>JALGBA010004136.1:0-352220 GCA_023970755.1 Azemiops feae | reverse complement strand
CACATTTCCTTTTTGGTTGGATGGATACTATTATTTCTTCCTCCACTTATCTTACCATCATGCAGCACTGCCAAATTCACTTTGATTTTGGGAATATGTTTAGATACTTTCAACAGTTCTCCTCCTCCTCTTCCTCCTCCTCTTCTATTACTTTTATTCTTCTGAAAAAATGTGTACTTCAAATGATATATCTCAGTCACATGAGATATTAGAGATTTATTGGACACAACAATAAATATTCTTCTAACTGCACAAACACAGAGTCATGAACTCAGCAGCAGCAGATTTAAAGATAAAAACAAACAAACAAACAAATAAATTTGCCATTATGGTAAGATCAGCTACTGTTGATTTTATTGTCAATACTTTAAGGCTTGTGTCTTTTTCTCTCATATTTACCTAGTAGTTTTTTTAAATATCCTTTCTCAACCTTAAATGAGGTCATTTCTGCATATTTTAGCAGTAGTTTTGTCGGGTCTCAGACTTTACTTCTAATTTTTGTAGCTTCAGCCTTCATATTATTTTTTCCCTTTTCCTCCCATAGGTTGGAGCTTTTCTTTTTCTGGTCATAGAAGAAGGACATTGGAAAGGGTTGTATTTCACCCTTTCTTTCCATCCAGCCATCAATTCCAACCATCTAATAGCATATCCACACTTACCATTAAGCTACTTCTGTTCAGTGTTCATGCCAATTCTAAACTAGATTAAGAAAAATGTTATCTGGATTGAGTTTAGCAACAGTTTGCAAGATATTCAGTCTGAGCAGTCTGGCTATGACATCTTCCCATTAAAATATGCCTTTGCTGCCTTTCCCCCCTTTTTTTCTGTTACAAGTAATAGGCAATCACTTTGTTCCCTGTAGAAAAGCCATTTATATTTTTATGTAGGTAGGTGCCTTTGTATTTGTGTGTGTGTGTGTGTGTGTGTGTGTGTGTGTGTGTGTAGTTAAAACAGAATTAAAGCAGCAAAATGCAAGCACAGCAAGATTTTATGCCCTTTTTACTACTTTCTAAATATTTTGTTAGAAATACATTTTCCATTACTCCTGTAGTAGCACAATGGCTTTAACTCTCTGTAAATAAAACTTGCTGGTTAGAAATCCATGATTTTCTCTTTTTCAATTTTGTTTTTCTTTCCCTTAACTTTTTAATTTTCTACGCACTATTTTAAAATATCTATATATTTCCATTGGTGCAGTTACATCATTTTTCCAGTCAAGGTAGGAGGGTTTCATGAGTTTCCCATGAATTATCTGGGAGCTGAGGGTGAAACCCTTCTTCCTTAAGTGAACATCCCCACACATTTCTGTCAGCATTTAAACCACCAACTTTCAATTTGTAAGGCAATAGCTAGAGACACTATGCTATTTATGTAACTCCAAAAGCTATTCCAAAATATGCACAGCATTGACACAGCTCAGGAAGCATTTCTTCCTTTGCAATGAAGTGCTGGAGTTAGCCAGCAACAAACTGATGTGTTCTATCCAAGAGCATTTGAAAAATATAAGATGGTCAAGTACTCAAGAGAAATAGAAAAAAATGCGCCTGAGATTGCTCTGGGAGTGTAGTATTAATCAAGGACAATGTCACTCATTGTTGCTTTCAAGAAATAAATGCTAATCATTGTGCCACTGGGCAATGTGGACAAGTCCAGAGTTTTCCCACCTTTGGATTTTCTGGTCATCCTTTCTCCTGCTTGCTCAGGAGAACTGATTTCCATTTCTTCTTTGGGCAAACCAGAGTTTCATTCCTCCTGGGTAAAGAAATCTCTTTTCCTGTGTTTTGAAACAAAACAAGCAAAACAATTCTTTTGTTCCCGTCTTCAGCTTTGGAGGTTGAGGGAACTTGCAATGTTTTGATAACAGACTTCTGACCTAAGACTCTATTTTTGGCTTGCTAGCTTCAGCATTTACATAAAATATTCTGTCAGTTCTCCTTTATATCTGTTGAATTATATTCACCTTTCTGACCTACAAACTCAAGGCATCTTTATTAAGGCAACAATTGAAAGATCTTTACTTATTCTTGTTTTCTTATTAGGGAATCTGATTAGCTGAGTGCTCTTTATATTAGAGGGAATTTATTCCCTTTAATTCCCCAGACAAACTGTATTTCCAAACTTTCTTAGACCTCCCTCTTCAGTCACTCAATGAGCTTGCCACTTGGAAACTGATGTCTTATATTCCCCCACAGTCCCTACAGCAGTGTCTGCTACTCAGCAAGAAGCAGTCAAACATCTAAAAAACCCATAATTTATTCTCAGGAAAGAATCCTTTTGTTCCAAATATATTCAGGAAATTCTCTCTTCATCTTTCTAATTAACTAGTGTCTAAGATCATAGTTTTCTTCCTATTGAACTCCACTCCAATGTCATGTTAGGTGTCCCTCTTCAGATGGTCCATGAAATTGTGCCACAGAAACAGGCTGCCTTATATGGTATATAGATCCTATATCAGTTTGAAATACAATGTCCATCAAAATAGTATTTTAATATGGTATCAACTAGGAATTTTCATAAGATGTTTGTTTTTCTGGACTTGTCTGCTTGTGTTCACTTAACATGTCTGTTCAGGATCAGTTTTTTAAGAAGTTCCACTGAACAAGCACAATCCAACCACTGCTAATCTGGCAACAATGGATATTCATCTGCAAAATTTGGAAATGCACTGGCAAATTTAGGCTTGGAAATGAAGCTTTCCACTGACATAGGGAGTATGCATGTAACTCACTGGTTTATTATTGTATGTATGTATGTATGTATGTATGTATGTATGTATGTATGTAAGTATCTATCTATCTATCTATCTATCTATCATCTATCTATCTATCTATCTATCTATCTATCTATCTATCTATCTATCTATCTATCTATCTATCTATCTATCTATCTATCTATCTATCTATCTATCTATCTATCTATCTATCTATCTATCTATCTATCTATCATCTGTATATCTAATGTATATCTATATCTACAGTATCTCCTAGAAAGATGGGATTATGTTACCCCAAATGTTGAATTTGCTGTTTTATCAGATGAGCTCCAGAAGGACCTGACCATTCATAGATATTCTCAAAGTTAAAATATGATGTCCTCCGATATAATTTTTATATTTTCTATTTTTTGCTCCTGAAGGACCCTGAATGGTGCAATCTCAGAAATCTTCCTATTATAAACTGCTCAGTTGAGTTCATATACATCTAATTGATACACATCTAACACATCCTGTTAGATGTGTATCAATTAGAGCAAGTTCACTTGCAGCATATATAGCTACAGTACTCAAGTAAGTATTCACATATGTATAGTATTTCTTTCATGCTTGGGAAAGAAAATGCATTTTACAAAAGCCATGTCTCATGCTTATGTGAGGAATATCCTAAACACTGGCCATCATCACAAGAAGATCTTGAGAATAAGGAATAGAAGTGACTCTGCCTGTAACCCAAGGAAGCTCTGCCAGTAAGAAAGAGTAAAACTGCACTGATACATAAACTATTCTTGTATATCACTCCAAGCATGTCCATATGTCTGTTTTTTTTAATTACTAGCATTCTTATATCAAATTCCTTGAAAGCCTATGGAAAATTCAAGGTAAAAATTAAAAAGGAAGCAGACAGAAAAGGAAGCCTTATCACCCTTTCATATTTGTTAATAGAATTTAATCCTTCTGGTCTATAGGCAAGACTGTGTAGTCTTATTTTCAATTATAATTCTCAGCTCTCATAACATTAATATCAAGATAGCCAGTCTATGGATAAAGAATAAGGTTAGCTTTATCTCTTTAGGATGTCTTCATCCTAGTAATAGCTATTATTGACTGTCAAATAATGCATTCATAGGCCTGAACTTTACATAATAAAATCCATTCTCCCTTATTTGTAACAGAAAATCTACAGCTAATGATTATTTTAATAGAAATATTACTCTTTCTCAAATCTACACAAATTTCCATTCAAATTCTCCATTTTCATCTATAGCCTTTTTTCCATCAGATGCTTTTCAGATATAATGGGACACTGTAATTTCAGCCCACTGTAATTTCAGCTTATACAAGATCTAGCATACATCAAGATATAGTACTAAAACAAGTCAACGATGACATTCTGCAAACTGTCAAATTATTTGTTTTCTTGCCCTTTTTGTAAAAGGTTAGGTGTCCCTTTCACCCTGGTGGTGTATGGAACATCCTCTAGTATAATGTCTATGGAGATTCTCAGTCATCCAGGTCATGGTTGTCCCAAAGGTGCTTTTTCAAAAGGCAACTGGACTTTGTTTTTTCCCCAAAGCGCAGTTGCCTTTTGAAAAAGCACCTTTGGGGCATCCTCTAGTACAGTTCATTTTATATCAAGCAGAAAAGGTGTTTTAAATAAACCTTTACAGTTTATTTCAGATTTTAAAATTGATCTCAATCTACAGGCAGCATCTCTTTGCAAATCACCAAAATATGGACTCTTGCCTATATATGTGCAAATGGGAGCTCTGGAAACTAATTCACTTCCTACTAGGCTCAGCTTTTGCCTGTTGTGTCAGTGATGTGTCAGCTGATGGTGTCCTTTGTGAGTTCAAGACTTAGAAGCATATGAGCAATACAGTGTAGAATGTGCCTTGGATCTGCAGATGGTAAAGATAAAAGTGGAGGAAACATGGGTTAGCTTTAAAGTGCTATGGGAATGCGTTACAAATAAAACAGATGGTGGTGTGGCAGTAGTCAAAGGTAAGGAAGCTGTTCTACTGTAATTAAGCTGGTGTGCACACATCAGAAACAACAACCGATTACTTCTCTGTTTACCAGTCTCTCATTACCTTCTTTTATCTGTTCTTCTCCCTGAATAATATGTTACATTGCAAACTCCTTTCACTTTATAAAGCACCAGATACATCTGTAGTGATAGACAGTTAGGCAGAAACAAAATTAAAAGAAGAGTTTAAATTCAAAAGCTTCCCAAACTAGTAAATATTACATTGATCCAGCTCCCAGATGGGTGCTTCATCACTGGAAGTTTTTAACCAGAGACTGGACAGTCACTTCTCTGAAATAGTACAGGGTCTCCTGCTTGAGCAGGGGGTTGGACTAGAAGACCTCAAAGTCCCTTCCAATTCTATTCTGATTCTGATTCTCTATGTCTTGAAGCATAGATTTTAATATGCCAGAACACTGTGAATCAAAGAATAGATCACATTGCATCATTTCTACTTGGATTGCGATCTGCTGTTCTTTTTTAATACACAGCCAAATTAATGGTCCAGAATGAGTAAAAGTTCTCTTTCAAACCAGGCGGGGTCCCCCTCCCATCTCTTTTGGAGGAAGTAAAAGTTATTCCAATCAATATTTGGGCTTCCCATTACCATTCTTTCTTTTTTTCTTTTTTTTAACTATGTAATGATCCAGGTGATTGTTGCAAATGGATGGATACGGAGAGGATGCATGGACAAAAGCCACAGGACTTTCTGTGTTGCTAATGCTTATGGACACACTACTTATTCTCAAATAAAAACAAATTGTATAATGTATTCTTCTCTGATTTCTGATAGGAATTTGGACTTCTCCATTCTCTAGTCATTAACTTCATTGTAAAGTTACATTAACAGAATCTTTCTTTCTCCTGCCTCACTTTTACAGTCCAAAAAAATATGGAGGGTCTCTACTGAGACATTTGCCATATCCCCATTCCTTCTGCAAGCTCAGTTACCATTTGTTTGACCGTGATGTAGTCTGTGGCTCTTCCACCTGTCTCCCGAGGTTGTCCCCAGCTGTTCTTTTCTCTCTTTCTTCCACAAGATTAACTGTCATCTTGTCCAATTGTATTGGCTTTATAGAGAAAGTATTCACCAGGCAGTGAATTGATCAGAATTTTGCCTAATATAGTTACTTCATATGATGTGCTATCTTTTTATGGATACAATAATGCTTTCCTTTCTTAGCATGTGTGCAATACTTATGTTTTGTATTTTTTTAAGGTGCCTATAACTATACTATATCATATTATATAATGTGCAGGTCATAATAACAATAAAAATAAAAGCAATAGTACCAATTTACACATGGCTAATCTAAATGTTAAGGAAACATTATCAAAATGGTAATGAAAATAAGAAACAAGCCACAGTATTTAAAAAAAAAAGTAATATTTTAGTTTAGACAACAACTTTGGAACTGATTTCAGAGTGTATGACTTGCATTAGTTATTTGGAGAAGCAATAGTCCTGAAATGAATGAATAAGCAGTTGCTGAGTAGGAGCATGAATGTGTTTTTATGATATGAGTGGGAAAGGAAAATAAACATATTGCTTATACAGGAAATAGAGAAATAATTGCGCTTAAAGATTTCAGTACTTATTCAGAAATTAAAATCCTTGGAATTTAAGTTATTTTTCAAGAATGAAAAATTCTATGAAACTATTAAAACGTCTGTCTGTTATGCTTATTGTACAGGATAGTTCATACTTACCTTCCTTTTCAGACTTGAGTTTCTGTTTATTATAGAAGCAACACATTTCATATCACAGATTAAATAATCAGAATTACATGTTCCATAAAATTTCTGCTGAATTACAAGCAGATGAACTTTTTCTATTAAATGCTGGTTTTGCTAATGCCCAAGATTGGATGTGTTGTGACAATTTTCATAGCCACACCTCAAAAACATACCATAGCTGCCTGCTCAAGAAGATTTAGATACATGTAACTAAATTATAAGGTTCAAGAGACTTTTTTTGCATTTTTGATTACATCTGGGGTCCACAAAAGCTAGTTATTGTCTGAGCTTATGAGTGCCCATTTAATAAAGACATCATGTACCAGGTGAGATTTGTCCCCAACCTTCAGATTTACAATTCTGGCAAAGACAGCCTTGACAAATGACTCCTCATACAAAATAAACAGGCAAGTAAGTAAGTAAGTAAATAAATAAATAAAAATAGAAGGTGTGTTCTGTTATATTTCTGTTCTTCTTAAAGCACCTATGTGAAATTCCAATTAAACTGACAGAAATAAAACAATCTGAAATCAACTTTAGATCTGACATCGAAATCATCATTATTATTTGGATTATTAGATTTGGTTGCAACAATTTACTGCTTACTGAAATATATTAAGTTACCTAGAGATTCAATCAAGCTTATACTGTATTGTTCATATTTTCTCCTTATGTGTCATCTCGGCATAGATACAATTATTGTTCACTTGATTTCAATAAAAGGAATGTTAGATTCATATTTCTAAACGTAAGGCTTTCTCACATTCACCTTTTACATAAAAACCTACTTCTGTGATGATGAAAATCATAATACTGAAAATCAATGAAGACAGAAAATTTATTGTAAATAACAAGGCCACATTTTGAATATTGTTATTTGTAGATGTTGACTTCCAGCAACTGAATATATTGCTTTCATTGCAGTGGAACAAACCCAACTTTGAAATTCCTTGAAACAATTTTTGATTTATTTTCTTGAAGGGATTAAGATGTATTTCAACTGAAATTTTAAGAAAACATATAGTCTTGCAGTTGAAGATAGAAATTATATTCCTGGACTTCGTTCTGTACTTTCAGCTGGATTTCCAATGGATTTTCTCCACATACTAGGCAAAGAATCAATAAATAATTGGTTGGTTGGAAGATAAACAAAAGATTAAAAAGATTAATGTATTTGGTCTTTCCAGTAAGATATTTGACTACAAGTCCATTATCATTAGGGTAGGTGGATGGAATGGTGTAATGCCAATTTTTAAAGCGTTTGTACAGCATAAGACAATAAATTATGCCTCTTGAAAGATAAAAATAAAAGTCTCATATTGTAAAATACTGGAAACAGACATAAAACATTGAATATGCACTGTAGAAAGCATACTTTGGAAGCACATCCCCGTTAGATTGTTTAAATTAGAACTTGATCAATTAGGTCTCTTAAATACTAAATACGTATTGAAGTACATTAAATAGTTCTATTTGGGAACAAGGAAAAAAATCTGGTAAATATTAGCTTCTTATCCGAAACAATTGAATCAAAGTATGATTATATCCACAATAAAGAGATTTTGGAGGAATAATTCACAGAGACAACAACAAAATTAGCTTTCTGTTTCTGAAGTATAATAAAACTTTATATTCCAGAAATGTAAGCATGCTCATTGAGAAAAATGATTTTTCAGATAGAATAAAATCTTCCAGAGATCTTGTTCTCTCAAAAGTTAGCTGCACATTGAACTAATATTTGACACCATTGTAACAAAAAATCTGGAAAGCCCCCGCTCCCCCTCTCAGCAGTCCCCAGGACAGATGGAATTTCCTCAATGGCATAAGAATATAAGGAAAGCATGCCTCTCATTCTGCTAGCTAGAGGTTCACAAGAAATCTTTCAGAAATAGGGCCTTAGCTTAAGAAAACGATGAGGATACATTACAATAAATCAAGAAAGGATTGTGTGAATTGTTATTCTCCAAGGTTGATGCCAATCTTTTAACAGCTACTGTACATCTGTCACATAGTTGCGGATAGCATTACATTCAATAAGCCACTCGAGACAATTCAGTTTCATTAAAGGACATCAAGTATCTGATAATATTAGGCTTATGCTTGACCTATTGGGTTTGTGTAAAGATGCAAATGGATGAACCATGTTGGAATTGTTGGATGCAAAACAGTCCTTTATATGGTGCAAATTAAGTTTTTGGAGCAAGTCACAAAGCTATGTTATTAAACCGAATTGGAGAGTTAATTTAGGATACAGACATTAAGGTTCATTTTTGGGAAATCCAACAACAGAATCCATGTTGAAACTAAAGTGATCTGGATTCCTTTGCAGAACTGAAGTTTCTTAGGATATTTTTGTTTTTTGCTTGTAGCTAGTTTGATTCTATTGATCATATTCAAATACAAGAGCAAAGAAAAACAAAATCACTATCCTTCTTTGTCTGCCTGGCTTGTGGCTGCTTACTTTCTAAATAAGTTATTCTATTTTGAAACCAGTTGAATTGATTTGATTGATTTTTATCCTGTCTTTTGTTTAGAAGTGCAAAGTGAAATTCATAGTTCTCACAGCAAAAAAGCAGTGAGGTTGACTGGGCTTAGAGAGAGTGACTGGCTCAAAGTCATTCAGAGAGCTTTTGTGGCTGAAGGCAGATTTGAATTATTTTCTCCCAGTTCCATTTCAATACCTTAACCACTATTTCCCATGCCATGAATTGGCCACAAAGATATCCAAAAAAAAAAAAAAAAGAACACAATCAATGTTTAAGAACAATTTTTCCTGGAGATGTAAGGGAGATGGAATTTCACTAAGAATATAGGGAAATTTGCAATACGCCAATGTATACTGAACAGAACATAAGATACTGGGGTCGTGGGGGGGGGGGAGACAGCAGGAAAAAAGCTTCTTTTATTTCATGCTCTCCACTTGCCTGAAACAATAAATTTAAGGAAAAAGTGTTGGCAAATTTGATGACTTGTAGAGGAAGGTTCTTAGGGGTGCAATAAGGAGGAAAACAATAAATGCTTCAGGTACATTCAGCATTTTAAAGGCTCGTCTTATTTGGTTCAAGATTTGAAAAGTTCACAAGTAAGTTTCCAAACTTTGCTGAAGAACAAATTTTTATATGATATGAGATTTACAGTTATTATAAGGAACTTTAATATATACTCTTGTTTTCCATTACCCAAGTCAGATGCGTTATTTAAGGATATTGTAGAGAAGAAATTATTGTACTGTAACTCAAGCCACAACAATTTTCAAATGAGAAGAGCCATAAAGCCCAACATTTGAACATTTTTTTAAAAAAAACCCCATGATTAGCTTTTAAAAACATATTTATGTTAATTATTAACACACGTTTAATTATTATTAGTTATATGGATATCCATATTTTTCTCCTCCCTCAAACATTTTTATCAAAGGGAGAAAGGAAAACAGAGATCAGCTTTTCAAGGGTTTAATGAGTTGCCAATTTTCTGTCCAGGCTGAGGTCTAATCTACAAGAAATGTTGTGATAAACCTTGATGAGTTAACACAACCCTTGGTGAGTTCAGAGATTTGGATTGTAGTGGCTTGGGTTTTGATTTTGTTTCTGCATCATAACTCTGAAAAATAATAACTGCTTCATAAATGGCATGGAAAGGCATGATCTTCAATGGATCTTCTGGCTAGAACAATTCCAATGGATTTCTGAACCACACTTCATATTGTTTTAATTAAGGAATTCGGTTCATCATTGAAAAATCCTATTGAGGTTTACTTCTCACTTGAATTTCTGATACTTATCATTGGTCTACATCAGATAAAAGGAAAAAGAATTAAGGGAATCTGTTTCCCCCCCCCCCATTAATTCCTGTTGTTGAATACTGTTCCTGGATGTTTTCAGTGTCACAATTTTATTTGTTAGCTTATCTTGCTCGACCATATTTCATTTGAGCTAAATAGCAAACAGCATCCATATTTGCAGCTGTGTTTTCATGCAATCAAAATAAATAAATAAAAACTTCATTTCATATGAACACTAACAAAAGGTTGGCTAGAACTATAGGTTAATAATATATTCTCAAACAAGCCTTGTGAAATCTGAATCCTTTGCTGATGTCCTTGACTTACTATAGAAGACACCAACAAAGCCAGAAAAAGTAGATGAATAGTACTTGTGGTTAATTATAACCTTTATTTACAAATTAAGGCCACATTCCAACACATGGTTAAGATTAGTGCTGGATCAAATTATTTGGACCAGTGTTTTAGAACTTTGGATAGAAAATGCCATTTCAAATTTCTTTCTTTCTTTTTCTTTTTCTCTTTCTTTTTCTTTTTCTCTTTCTTTTTCCTTTTTCTTTCTTTCTCTTTCTTCTTACCTTTAAATAAAAAATGGATGCTCCCACACACATATGTTTGTTAACAAGATAAGCAAATCCTTTGGTGTCCAATCAAGAACAAATTGCTCAACCAAAATTCTGAGGAAGAATTTTTAGAGCATTCCACGGAGAAAATGACTTTTCTAATGAAAAATTCTGATCAAATGTAAAGGTAAATTTCATTCATTTCATCAATCAGTTCATTTCATTTATTTAACCCCAGTAAATTTCCTGAATTATTGTCTGTGATCATTAACTTTTAGGCATGGTATGCTGGTTATTAAGTAAAAAAAGTGTATTATTACTTTCAGTTAAAATTCAAAATGTTGTTATAGTATTTTTGTTACCATTATTTTGAATGTTTTTGAAGGAAAGCCATGGAATGATGAATGAAAAAAATGTAAAATGTGAAACGACCTTTTGACATTTTAACATCACACTAAAAATGAGTACAGAAAAAAACCAACAATATTTTATTTATAATCTTATTTTAGTGTTTGAACTACAAATCCTGGTTCTAGAGTTGTTTAAAAGATCATGGGTTTTATAGATGCTCACATGAAAATTAATTTCTTGGATTTTTTCCCCCTTTCACAGAATTGTCCCTTCAGGAAGTACAGAAATGTGAAAAAAATAAAAGAAAAATAAAATATTTTGTTTTGTTTGTTTCTGTTCCTTGATTGTTCTCGTAAATCTACTGCTAACATCCATTTCCCCTCTGAACCATTTCAAAAAGGGAATGAGAAGAAAATGAAATAAAAAAAGACAAAATAGACCGAATCTCACCACTAGAATTCACCATAAAAATTCCCAAAGCATTAACAGAATTCTTACAAAATTTCCTAGACCAGTTCTTTAGAGAATCAAGTTGTTCTATGAAAAATATGGCAAATGGAATAGAAGGGAAGGTATGGGAAAGAAGAAAGGAAAGGGAAATCAGTAGAGTAGGGTAAATAAATGCAGCAAAAAGAGGTTCTGAGGAATACACATAATTTTGTCTGCTTTCGCTCACAATAGAATTTTTAATAAATAAATTTCTTTTTTTGTAAAGACACTTTTTTTGAAACAGTAGATTTAGCCCAGTCATCTGTGTCATTTTTTTTTTTAATAAACTGTCTTTTTTTTGTTTTAAATTCCCCCTTAAATCTGTAAATGGTTTAGATCTGAGTCTCTTGTACATTGTCTTTAGAGTTCATTCGGATCAATAATGGTTCATGCACTGAACTGTGTATGGAATTTATTGTGTTAACTGTTGTTGTGTGGTTGAAAGGAGATTTATAAGAGTTATAGTGGTTTAAGTGCTCATGCTCTATTGCTGGCATGGGCAAATGACTTTCTATAGGTGTATCACCTGTAAGTTCATCATCCACATTAATGATTTCTACAGTCCGTGTTGGAGCATGATGATTTTGCCGGTGATGTTGTTTTCTCATTTTGTAAAAAATGACCAACATCACAGCAGCCATAAGAGTGATTGCCACAAAACAACCAATTATGATTTTGGTAGTCTTCATAACCTCATCTATTCCTGGGATCCCATTGATTAAATCTGTCACAGGAATTGTGAATGCTTTTTCCATTGACCTTGTGCTCTGTGGTGTGAGAGAGGTTGTCGCATTAGTGGTGTCCCAATCAATAACTGGGGTGGGCCAAACCTGTTCTGTGGTCCGTGCCTCATCCTGAGAAGGTTCCACAGTTTCTACTGTGATGGTTGAAAAATAAGTAATACACTCCTGTGCAGTTACATTAAGAGTTGCAGAAGCTGTTGTATTCCCCACAGAGTTACTCACCAAGCATGTATACAAGCCTGTGTCTTGCGCGGTCACCCTTGTAAAATTTAACGTGCCATCACTGAGCACAGAAATCCGAACCCTATAAGCCCCGTGTGTTATAACAGATCCATTTGGAGTAATCCAAGATATAGAGGTCAGGGATGTTGATGCTCGGCATTTAAGCTCAGCAGCCATGCCTTCAGTGACATTGAGGTCTGTTGGTGGCTCCACAATCACAGGAGCGTAGCATGTGAAGTAGTTTAGGTCCAACTCGCCAATGTATCTTCCCTTCAAGCTGGGAGGTGTGTTGCAACGGGCACAGCATGCAGTGTTGGAGGGTGCTTTGTCTTTAATCCACCAGCTGAGCCATAGGATGTCACAGTTGCAGTTCCAAGGGTTATGATGCAGGTGGATTCTTTCCAGACGGAGAGGTGTGAAGAGGTCATGAGGCAGTAGTGTTAGATTGTTGTGGGCCAGATTGATCTCTACCAGTGACTGAAGGTTATCAAAGGCATTCCTTTCAATCACCTGAATCTGGGATTGGATCAGCCACAATTTCTGCAGGTGCATTAATCCTTGAAAAGACCCTGGCTTGATAACAGTTAAGTGGTTCCCAGAAAGATCTAGCTCATCCAGTTTTACAAGGGGTGTGAGGTTAGGAATTTCCCGAAGGTTGCACATAGCAAGGTTCAAATACCTCAAATTAGATAGACCTTCAAAGGCACCTTCAGAGATATATGAAAGCCTTTTTAATTCCCCCAGATCTAACCTCCTCAGGGAAGGGATTCTATTAAAAGCATAAGAAGGTATACTTTCAATGGGGTTGTTTCGCAACCAAAGTTCCTTCAATTTTGACAAGTACACAAATGCCCCATTAGGAATGGTGCTAAGACGATTGTCAAAGAGTTCCAGAGTATTGAGATTAGCCAGACCATTGAAGGCCCCAATTTCAATTGTTCTAATGTGATTCCTGCTCAGTTGCAAGACTTCTAGATGCCTCAGGTGTTTGAAGCTATTCACTTTGATTATTTGAATTTGGTTCTCATGGAGATTCAATAACCGAGTGTTAGTAGATATAGCATCAGGGACCTCTCTCAGATTCTTTCTCACACAAATTACTTTGCTAAACTGATTGCTACAGGAACAGACAGAAGGGCAAGTCTGAGCTCTGACCAAACCAGCAACCACGAGAAGTTGAAGAGCCAGTAGCACCACAAGCAACGGGTCAAATAGGGCCCTGTTAAACCTAGGACCTATCATTATCTGCTGTGGATGTAAGCTCATCTTGTTCAACATTCATAATTTATTTGGAGTTGGTCCTTCAGGAGTTCCAATAGTCTAAAGAAAAAAGAAAACAGCATTATTAGTATCAAATATTGCATTTTTATTTCATACTTATAATTGTGTATTCACACATTTGTTTAAAAAAATGCTTACACATAAGCAGTATATACAACTACCTAGAAACAAACTTCTCAGGGATTAACTATTAATATAAGTTAACAATTAAAATTACTCTTTGGTTATTAGAGGTTTTTCTTTTGCGTGCAAAAAATATCTTGTAAAATAAAATAAAATAAAATAAAATGTATAATTAAATTTAATTCTAATGATTAGGAAAAATGTCTACTGAAACTACTGTTTTGGCCAAGATTACAGAACTATGAACATTACTTTAAGCCACTCACTGTTTTCAGCAGACATTCCAGATATACTGAACTTTTGCTGATCCAATTCTCAACCACTATTATGTTGGCTGGGAATTAAGAAAAAGAGTCCAACACATCTGAAGGTAACCAGCCAAAGATTGAATTATCCACTTATAAAATCAATCTGAAAATTAAACTAAATTATCAGAATTAAATTATCCATTTCAATAAATCTAAGTCTAATTATAACACCATTTAAAAGGCTATTAAAACATTTATAATTAACTTAAAGACAACAGTATATTACTGGATAATTCACTATTGTAATCACATTACTTAAAGAAGAACATTCAGAACCTTTATCTGGAATTTATTTTCAGAGATTTTTAATTATTGGATGTACAGGTCAGTTGGAAACTAACATCCATTCTTAGCAGAACTTCTAAAACTGAAGATGGAGATCCATAACATTAATCTTTGGATAAGGATAAAATGATGACTGAATTATCAAAATGAGATTTATATTTTTCATCTAGGGTTTGGCAAGAATTTCAAATAAAGCAGTCTAGCATACAAGTTGTCCATGCCCACCAAAAGTAAAATATCTGACCAGTTTTTCTTTTTTAAAACATTTGGATGCAAGATAAATGAAAAATATGAACAAATAGCTTATAAGAGCCTTATTGCAGAGGTTCCATACCGGCCTAACATTCAGAAATGATGAATCAGTCTAATAAGACCTTGACAAGTGTACTTTTTATGCATGTTCAAGTGTATGCCAAAGCCTGTCTGCCATTTTGCACATGCAAAAGTAACAAAACATAGTCCTGAAGCACACAAATGTAAAACCCCTTACCATGCATGCTTAGGTTTGAAATCTTTTTAGCAATTACGGATAGGCAAAACCATACATAAAGGGAAACAGAGATTAAGATTGATTGTATATATGTTTCTTAAATGTGTTGTGATGTTTTTAACTCTAGTTCATTAAGCCACAAAATGACCAAAAGTAAAAAATTAAAAAAGCAGATTTAAATGCAGTCTTCATTCTGCATTCTTTTAATATACATTCCACTTTTATATGTAATTTAAGTACTAAGTATATCATACTTCCCCATGCTGGTATTCTTCAGAAGTTTTGAGAGGTGGGTTAAGTTACTCAAAACACATTGTTTTAGGGGGGGAAATTCTTCTATGAATCATATTAGGTTTGCAAATCTTTCCTCCAAGGAGGAAAATGTCTTTAATTATTTATGCCAAGGGATGTCCAAAAGCTTTTATTTCTTGAATACATCTGCTGACAGAATACTTATTGTTTGCTTACTTCAGGAAACATATAAAAAAAGCTTCAAGTGATTTTATTTTGTCATACACATTGTCCCCAATCCTCATATTTTGACCACTGCAGGACAGAAACTGTCATTACTAATGTGTCCCAAATGCAAAAATAAAGGGTTGGCAATTTCAGAGTTACCTTCCAAAATTGCTTCTTTCAGTTATTTTACTTTTCAACATTGCAAATTATTATTACTACTCAAAGTCTCTGAGTGCTGATTCATTTGTGATTGTACCTAAACCCAGCTCTGGATTCATTTTGAATCTATTGCTCTCTGCAAGGTCTCTGTGCTGTAGAGATTAATGAAATTTCCTATAAATCAGCCCAAAGTGAAGTCTTATAAATTACAGCAACTCTAAGCACATTACTTACCCAGAGTGTACAGATATACAATACACATGTTTAGTAGAACAAAAATACTATCTGCTAAAGGCTTTCCTTTAAAGCTTCAAACAGTTTAATTTTGTATCAGTGGAAGAAATCTTGTACTTTGAAAAATAGGGTAAAATATATTACTGTTCACATAGCAATCCATTTAGAAAAAATAATTAACTTATGAATTTATATGGGAATATCAGATACGTTGCTTAGATTTTACGCCTACTGAAAAATTGAGTAAACACTGTCATCAACAAAACTAACCGGTATCACTTACTTTGACCTTTGGAAAATAACTTACTTTTCCACCTCATTGCAAGACATTTTAAATCAGGTTTTGTAAACTTGTAATCGCTACTGATTAGGGAGAGTTACAAAGCAGCTGTTTCATTATACTAATAGATGGTTGATCCTTGGCCTATCTAATCCTCATTTCAGTAGTTCTTGAAAGAGCATTGATCTTCTGAAGTCTTTCTACTGTTTTAGATGCCTAACCATTCACCTGAAGGAATATACATGAAGGAAATAAAACAGAATAAGAAAACTAATCATGGAATTCTAAAGAAAACCTCCAGTAATAGAAACATTCTACATATTCAGAGAGCAGTGTTTATAGACTATAAAAATATAATGTTTATAGACATATAGAAAATCCATCAAAATCACAGTTTATCCGACAGAATATATTTGGGAGGAAAATCACAATTATGTATGAAAGTGGAAATGCTGTTAAGAATCCTCTGTCCAGCAAATGTTAATTATAATCTTGTCCTTTGTAACTATGGAAACCTTTTGAAGGTAAAATGGAGTACAGATATTTTTGTGGTCTGCAATGTACAAGCTGTTTATGTAATAATAAATGAGGAATAGATCACTAGAAGAAATCAAATGATTACACTCCCAAGGCATTTTGAAAACAACAAAGTGGTTCAGAGAAATAAGATGATTTTTTTCTTTAAAAAAATACTTGTTTTATCAATACAGAACAGTGACACATTGCATATTTATATTTGGATTTTGGGATTTTTCTTTTAGTAGGAAGGACTTTACTGCTAAAATTAGCAATATGACATTTTGGAATAATGTCTCTCAGTAGCTTCACAGCAATTATGTCCTTTCTGTGCCCAGTGAAGAAAACCAAGGTCAGAGTGTATTTTCAATTAAACTCCGGGTGTTGCAAAGTACAGCACAGTGAGAACTGCAAGCACATTATCACCAGATATATCACTGCTGAGCAGTGAATAGCTTACAGGCACTTCTCCATATTATATGTGAACATGTGTGATTATTACCACATAAAAAGCTGAGGATACAAGTGACATAAAATTAAGATCAAAGCTATGTGATAACTCAGAAGAAACCCTACCGACTGCTGGTTGAATAAGCTGGAGACATTCTTTGGGAGCTAGAAAAGCCTGTCAAAGGCCTTAGCACAGATGTCAAAGATTCTTGTACAAAGGTTGAAGGAACAACTGGTAAAATGCCAGTTAACTTTCTCTAAGTGACAGAAATTATGCTACAACAACATGGATGATCAATTCAGTTTGGATCTCTGTAGTGAAATAATGCAAATCTCACTGTAGATTTGTAGCCAGAGCTACTTACTAAGATATTTCAGATATCTTTTCACAGGAGAAGAAATTTTAATATAACAGTGAAAGACTATTCAATGTCAGGATTAGTAAGGAGGCCAAGTCTGATCCAACATATGATATTAGATTATTGCAGGTGAGTACAGTACATTAATTCATCTGAAGAGTTTAAATGGGTAAAGAAAATGAAATTAGAATTACTAAGAAAATCAGAAAGAAGGGATCACAAAGCATCAGAAAATGAACACGCAAAAAATAATAATAAGCATATTTAAAGATAGTGCCTCTCAAAATTGGGGTGGAGGATGAGACATAATACTACTGATGGATCCAAAGATGTGTGGTTGAAGATAAGGATCTTCACTGATCATATTAAAAAAGGAAATCCATATTCTAATTAGTGTTGCCCTTTTTTTCGATCAATATCTTGGAGACCACTAAGATTCATAGAAAGGCCTTTATAAGAAATTCTTTCTTATAAGCAAAATATTTTAATTAAATTCTTAATGTTTTTTTTATGTTTTATTAATGTTTTCTTTTATATTGTTGATTTTAACTTTTTTTAATCATATCTCATTCTCAAATTCCTATCATAGAGGGGCTTTAATATATATAGTTAATTTCTAATGAAAATGACCAAGGTAGTCTCCCTAAATAATATACTGATAACAAATTTTCAGTTTATCTAACCATCACTAGAAAAGTTTACAACTTTCCTTACAATTTAGCTTCTTGAGAAATAATGTTTGGAATAATATCGAATACAGATTTCTGTGCCAAACGATATGCTGTTGTACCTCAATACTAATTGGTAATTGATTCCAGAAGGCACAATGAGGACAAAAAAAATGAGTACCAAACATTTCCCCATAAGGAATAATGTAGTGCGTCATAAGGCAGCTGACATCAACAAGTTCTAGCTTGTGAGTCAAGTACCACACAAATGATGAGTACTGGGACAAAAATGTTTGTGTCAAAATGCATTGAGTACCAAATTTGATGAGTTTCAAAGCCTTTTAAACGATTTTCTCCTGTTAAAAAAAAGGGGGGGAGGGAAAATGTTTCAGTTTTCACTAAAGTAAATACAAAAAAATACAAAAAAAGAAAAGTAAAGTAAAGCCACAGCATTTATGTATGATAAAGATTTGTGTTCAATTGCATTTGTTCTTTATGCTCATAAGTCCTCAAAGAATGCTGAAGGAATAATCATGATTGTTCATTGTTATTATTTGAGGATACATTTCCAATTAGTGTATAATTTCAACAATTAAAATTGTTTATTTCTAATAGCATTATCATCTATCATCTACAAATATAATCATATTTTATTTTGCTCCTGCCCTCACAATCCCATGCTGTATCTCAGAATTTTGGAATAACAATAAAATATATTTTTTTCTAGACTTTGATGTATAAATAATGATTCACTTATAAACTATTTGCATGAGAAAGAAATATATACATTGTGTGTGTGTGTTTTTTAAAAAGACGTACCTGATCCTTCTATAGTGTTTTTACAAAAATTCTCTAAAATATTTCAGTAATCTTATCAAACTCTTAGGACTTGCCTAAAAATTGTTATTAAGATTTCCTTGAAGAGAATCTTGAAAATAAGATTTGAATGAAACCTGGTGATAGCCGTTACTAGAAAGATATTTTTTCATTAAAATGCTGTCTACATATTTAATTGCACCCTCTCATTTATTTATTTATTAGCACATTTCTATCCTACCTGCTTTCTGAGTTATTAAGATTCTTTAGGGAAGATGGGTCTCCTCATTTTAACCCCACAACAATCATTTTGTGAGATTTTAGTATGAGTGATAGATAGTGACTGGCCCCAGGTTATCCATTCAGTTTGATCCTGTAACCAATACAATATCTGAACCAGTATACTATATTCTAGCTCCATGCCAAAATGAACTTCCTTGACTCAACTTTATTTGTGCTAAATGCTAAGGCTGTGTGACTTTGCCAATATTTGATTCACAATTTTGATTTGATAACAAGTTAAATGAAATCTAATATGAATTCAGATTGTTGGTTTGGCAAGAAGTCCACTCAAATCTAATTATAATTGTGAATCTTAGAATTGCATAGCTTTGATTTAAATTATTGATTTAGTTCATTAAAAGGTGTTGTTTTTCAGACACATACATGCTATAAATTGTTGATGCATTCTAAAAACACCCAGTTGAATCAGCATATCAATAATCAGTTTGAAGCCAAGTTAAAGGAAGAAATTGATTGAATCACATTCAGATTGAATGTTCAAACTTTAATCTTCAGTTTATTGTCTACTTTTTCTACCTTTTTTACCTCATGGATACTGTTGTATTGGGAATATTTCAGATTATTATTACTATTATTACTATTATTATGGATCATCGCACAGTCAGCCAGATGTTTAGACTGGATTTGGCATTTTGTCTACCTATCGAGTCCTTACCAAGGACCTGGGATAGGCAGATGTGGATGTTTGATGTTATTACAGATATCGTCGCAGGATGGAAGCAGTTCCTAGTAAGGCCGCCTTTTGCAATTGACTAATGGCGAATTTGTCAATGCCAATGGTGTTCAAGTGGTGCTCCAGTTGTTTTGGGATTGCACCCAAGGCGCCTATTACTATTGGTACTACCCTTGCTTGCTTTTGCCACAGTCTTTCTATTTCTATTTGTAGGTCTTTGTATTTTGTTATCTTCTCCAGTTCTTTCTCGTCTATTCTGCTGTCTCCAGGCACTGCCACGTCCACTATCCAGACTTTTTTGTCTTTCTTATCGACAATTGTTAAGTCCGGGGTGTTATGTTGCAGGTGCTTGTCTGTTTGAATTCTGAAGTCCCAGAGCAGTTTAACTTTATCATTTTCTATGACTTTCTCTATTTTATGATCCCACCAGTTCTTGCTTACAGGCAAATGATATTTCTTGCAGATCTTCCAATGCACCATTGTTGCTACTTTGTCATGCCGCTGCTTGTAGTCAGTCTGTGCGATCTTCTTGCAGCAGCTTACCAGGTGGTCCACTGTTTCTTCAGCGTGTTTGCATAGGCGGCACTTACTGTCTGTTGCTGTCTTCTCAATTTTGACTTTATAGGCATTTGTCCTTAAGGCTTGGTCTTGTGCAGCCAGAATTAGTCCCTCGGTCTCTTTCTTCAATTTTCCTGCTCTTAGCCATTGCCAGGTCTTGTTATTATCTGCTTTCCCAGCTATTTTTTTAATGTACTGGCCATGTAGTGCTTTGTCTTCCCATGCCTCTATTCTGTTCTTCATTTGGTCTTTCTTGTAGGCCAGTTTGGTCTCTCCAGTAGTCAGTAAGCCTTCCTGATATACTAATTTCAATGCATCTTCATCACTGTCCTTCAGATATTCTTCCAAAGCCATTTTTTCTTCTTCAACCATGTGATGTACTTGCAGCATTCCACGCCCACCTATTTGCCTTGGTAGATAAAGTCTGTCAATGTCACTGCGTGGATGAAGGGCATGATTCATTGTCATTATTTTTCTGGTCTTCCTATCCATTGCTTTTAGTTCTGCTTGAGTCCAGTCCACTATTCCAGCTGTGTATCTAATGACTGGAATTGCCCAGGTGTTGATTGCCTTAATGGTATTTCCTCCATTGAGTTTGGACTTTAAAATCTTCTTCACTCTCTTGATGTATTCACCTCTAATCTTTTTCTTGACTTCAGTGTGCTTGATGTTGTCAGCTTGAAGGATACCCAAGTATTTGTAGTAATCTTCCTCATCCAGACTCTTAATGTTATTTTCGTGGGGCATCTTGATTCCTTCAGTTTTCACTATTTTTCCTTGTTTGATAGTAAGTGTGGCACATTTGTCCAAGCCAAACTCCATTGCAATATCTTGGCTATATATACGGACAGTGTTGAGCAGCTATTCTATTTCAGATGATGTTTTTCCATACAGCTTCAGATCATCCATGTAAAGGAGGTGGGATAGTTTGGCAGATGTTTTTGATATTTGATAGCCATGTCCTGAGTTATTCAGTATTGTTGACAGTGGAAACAGCGCAATAACAAATAGTAATGGTGATAATGAATCTCCTGGAAATATTCCTCTCTTGATGTTAACCTCTCCCAGTCTCTCACCATTGATCTGCAACTGTGTCTTCCATTGTGCCATCGATCTTTGCACAAATTTTCTGATGTTTCTACTGACTCCTGTTATTTCTAGGCACTTGATTATTCAGTCATGTGGCAGAGAGTCAAATGCCTTTTTGTAGTCAATCCATGCCACATTCAGGTTGGTCTTCCTTTTCTTGCAGTTTTCCAAGATCATTTTGTCTATTAGGAGTTGATCTTTTGTTCCTCTGCTATTGGGGCGGTTTCCTTTCTGCTCCGGTGGAAAGATATTGTTTTCAACTAGATGCTGTTGTACTGCATCAGCTACCACACCAGTTAGCAATTTGAAAGTTGTTGGTAAGCAGGTAATTGGCCTATAGTTGCCCGGTGTTGCCCCTTTTGCTGGATTTTTCATTATTAGGTAGGTTTTCCCAGTTGTTAGCCACTTTTCAGTTTCTCTTCCTTGTAGTATATTGTTGAACTGCTTGGCAATGGATGGGTATAGAACAGTTAGATGTTTCAACCAAAACCCATGCAGTTCATCTTCACCTGGTGCTGACCAATTTTTGATCTTCCTTGCTCTTTTTTCGACCATTTTTGTTGTTATTACTAGTTCTTTCATTTCACCTTTTGTTTTATTTGCATCCACCTCTTTTAACCAAGCCGCATCCTTGTTGTATTTCTTTGGGTTATCCCATATCTGCTTCCAGAACTGCACTGTTTCTTCCTTGTCAGGTACTGACTGATTCATTGCAGTTTCTCCACTGATGGATTGGTAGAAATGTTTCTGATTGGATTGAAATTGGAGGTTCTGCCTATAATTTGCAATTCGAGCTTCGTATCTACTGATTTTCCTGGCTATAGCTGTTATTTGCTGCTTTATTATTTCCAGTGCTTCCTTGATCTTCCTTGTTTCTAAGTGGTATTTCTTGATTAGGTATCCTTTGGTCTTCTCGTTCTTCAGCTTCTTTTCTGTTCTAGCTTGCTTGCATGTGATCTTAATTTGCTGATCTTATTTTCTAGCCTAACCTTCCATTTTTGTGGTGCATTGTTCGTTTGTTTTTCTTCTTTGTTGATTTTGCATCCCAGGTATTCAGTTATAACTGCAGCTGTGCTGTACATTAGTTGGTTTGTTTCTTGCAGTGAATTGGTGCTTATACTTGATATTGCAGTATTTGCATCTTTTAATGCTTGTGCTAGCTGTTTCTTTGGAACAAGCTTCAATGCAGGCAGCCTTATTCTGTTGTTTTTGTGCTGTTCTAGATGCTCAGTTATTCTTTGTTTCAATTCTTTTATTTCTTTAGTTAAAGGGCTTTGTTCTTCCTGAGGAAGAGGCGCCTGGTTTCCAAATGAGAACAGTTGCATATCTCTGCTGGATTCCTTCACTGCCAACTCCCCCTGGTTTGCCTCTACATTCTGAATTACTTCTGGCAAGGCTTTGATTTTTTTGCCCTGGGTAAACCTTTGCAGTTCGTCCAATTCTGTTTCTGTGAATATTTTATTTTGTATTATAAATCGGCATTGATCTGCTAGTCTCTGTTTTGTTATTTCTGATTCTGGATATTGTTCTTTCCAGAACTGGTGCATTCGTTTTAGATATCCTCTTCTTGTTGGACTTGATCTGTAATAACAGATCATTATTTCTTTGTTTTCAATCACTGTGTATTTGCGACGGGTAAACATCTTTTCTTCCAGTAGTTTTGCAGCTGCTGGCCCTGGTTGCTCAGCCAACAGTCCTGAGTCCTGTAACCCATTTTTCACCAGATATCCAGGAACTCCAACATCTAGCGCGGACCTTGTTAACCCAGGCGACATCCGAGCCGGTATGGCATTCTGAAATTTACATCTCACCATGTAAATTTGTCTGACTCCTCTGATGAGACTTGTCCAGTATGGTTGAACCTTTGGCATAGCTCTCATCTTCCTCAGAGTACACAAGCCCCACAACCACATCAAGGTAGTGCTCACTGGGGGATTATTATTATTATTATTATTATTATTATTATTATTATTATTATTATTATTATATAGGAAACTCTATACCACAGGTCGGCAACCTGCAGCTCCGGAGCCGCATGTGGCTCTTTGAGCCTTCCCCTGCGGCTCCCAGCCTCCTCTGCCATTTGCAGAGAGAGAGAGAGCTTGCTTCTCTCTCTCTCTGTGTTTGTGTGTGTGTGTTTGTGTGTGCGTGTGTGTGTAAAAAAGAGAGTAGCATCACCCTGTTCCGAAGAGCCGACAAGCTTACTGGGCGAGCCTCCTCCCTTTCCTGCATCTCTGCAGGAAGCAGGAAGCAGGAAGGGCAGGAGAGAGCTAGCTAGCCCAGCTATGTTGACTCAGGAATTCTGGGAGTTGAAGTCCATTAGTCATAAAAGAGCCGAGCTTGCCTATCCCTGAGCTTGTTGCAGAACAGCTTGAAGCCAGCTTGCCAGGTGAGCAGAAGATCGGAGAGAGGGAGAGGGGGGGGAGAAGAGAGACAGAGAGAGAGACCCTTTTGACATCTAAAATGAAGATAACACTGTGTATATCCTTTTTTACCTTTATTTAATATATATATATGTGTGTGTGTGTGTATATATATATGTGTGTGTGTATATATGTGTGTGTATATATGTGTGTATGTATATATATATGTGTGTGTATATATGTGTGTGTATATATATATACACACACACACACACATATATACACACACATACACACACACACATATATATACCTATAATAAAGATAAAAAAGGATATATGCAGTGTTATCTTCATTTTAGATATCAAAAGAGTTTTGCGGCTCCCAGTGTTTTGTTTTTGGTGGGAAACGGGTCCAAGTGGCTCTTTGAGTGTTTTGGGTTGCCTACCCCTGCTCTATACCATTTCAGACACATGGCTGTCCAGTCTCTTCTTAAAAACTTCCAGGGTTGGAGCATTCACAACTTCTGGAGGCAGGTTGTTCCACTGATTAATTGTTCTAACTGTCAGGAAATTTTTCCTTAATTCTAGGTTGCTTTTCTCTTTGATTAGTTTCCATATGCTTTCACTACTTTAATGTGCTTCCTACTACCATGTATTTCTTTTCAGATAATTTATCTGAAGGTTCTTTTGAGATGGACTAACTGTCTTTTAAATGGCAATCCATATGTTTCTGGGCAATTTACAACAAATATCAATAAAGAACAGAATAAAAGCAGTAATAAAATACAAAATAAATAGGTGTTAATTATAATGGCCACCTAGGATCTATCAGAATCAAAATCATGGTGGAATAAATAGTGTTCAGTGCCTTATAGAACATGAAGACTCCAGCTAAGTATGTTCATCATTGCGTGTTGTTTTAACAGAATTAACAATTAGGTCTGCGCCTGGGTCCATCCTCCCTGTGTACATTAGATGAATTGGCTCTTTTTCATTAACTTCTTTTTCTCAGCTTTAATGTATATCCTGACCATTTCCTTCTCATAATCCCTTTCAAAGAAAAAAAAAGATTTAGCAAGCAATCCTCCTACTGTTTATAATACTCCCAGCGCTCCAGAATATATGTAACATTCTGGGATTTTAGCTAACGCAGCTTCATCAATTAAGATATTAACGAGGTTCACAAAAACAGGTACTAGAATTTTAGTTAAGAAAAATAAAAGTGCAGGAATTGCAGAAATCAATTATCATAAATCTGTCATGTTTTCATGTTACTAGCATGGCACCATGGAACAATCAGCTGGACCCAATAAAGGGCATACCAAGGAAAAAGGAGACAGTGCCAGCTAGGTCCCTAAACTGGATGCTGTGTGATTCAGGAGGTTCATGGCCACCATCTCTGGACTGGCAGAATTGCAGGGTGCTAAGCACAATTTTAGAATTTCATACTATGGAACTATTGGACATTGACAGGCTGTGAATCTGAAAAATAGTGCCACCAGGAACTACACTGAAATAAAGCACTAAAAACAAAACAAAACAGAATAAAAATCTTTGCAGGCAGATCTCCCTATTCCATACTAGGAAGACCAGAAGAGAAAATTATTAATCTATTGTTAGTAATCTTTTTAACTATATTAAACAATTTAAATGGCATTCAAATTAAATCCAGTTTTTTGTTCTAACTCTTGGTTATACTGCCTCCTTGTTTGTTTAATTTTTTAGGATGTCTCATGACACATTATCTAAAGACCAATTGTGGTAGTTAGCCTGAAAAAAACCTACACACTTCTTTTTTAAGGTAAGATAGTTACAACAACAGAGCAGTAATGGGGGAAAAAATTGCCTTTCATTTTTAATCTGAAAACGTCCCAAAGGAATTTCATAAGCTTTTATTTAGCTTAGATATAATGTGCATATCATGTTACCCCTTCTTTAAAAAGCACCTGTCTCCTGGGGAAAGATTAATATTAGCAACTAAGGAAAATATAACAGCATGGTAGGACTTGATTAAAAATATAAATTATCACAAAAATGTTGATGACCTGAAGTGTTAAAGATGCTGCCTTGGGGTCTCATTCCAAAGAAGTCCTTCAAACAGTACAGTGTCCTTTGGCTCTAAGTCGTAGCCCTGGCTAATTAAAAGAGGTGGGGAAGCAGCACTTAATGAATCAAAACATTATTTCCTGCAATTCTTTGTATTCCCCTGCACGTTGTGATCTCCAAGTGCTGACCAGACATAATGCTGCAGTTCATTATAAGACAAATAATGATATCAGGATTCAAGGTTGTGTGTCCACAATTCTATTACATGAGAACAAGAGTAACATGCACATACAGTGATACCTAATCTATCTATCTGAAGCTACAATGACTCTTGACATCCGAACCTTGCTATTATGGCATTTGTCTTCATGAACTGGGGAGATCAGGGTTTAGCTGGAAGTGAGCTTGCTTGGTTAGACCATCTCTTTATCACAAGTGAAGATAAATTGTGTGGCATCTCTGCTATCACACCATATATGGATTAATGGTTGTATTAAAAATCATATTGGATTGGAAGAGAAGATGTCACCAACACCCAAACACTTTCATTTGTAGGAACTCATGTGCCCTCTTTTTAGATAAGCAAAGAATAAAAAATAAAACACCATAATTTTGGGTCCTATGTACTTGACCCCTTCTGTATGAAAATAACAGCTCCCAATGCCTCCAGCAATAGTTCATGTTATACTTATTGATGGATGCCTAAGCTCAGCTAGACAATTAGTTACATGCATGTGCTCCTACAGTATTTTTTTTTCTGGCTCCTGGAGTCCTGGGAGGTAGCGCTGCCAAAACTCAAGGGGAAAACCGCCAAACATCACCAGCACAATTTCATACTCAGTTCGGAGAAGAAGTAAGAGGAAAAAAGAATGTAAACATGTAGCGTGCGCGGAGAGAGAGAGAGAGAGAGAGAGAGAGAGAGAGAGAGAGAGAGAGAGAGAGAAATCCCAGCCTTGCCTACTGGCATGATACCATACAGTCATCTCTCCATCCTTGGCCATTGAAGTAGAAATAATAATAAAAGCCAACAACTATAATCAGATATGAACCTTGATTAAAAAACAAGTGCTGCCTCTTAGCTATAAGAATATTATAGGCAACCACAGTGTGGGAAGTCAGCCCCCCAGAGAAGGAAATATTAAAAGGGCAGAAAATTATATTTCCTCAAAGGATCTTAAAGAGGCAGAAAAGCATGCCCAGTTTTTCTTAACAGCCCCAAGTCTTCCTCTCCCAAGCAGAAACCAGCTCTGTAGAAATGCAGATTAATAATCCATTCAGGAAGAACCTTAAAATCTACATATCCCACCCAAACTCTAAGACAGGACATAATAGGATTAACCCACAGATGCCAAAGGGGCACACTCGGACTCAGGTCAAAGTACATGACACGGGAAATACAAAGCCTCAAACAGGAAGAGGAAACAACTCCAAACAAAAGCCCAAGAGGGTATAAAACCCACTCCCTACATGTGCTCTCTCTCTTTTTCTTCGAGAGCCATTCTTTCTGTCTGGCTCTCTTCTTCAATAAACTGCAACCTTCTTTTTAAAGCAGTTGCCATGTTGTTTATTCCCGGCTTAGACTGAACCATGATGAAGACTTTTCCTTCTACAACAGGAACATTGCTTTGGATTTCTTCTGAACAGAAACCAAGCTTTCCAACCAAACCAAACAAGAACTTTCAGGAGTTCTAAGCAATAATGAGCCAGAAACCATTGCTACAAACATTTACCAATTTCTATACTCACATAAATTCAGTGGATTTTCTATAAAGTATTAGAGTACTACAGGAATGCACCTTTCAGTTTAATTAATGATATGCCAAGCATTTCTAATCTAAAACCTCATTCCCCCCTCTCCAAAACCAGGATATTAAATCTGCTGTTTTAAATTGCATTTACCTTCGGTTTGCTGTCCAAGTTGTCAGCTTCATTACATTTTTTTTTTTACTTTAAACACTCTATAGATTGCTTAGCTATTTTAAAATTGTACAGTGCCAAAAAGCTCTACAGAAATGATTCAGGATGCTTTATTACATGTTTGCTTGCACAAATTCTAAAAAAGGTTCCTTTTAAATTAAATTTAACAAACAGCAGCTGAGAATGGTAAAAGAGCTTAGTACAGAAAACCTGTAACATTTCTTTCTTCCTTTTCTATTTATATTTAGAAGTGATAAAAAAGGGAAACGTGAGGAATCAGTATTTCCCATCTTAAGAAAACTCATAAGACATCATTCTAGTTTGTTTGGTTAACACCTATTTTTAATTTTCCTTTCCTATTCTGGAACATGCACCCACTTTCACCTGAATAATTCATAACTCTCTAGGATTCTAAAGAGTAGGAATGAAAAATTTTAAACAATGTGTTCTAATAAATAGAAGGAACATTAATTCAAGTGAGAAAGCTGTAATTACGCTATGATATGCATTTGCTTCATAATTCCCATACATGGGGCAGAATAGAGGAGGGATTACACTCTTTGGGACTGCCCATGCTAAATATTCATTTTTGTTTTTTTGCAGTTGTGGAAATTTTATGTTCATTTGATAGATACAGATAATTTAAATGGTTGCCTGTTGTTTACTACTTTCTCTCTTTCTTCTTTTGCCTGTCTTTTATCCCATTGCTGCCACTTTTTAAATGCTTAATATAATAAATAAACATAAGGCCACTTTTGTTGCTAGTTGAATTGAGTGTGTGTGTGTTTGTGTGTGTGCTTGCTCTGATTTGGATATATGGATTGACTGGAAGCATGTCTGGTGCAAACAAAATTGAAAGTCACCCACAGTAACCATTTATGGGATTTTTTAAAAAATATATGGCATAGTTTTTGGAGTTCCCTCCTTTCACTTCTTAACATCAAATATTCACGTATTTGTAAATAGCCACACATATAGGTTACATTACTAGTCTTTACTTCTATAGAGGTGAATGTTAATGTATATCAGTCCCTTCATTTCATGAGAAGGGATGTACATTTTTACACAAGTAAATCTGAAAATTTCCTAAACAGACCCTAGATCAGTAGTGAGTTACACATATTCCATTAATAGTGTATATTTCGGTTGCCAAATCTTCATTCTGTAACTTCAAAGTATTTTTGGATCAAGTGACTGAAGTTTAGCAGCAAATCTACTGATTTTGACCCACAAGAAGTGTTTATGTTGATAGCTAAACAAATAGACAAATAAACAAATGATTAAACAGTGAACCTATTTTGGCTCTTAATCTCCTACAATCCTTTCTCACATTCTCTCCCTCCCATCACAAGAAAGTGCTGATACTTATGTTCTCCCCATTTTGGTAGTGTTATTATGGCACTGGCCATAACTCTTGAGAAAGCCTGTCCCCTCCCCAAACTGTAATTGCCTAAAAACAATTGCTTGCTGTTTTCTAGATTTCCCCCCCTTATTTTTTGTTCAATCAAAATACATGAATCTGAAATACTATACCCTTGGCCTGAGTATTTGCCAAAATGCATTTAAACAAAAATGACATTTTTCTGGTTATTATTTTTGTCAAATTTTATTAAAGCAATAGATTTTCTGCAAGCAATGCATTGCCCAGCTTAGGTCTAATTTAGTCATCTCATCTCTAGCTTATTTATTTTATCTGAGTCAAGGCTGATCTTTGGAGACTCCAGAATAAAATATCTCAGGATTGGATGATATTGCACATATTCCTATCAAGGATTTAACAGTTTTGCTATTGACCATGCCTTCTTTTATCAAATGTGTGATGCTGATGATCAGTCGTCTAAATTTTTCCTTGTCGTATATAGGGGAAAGAAACTTGGGACATGTGCAAGCAGAAATAGTCACTGAATAGGTTTTATCACAACATAGGGTTTAAGTACTATAGTTGTTATATATGGCTTGTGAAGGGGAAAAAAATAAATGAGTATGGGAAGCCATAGTGATTATTTCCATAACTTAAATTGATGACATACCATTTAGAAGAAGGCACTCTATTTTTGAGATGTACAGATATTCTTGTATAAGCTTCTTCATTTGCCAAAGTATGATTGGCAGATAAAGGCTTCTGGGATACATCTGTGTAATTTAAATAATCTGGAAGCTTTTAAACTACACTGTAATCAAATATATATTTGTTTTGTGTTAGAACCTGCTCCTACATCTCTTTGGGTACAAGCTTAGGGTAAACCCTGGAGAAACCTCTGAAGAGTGATGATTAAAACTCATCTAACATAAGGAACTAATTCTCTCCAGGTAATGTTCTATATCTCACTGTTATCATTCTCTTGAGTGTAAGAGTTTAATCTCATAGATGAGTTAGCAATGGAGAGACTGAGTACACATCAAATCAGCTAGAACAAAGTACACAAAGAAACCAGGACTGCATTTATAATACAATAAATTCAAACTTTCATGCTTCAATCTCTTTACTCACAGGAGAAACTGAAAGATTGTGAATCTAAAATAATTCTGCAGAGTACAATTAAAATCTTAAGCTCTTTTATCCGAGTTAAAGTTCCACTGAATTTAGTGTGAAGAGAAAACATGAATGCTATTTTATTTTAATTTATGCTATTTTATGCTACTTATTCAATTTGTGTATCCACCCATCTCACCTAAGTGACTCTGGGTGGCTCACAGCAATTAAAAACAGCACTGAAAAACAGAAAACAAATGTACAATTAAGAAATTAACTTCAGGGAAATTGCAGAATGTGTTTTTTAGAAGCAAAACTTTAATTAAATTCATTTTATTGGATAATAACAGAATGGGGAGTTCATATATTATTTCCATGATAAATTTTTAACATCAAATTTCCAATTACCTATTGATTTAGCTGCACTTATTTTTTTGCAAACTTGAATAGCATTGAAGTGAAAAGGCTAAGCCATTTTGACAATTTCACTTTCCTCTCTTATTATATGCAGAAGTCTACCATTCTAACAGTAGTTAAAGTTAATAGTACACATGAAAGTAACATATGAACGTCTATGGATCAATATCTGACATTTTCTTCTCTGAAACAAATGATTAATTAGGCCCAGAGAATATCAAAGCACATTAATTTGTGTTGATTAACTATGACTTTAGGCTTTAGGGAAAAATCTTGATGCTCCATGGTCATAATACTTAAAATATATCTCAAGCACCTTTTGAGATTTTCACAAGCAATTTGGGATCTTTAATAGAGATATGAAGCTAAAAATACCATGAATACTAAAAGTCTTCCACTCCTTCTATTTTTCATGCTTAAACTCTGGAGAATATTAGTTTCAACCTATTTAGGTATTATCATAGGAATGTAAACTAGCCCAAAATTGTGGCTTTTCCTTATCAATACTCATCAATGTATCTTTTCTTTTTAAAAAATACAAATAAGAATTTTGGCATGTCCTATGTCTACTGAATCATAAGTGACATTCTTGGAAATAATTGTATAAATAAACAGTACCTTTATGTGGACCAAATTGTTAGACTACTTTAAGTTATAACAGACATTTGAGATCCCAAAGGTGCTTTTTCATAAGGCAACTGGACTTTCTTGTTTTTCTTTGAAGACATTTCGCTTCTCATCCAAGAAGCTTCTTCAGACATTTGAGATGTTATGATTTAAGAAATTGGACAATAGTCTAAAGCAGGGGTAGGCAACCTCGGCTCTTTTATGACTCATGGACTTCAATTCCCAGAATTCCTGAGTCAGCTATGCTGACTCAGGAATTCTGGGAGTTGAAGTCCATGAGTCATAAAAGAGCCAAGGTTGCCTACCCCTGGTCTAAAGCAAGGGTATCAAACTGCCGGCCCGCGGGCCGGACATGTCATCCGGAAGCCGCGCCCATCCCATTGCCGGCAATGGCAAAACCAGCCCGATACGTTGCGCGACGTCACGAGTTTGACACCCCTGGTCTAAACATTCCAATCATAAAAGTAAAAGAAACAGGGCAAGGGGATTGTCTTTGGTCAGCACTGGACAAAATGGTAGAAAATGGTATGACATCTAAAATATTCCAGGAGATATTTGAAAAATAGGGACAGAAAGTACCATTTGTACTGTCAGCAATGATGTCTGCTTTTATGACAGGACTTTGTACAAAAAGATGTCAATTAAACAATGACAGATGTGAAAGAGAATACCTTGAAAGATCTACAGGATAAAGAGCTGAAACAAACTTCATTTGATTTATTGTAGAAAGAATAAAAAGAAAAATTGTTAGAAATAATGGATTTATTTTTTTAAAAAAATGTATATTATAAAAGAGATTACAGTAAAATACAAATACAAATGATGAGCTAAAAGAATGGCCTGGATAATTACTCCTTATTGGGTTTACCAAATACATTTGCTAAAGCCTTGAAGAAGCCTTGAGATGGGAAAAAAAAGAAAAACTGAAAAGAATCAAATACTATAAGAACATTTGAATGAATTAAAGATTAAGATAGACAGAAGCAAAAGGAAGGAGTACAAAGTTGGTTTATTTGACCAAGGATAAAATAAGACATTTTTTTCTATAAAAAATTGAGAACTCTGTATGGACGTTTTGCTGATACCAGAATTGAAATGTTATTTGTGTATGCCTAGGAGATGAATTATGGGATACTTGCATAACTGCAAGATGCAAATGAAAATGTTATCTTAATCCCAAAATTGTAATTCAAGCTAGTTTCTATAAAAACACAAAGCCCTTAACATGTCTTAATTTTTATTTTATATCGATTAAGATGTAAAATCAAAAAGTAGAAATATTTTGAAGTTTTAAGTTCTTTATATAAAACAGGTCTTCATAGACCACAAGCTACACATGGGTCAACATTATCATGCCTGGACTTAAACAAACAAACAATGCTATTTTAAATTGCTTCACTGGAAAAAAGAATATAAATAATGCAAAAATAAAACTATAAAAACATTATTCTGCTTTGAACAAATAATAAATGACAAAAGAACTAAAAGTATTTAGCAATGAAATATAATGACTGTGATAGATTCTCCATTGATCAGATTTCTTAGAGGACAAATTCTGTAGCAATAAGTTATGTTCACCAAGAGGAGGTGGGCCAGAGAGTCATTGGTTCTTTCTAACTGTTCAATTCTTAATTCTACCTGACATTGGATTTCCCAAGTTCACATCTGATTACAGTAGGATTTTGAACTGTATCAGAAGATAAATTAGTTGTACTGTAAAGATTCCCCCCCCCCCCCCCCGTTTAATAGCCCTCCTCTATAAAGGATCAGGGGGAGATGGAAAACAAGCCTCTTAGAATTAATTATTAAAGTAAAGCTGAGTCATTATAGCCAATTGCTTATGTGGAATGAAAACATTCCTAGTAAAACTTTCATGAACTTACTGATTATATTGAACAAAATGCTGTTTAATAATTATGAAGTAGAATCCTTGTTTTACTGTTAACAGGCTGTTTAAGCCATCAGAATTAGCTAAAGTTTAACTGTAAGGCCAGTACCAATTGAAAGCCCTAATTGTCTACATGTTATGCTCTTAGATTTCATCTGTTTGCTAAGATACATGTTTTTTAACCTTCCTTTTTCTGGTTTTTTTTTAATGTCCTTGGATGTGCACAGAAACACTCAGTTACACATGGATACTCCTAAAACACTCAGTCAGTACTATAAAACAAGTGAGTTTTGTGTCTAAATGGGAACAGTAATTCTAGTTCTGCCTTAGGCATGAATTCAGCTGTGTGGCTTTAGCCCAGTCACTCTCTCTTAGCTCTAGAGAGGAGGTCTGCAGAGAAGAGCAACTATGATGATAAGGGGTCTGCAGGATAAATCCTATGAGGAACAGTTAAGGGAACTAGTATGTCTAGCCTAACGAAGAGAAGAATTAGGAGTGACATGAAAGCTGTCTTTCAGTACATGAGGGGCTGCCAAAGAGAGGTGGGAGCCAACTTATTCTCCAAAGCTGCTGAGGATAGGACAAGAAGCAATGGGTGGAAGTTTTGGACTAGAAGACCTTCAAAGTCTCTTCCAGCCCTATGATTCTATGAATGCCCTTTGTGAAAATGTTGCCAAGAAAATAGCAGGTACTTGTTCCTGTAAACATCAGACATCAGGGTTGATTTGATTGACCAAGCTTATGAATACTCCTAAGTCCTATACTATACTATAGCTATACTTTAATTGAATCCTTTGGGTTTTAAATAGGAAACACTATTCAAAAGAGGTACAAAATGGGAACTAGAGTTTCATTCTTCAGATCCTTTTCAGTTTCATGTGCTGTAAGTATTTTTTCCTCCCAATTTTCATACTGATATTGTCATTGTAGTTACAGTACAAGTAGTAGATGTGATTAGAAAGCCTACCTCAAAATAAGCCAATTTAAAATAGCATAAATATGTTTATTGAAACAACTAACATAAGGTTAAGTTTGCTGACTTCTATCATCATAAAAGATAAAGTTCTGATCTATTTTATCTAAAGCTTGATATAAAAAGCAAACACAGAAACAATATCATGCTGTCAGAAAATAGAGGAACTTGAAACACACTGTAGAAAGATTGGGGGAGCAATAATAACCTTGAGACTGGCATCAAAATAAGCATAATTTCTTATTTGTCTAATTTTATTTATTTATTAGATTTATATGCTACCTATCTTATTCTGAAAAGCGACTTTTTATCCTCACATTTATTTTCACATACTACCAGGTGTTTCAACTGCGTATCTTATCTTTTAGTGGGACACAAACTGTACCATCTATTCCATTAACTAGATCACACTAATTACAAAATATGGGCTGATTCAACTCCTTCCCCCTTCATGTTATTTCCCATGCTCGCTCTTCTCTCTATTGATTGCTGGCCAAAAAATCCCTCAGTTATAATTCCTGGAGTGTCATCTGCAGATTACAGATTACAACCAGGTGAAGACCATTGCAACAAGAAATGACTTTAAAGTTAAGCAATATAAAATATTTTCAGACACTTGCTTACAGTAATATTAACCCAGAATGAATTAGTTTACCACTGTAACATTTGTGTAACACCAACAACTATATTTGGTGGCTATCTTATAGGAAGATAGGCAGGTAAGTAAATAAACTGACCATTACTGCTTGTCTTGGGTATTGCCTTGTCCAGATTCCCACACAGAGCACAAGTAGGATTAAGCATGTTTATTCCACACAAACAACCCCACAATCCTTATGCTGGTCCAACTCTCTGTGTGTATTCCTTAGAGTCAGATCCAAACTACCTCTCCCAAAAACACTAACCAGACATAGCAAAAGTAATGGGACCAAGACAAACCACAGTCTCTTCTGCATCTAAGGCACAGGAACAACACCATCAAGATGAACTCAGAACTCCCAGCAACACGACAGCAAAGTGAATCAATGAACTTTAGGCAGGATGACAGCAAGATGAACTAATAAACTCCAAGCAGGATGACACCAACTGCCAATTGCAAGGCCCAACGAAAGCAACCAGAACTCTCCAGACTCCGGGCATGGGGAAAGCAACTTGGCTTCAACGGGTTCAAGGCATGACAAAGGCCACACAATCCCACAGTTTCAAGCATGATGACGGTAACTTGACTTCAATGGGAGCAAGGCACAATGATGGCAACACAGTCTCAATGAGATCAAGGCAAACATTCATGATTGTATGGATTACAAATGTTTGTCTCTGACAACTATCAGGTTCCAAGTGTTGAGTGAAATAGGTGCCAACCGATGCACCTCATTAGGGGGTAGGGTTGCCTCTTTGTGAGTAGCCTCACTGACCTCTGTCGCACCTCCCTCTGCTCAGCTCTGTGCAGCCTGAGATCAGATGGGTACAGCAACTCTTCCTCTTCAGTGCTGACCAACTACAGATAAGCCTCTTCTCCAGCCTGCACAGCAAGCTATTAATCCAGCCACTCTCTCTGATTTCCCCGGCAGATTTGCCTCAACCATCCATCCACAGAGCCTTCCATGTCCCCTGGTGCTCCCCATAGTCTGTCTCCGATGTCCTCAGAACCGGCTCTTCCTTGTTGTCGGAGCTGGTGCCAGAGGGAGCCATCACACTTACCTACAATCTCGTCACTTGTAGCAAGAAGAACCTGAACAAAGAATATATTGTGTTCAAGCTTCGCAAAACATGTAATAATGATATGATACTAAGCTGTGCCAGGGTCTTTCCCCATTTGATTTTAATGCCTGATAAATTTATCATTGAAACATAGGGAAGAGGCTTGTGTTAATGGGAACAAACCATACCTTCTCAAAAAATTGAACCAATCGTGTCTTTGCAAAATTCTAAGGCTGTGAAAGCACCTTTGTTGTTGCTTGTATTAAATATTAAAAAATTGTGGAAATTCGTAGTAGCATGCTTCATGAAGCATTTTAGAATACCGTGTACATCTTCACAATAGGAAAGTCTATGTGTTTCTTAGATGTATAGAAAAACACAGTAGTCTCTAGATAATTCTGGCTGACTTTATAAATTCTTAAGTTTTGTTCCTTTCTTTGTTATTTAGTCTACTGTGAGGGAGTGAAGAACTATCACTCATGCATTATTGCACTGATTTATCACTCTAGCAAAAGAGGTGATTAATACTTTTCCATTGTTTTAAGTTTATTCAGCAATAATAGCATCATTCTAAAGAGATTATTAATTTCTCCCTTTTGGGGAAGTTGTTTATTCCAAATGTGAAGAGAATAAAAGAGCTGTATTTTTTTTTAAAAAAAGATTGAGATTGTATTGTTTTTAGAATCTGAGAATATCCCTGTTGTTTCAGTTTGGTTTGGATGTTGTAATTGAAGCTATCTTTTGTCTTTAATTTCACACTTTACCTATACACACAACCAAATTAGCCCTCTCATCATGCAAAGAACAGGCACAATAATTTCTACAGTGCCACTGCAATTAAAGCAACAACAACAACTGCAGAATGCTCCCACACAATATAATAAGCCAAGGATAAATTTAGACTATTAGTATGTTTCACAGCAATATGCTCAGAGTTTTCTTTCATCTTTCATGGTATATAATACACAGTCTGCAGATCTAGTGAATAAAGAGTGCATTTATATAATATTCCAACGAACAGACAGGCAACCCTACATTTGTGGGTAGCCAAATACATTTGAACTTCCATACACATATGACTAAGGCATAGCTGGGGATGCTTTACATACAGGGGTACACACACACATACCCATTCTCCCTTTCTATTAGAGAGAAAAACTTTGTCTTATTAAAATAAAGACGAGAAGATGAGAAGTGACCTTGAGTTCATTTCATCTAAAAGCAACATCAAAATTAACTAATTCCAGGCATCTGAAGGAATAAGTCTCAGATTAAAGAAATATATGAATATAGGAACAGCTATCTCTGAAAGGATGGATTAAAATAATTAGAAATATTATATTATAATATATTTTTATTTTAATAAAAATAAATTAAATTGTACTTCAGTCCAACGTTTTGTTGTTTGTACCTTTGCTTTCTTACAAGATCAAAAATGCTGTGCCAATGTGAAACCACTTTAGAGATGAGTTGACTCTAAATTAGGAGTAGACCAGTATGTCTCCTAAGACATAAATACGTTGTTGGAAGTTTCTTAGAAACATCTGTCTGGCCATCTCTAAAATCAGAATACTTATTTTAATGGAATAACAGAATAACAAAGTTGGAAGAGACCTTGGAGATCTACTAGTTCAGGGGTGTCAAACTGCCAACCCGCGGGCTGGATGTGTCATGCTGAAACCTTGCCCACCCCATTGCCGGCAATGGATAAAAAGTCACGATATGTCGCGACACGTCACGTGACGTTGCAAGTTTGACACCCCTGTACTAGTCCAACCCCCTACTCGAGCAGGAAACCCTATACCATTTCAGGCAAATAGCTGTCCAATCTCTTCTTAAAAACCTGCAATGTTGGAACACCACAACTTCTGGAGGCAAATCGTTCAGCTGATTATTTATTCTGTCTTGTTTGTTTGTTTGATTGATTATATCTTATTCTAGAAAAAGTTTATTTTTTCTTTTTCCTCCTTTTGCATAAACAGCTCTCATCTTTGATTTTACTCACTTTTTTCTGCTCAGATCCACATTTAAAATATTGGTATGGCACAGAAGCTTGAATGCCAATACACTGTCCATTCCTGTGCTAAATCCTCGTAGGAATTATGCAAAAATTAAGATGTATTAATATTTCTGATTTCAGCAGTTCAGAAATATCCAGCTTAAATGGAATAATAGAAGTTTAAATGTAGAAACCTATATATTACAACTCTGCAAAAACCTCAGGAGAGACTCTTTAGCAGGACTATCATCTGAACTGACTTCTGTGGTATATAGTTATGATGATCGATCTCTGAAGTCACCATAATAAGCTTATTTTGTTGCTTATATCTTCGCTTTCTTATAAGATCAATAATGCTGTGCCTTATGCAACTTGAAACCAGTTTAGAGAAGAATTGACTCTAAATTAGGAGTAGACCAATATGTGGTTCTGCCCAGAATCTTATATTTATCTCTATATTTTTTTATAAATTCTTTTATGTCGTGAAGTGTAATTTAAACATCTATCTTCTTCACCACTGAATCCTCTTTCCCTCCCTCCCTCCCTCCCTCTCTCCCTGCCTCCCTCATTCATTCTTCTTTTTCTTTCTTTTTCTTTCTTTCTTTCTTTCTTTCTTTCTTTCTTTCTTTCTTTCTTTCTTTCTTTCTCTTTCTTTCTTTCCTCTCTCTCTCTTTCTTTTTCTTCTGAAAAAAGAAGGGAAAGGGGATTATTTTCCCATCTCAGCATCACAGCCCCCAAAAAGTGATCTTATAGATTTTATTTTATTTTATTTCAAAAGGTGAATTTTTAGCAATAATTAAATAGCATTAGAACATTTGGTGCTCTTCAATGTGAAGTAAATCATTCCAATTCTGCCTTAGTTCACTAATTCCAAGAATGTCAACATTCAGTTTTAACATTTTGTCTTTGACAATATCACTTTGCCTTGGTTCACAGTTCTCACATTTTTCTGACAATCCATGTACCACTGCTCTAAATATTTTTGCAACATCAAACTTTTCTTAACAACTAAAGGTGCACAGTTTTAACAGTGAAACATCTTGATCCCAAAAATCCAGTTTGTGGCTCAAAAAATGACTGTTCTGAAGAAGAAATGGGACATTTCTGTATGGAATTTGCTTTTTTGTGCAGTTAGTTGGGTAGCTAGCTATACAGTTATTTTCATTAGACTTTGGGGTATAGCAATCGTAGGACTATTATTGGGTTACAAAACTAAAACATCAGCAGTACAGCAATATAAAGCACATAGTAAAAACATAACAACATTATCATTAACGTAAAATTAAAACAGTACCTTGATAACAATTAGCAACTGCAACAATGCCATAATAAAACATTAAGAACACTCAGAAGTGTTCCATTGTGACCAACTTCCGAAAAGTCAGCAGGTCTGGAAAAGCTCAAACCTCCTACAGGAGGCTATTCCACAAAACAGAGGTCATGACAGAGAGCCATCTTCTCCTAGCCTTAGCAACCTTAATTTCAAAGTAGTGACAGTAATTCATATAAAAGGGATAAAAGAGAATATATCAGAAATTAAATTAGGATTATTTATTTTAAAAAGAGCAACTGACAACAGTGGAAATTCTTATCAATGATTACACTGATTAAAAAAAAAAAGGTCAAGCATTTGAAAATGCAAAAGTGGGGCAATTGCTGAACTAATTGCCAAATCCCACCCCCTTCCTTGTAATTATGATAAAAAAAATCTGGATCCCAAAGGACAAGATTTGAAACAGGTCATCCAAAAGCACAAACAATCTAATCTTCTGTGATTGATTTCATGAGTTAACATATTCTGAAACATTTTTATATGCTTATATTGCAAGATAAATACAATCTACAGGGTTATGAACAAAGCTTTGAAGGGGGCGAAGTGACTTGCTGACCGAGTCACTAAAAGTTCCAATTTGTTTCAGGATTGTCATATGACATAGTGATGAAGAGAGATACTGCCAAGGGAATGGTCAGGTGAGAGACAGCACAGCCTGAAACTGGAAGGTGGGTGGGGCAACAGGCTCAGAAGAGACTCTTTCTACTTTTTCAGACTGCAAAGCAGACAGGATTTTTGTCCGTGTGTGTGAGTGTGAGTGTGTGTGGTGAGGAGAATTGTACTTTCAGACTTGAAAAATCATTTCAATGTAGCTTTACAATAATGTAAAATTAGCTCCTCTGGTTAGGATTCCAATCTGGTTTACCCTGCAAGGACAACATCCATCTTGCAAGTCTCGAAGTACAATTTTCTCTACCCCCCCCCCCACATCTGCTTTATAGCTTGAAAAACTAGGGAGAGTGTCTTCTATGCCTATATATATAGCTAAGCACAAATTCAGAGAACCTTGCAGCCAGGAGATATTTTAGAATATTTTTCTCTGCAGAAACATCTGTACTAACAATTTTTAAATCAAAGGCACAGCATTATGTCTTCCCTGAAATTAAATTAATCTCAGCACAGTGAACTAAAAGAGCATGTTTCTAATTAGTGATACTGCATAAGGGAAGAATTCCATTCAATCCCCAGGTAGCATCAAAATCTTTAACCAGTGTATTTAATTTTTGCGGTAAGCGATTGACAAATGGTTGTTTTAAGAAATGAAGCAATTAGCTCACAGATTTAGTTACTGAAGCTGATTTGTATCAGAAAAAGAGAGTTCATCTGTTTTACTGCCTCAGACAATGTGTTTAATGGCATTTTGGCCCCAGTGAAGTAGCTGATATCTGAGGAACATTAAAAATTCAATCACTCTCCACAAAACATAAAATGCCTACTGCTTCTGTAACAGCATCCTGATAAAGCAAATGTGCTGCCATTGTTTGACTATAGGAAGCACATACATCCACACCATGAAATGAATATAGCATACAATCTGAACATTTAAGAAAAAAACCCCTGTAGGTCCTGATAGAAGTAAAAGAAAGGTCTTCAAAATTTAATATTGAAAGAGAAATTTAAAATTGAATTTGCTGCAGTGGAAATTTACTGAGTGGAGAAGCTGTGGTGGGAAACAGGAAAGGTTAACATAAAGAAAGGATGTAAAAGAAATATGTAGGCAAAAATAGCTGGGTTTTAAGAGTGGGAAAGGAAGAAGAAAACATCTGTAAGAGAAGATAACTAGCAAAACAGGAAAGAACCTATTTTTCTAAGAAGTCATAAAAAAGGGGTCCAGAACTCAGGCAACTGAGCATGTGCAATTAGTTGATTAATATTAACTGACACACCTTGCATAAATTATCTCTTAATTTTAATGTACATGTGATGCATGATTTAGTATGTAGCAGGAAATATGTAGGAGGCGGTCGGAAAGAGTGTAACCTCATACTACCTCAGCCAATGGGGAACGAGGAGGGATGTGCGGCCGGGACTAGGGTGTATAAAGAAGGGGATATTTTGGGTTGAAACTTTGGAGAGAACCAAGCTTTGATAGCTTCTCTCCCCGCTTATTGCAATAAACGAAACAAAAGGCCTTCACTGTGTCTTGGCTGGTTATTGGTCAGGCGAGCTTGCCTCTGGTCACGAAGGAAAGTAGCCAGGAGCACATAACAGCCTTGGGGGCTCCTCCGGGATTTGCATCCGTTCCATCTTTGGCAGCCGGGGATATTCGAAAGGGGAGTGCGCACCTGGGTAAGTTTTTCCCAGCCCTAAAGGTCGGATTGCCCCTGTTCAAACAAAGAGGAATTGGAAATCCTGAGACAAAAAGCCAGGACCCAGTGAAAACCTAAGGGAAAGTCGGCCGACTTAAGGAAGGACTTCAACTCAGCCTGACAGGTAAGATACCAGAGGGGTATCTATATATCAGAGGGGTATTAATGGGCAATAAGAGTTTGAAGAGGAGGGACGCCTCCCCGGCCAGTGTGCCGGCCAATAAGGAAAAAGAGGAAAGGTATTTACATTCTGGAATGAACCCCCTTAGGGAGATGGGAATCCCTTAGGGAGAATGTTGAAGTATTTTAAGTCAATGCTTTAAACAAGGCATTTGGACAGAGGAAGGATGATACATTACAGTATATATCTGGCCTAAGTACATGTTTGGCCACCCAATAAATTAGATTGGGCTTCTCAGCTTGGTTTAGAGCGGTGGGGAATGGATAGGCAGTGGTTAAGGTCTATCAGAAATGCTCCTTGCATTTCCCCACTACCTGGAGAACAAGCTACAAGTTGCCCCAAGAGAGTAAAAGTGGAAATTTAAAGGAACACAAACCTCCAAAGTTCTGGAAATGATGTTTAAGGGTCTGTGTGTTTGGGTGTTTGTGTTGACTCATTTCTAAAAACCTGGGGGAGGGGGGGGAGAGACCCTCTAACAGTAATATACAAAACAACAAGGCCTTATTCCAAAAGGAAATTTGGGAAATGGAGCTCATTGACTTGTGAAAAAGCTCCTTGAAAATAATAATGATTGTTTTGCCTGGGGTGAAGTATTTGGAAATTCTTTGTGTCTGGTGTAAATGCAAGAAAGGGTGAAGAAGGCTAGTTTCTTAGTAATTAGAAGGACAATAGAAGGTGTTAAAAGAATGGAAATAATCAGATGGAAGAGAGGGGGAGAGAGAGAAAGAAAGGAGCTGTGTGAAGTTTTATGCCTGGCCAGGTTGAAAGGCGAGAACTCTGATCTGCTATTTTGTGTGAAAGAGCTAAGTAGAAAGCTATGTATTTCTTGAGGTTCCTATAGTTTGGAAGGTGACAAGAGAGAGGAAAACCCCTCTCCAAGGGGGGGGGGAATTGTCCCCCTAACAGCTTTTGAAATCAGGCAATTTAGGAAAGAATTGCCCAAACTAATAGAAGATCCTATTGAAGTAGGAAAACAGGGTAGAAATGTTTTTAGGACCAATGGAATATTCATGGGGAGAAATGCAACCCATTTTTAAACATGTTTACACCAGAGGAGAATGGGATGATTAGGTGAGCAGTTAGGGAACAGTGTAAGAAAAAGTTTTCACAAAAGAATGAACAGGCTGAGATCCCTGTTGCAGATCCAAAGTGGGATGGTAACACGAGTGCAGAGAGGAATGCTATGGCTGATTATAAGGAATAGAAGGTATTTAAATATGCAGTGCCTCAGAGTCTTAACATTCAGAAGGCACTGTGATTAGAACAAGGAAAGGAGGAAGCATGACTGAATGGTTAGAAAGATTAAAAAGCCAACTTCAAAAGTATGGACATTTGGATCCTGGTAATCCAGGACATCAAATGATGATTGAAATATCAATTTGTATGGAAGCATGGGAAGATATTAGGGTAAAAATGCAGAAATTACACACATTGGAAACTAAAACAACAGAAGATTTATTACCAGTAAGAGAGGCTCAGAAAGTATATGGGAAGAGAGAAAAGGAGAGAGATAAACGTAAGATAAGATAAAAATGATGGCTCAATTGATGCAAACAGGCCAGCAAAGAGGATAGGGAAGAGTAATCAGGAAATCGGTAAGGGGTCTTGGGAGAGGTCTATGCTGGGGGTGAGGACAGCCAGTTGGCACCAGGGGATATAAACCCCTAGGAGAAAATTTCCCCAGTCCCTAAATAAATAAATAAATGTGCCTTTTGTAAGGAGGAAGGACACTGGGAAAATGAGTGCCCTAAGAGGAAGGAGGGGGAAGAACTAGCAAATTTGGTGAATTTTGAGGATTAGGGGTGTCAGGGGACTAATCTGTTTTCTGGTCCAGCTTTTTAGGAACCCCTGATAAACCTTAAAGTTTGGACCCCTGGAGGAGGAAGGGGTGTACTCGGTGGATTCCGGAGCCACCAGATTTACCCTGAACTTTATACCTCCAGGAATGCGAATTGGGAAAAGGAAGATTAAGGATCAGGGAACTGAGGACATGTAGTAGAAGCAACGATATTTAAATCTGCTATGGTCCAGACAGTAGCAAAAGGACCTGGACTTTATATTGGTAAAAGGAACTGCAATTTGGTCAGGAGGTACTTCATTGGTAAATTGGGGGTTGTTATTATGGGGAATGAAAGAGAAATATTTGTAAATATTATGGCCTTGAGTGAGGAAGCTCAAGGAAAAGTGGACCCCCCTTATATGGGCCCAAGAGGGCAATAGAAGAGGGGTACACATGGATCCTTTAAAGGTGACTTTAAAGAACCCTGGTGAAGTAATTCACCAGAAACAGTATATAACATTACATTGGAAGGAAGAATGGGTTTAAAGCCCATGGTGGAAGGGCTGCTGAAGGAGGGTAAAATTTTTGAGCAGTCCTTTTAAATATGTTTAGTTTGTTACTTTTTTAACCCAAGAATTTCTGCCTTGGAAAAGTAAGAGATGCAGAAAAAAAGAAAGGCCAAAAAAAAAAAGGGGGGGGGGAGGCAGTTTCTGTCTGCATGTTTGTTTGTTTGTTTTTTTAAAGAACAGAAATTGGGTAACATTTCCTGACTGTAAGAATAATTAATCAGTGGGATAATTGTCTCCAGAAACTGTGGATGCTTCATTATTAGAGGTTTTTGGGAGGAGGTTAGAAATTGATAGGGTCTGAAATGGATAGAGTTTCTTGTTTCAGTAAGGGGTTGGACTAGAGGACCTCTAATGTCCCATCCAACTCTGATATTTTATTTTTGTATGTGTGGTATGCTTCAGTGATTTTCCTTTGCATTTTAGTTTGGATTTATCCTTAATAGTGCATTTGAGGGTATTCTTGTCAAAGGAACAATCCTATGATGTTTTATTTAACATCTGATAAATATGTGTCTTTGGGACTCCTTGCTACTGCAAAAGAGATGATTAATTGCTACATACTGTGTGTGTTCGATTTGTTTTCCTTTTCCTTGGAGCCAAGGAGAGGAAGGGAAATCTTTATAGAAAACCAATTTGGTTTCAGGGTTATAGCCACAGGCTACAAGGCTGGATTTGAGTTCAAATCCTGCTTTGGCCATGAGGGATGGCTGAGTGTTTTGGGGCTGGTTTATTTTTGTTCAGCCCTAGGAGGGAGATTTTGGCAAGCCACTTCTGTAAATGTTATGGCAATTTTCATCCTGAGGGCTGTTTCAAGCAAAAGTTTTGTATAAATTTTTACTCTGTCTGGTTTGGTGAGTGGGAGAAGGGGGAGACAATCTTTTGTCTTCTTAGCAACCCTGTTGTTCTTTGATGTGCTGCCACAAGAGTGATTTGAATATTATCTGCCTGAGACAAAAGGCATTCCAGAAATGTTGGCCCAATGCTGATTGGTGAGCCTATGAGCTTTACCTTTTAAAATCCTGAATGTGTTATTTACAATATGTTTATTGAGTTATATTTTTGTAACATGGTATTTAATCAGGGTGAAAGGGGGAGGAGAAAGAAAAATATGAAAATTTTTGATAGAGCTTCCATGGATAACTATAGTCTATCTGACACAGGACAAATGATTTTTTTCTTTCCTCCATTTTTAAGCTGTGGAAGCAAATACGTTCTTATGTAGCTTCCCAGTTTTGTAAGATCTTATTCTGGGAATTATAAAGAAATGGGAAAGCAACTTTTTGGCAGAAGAAAGGATTGAGAGTGTCTAGCAAATAAAGCCCAATTGGTATGAAAGGAGGTAAAATATCTAGGATATATTATAGTTGAAGGGGAAAGGAAAATAGATAGTAAAAGGATTGAGGCTATAGTATGGATTCATAATTACCAAACAACAAAAATGGTCTTAAGGGAATTCTGTGGTTATCACAAGATACTGCAAGAATGGTGATCCAAAAACTATATGAGAGGAGTCATTGGGGAATTAAAGCATAGGTAGAAATGTATTTGAAATTCTATGCTACCCTTGGAATTTATGGGATAGCCCAAAGGGCTACAGAGGGATGTTTGATATGTAAAAGGGTTAATAAAGGGTTAAGGCTCCCAAAGGAGGGAGACAGATAGCTAAATGTGGAACAAGTACTGGGGTCTCTGTCTTCTCTTTGACAGGAAGGCTTGGTGGTGCAAACAGCTCCTTTGGGATTTCCAGTCCATAAGATCCAGCCGGGACAGTGGGTGCTGATTCGTAAATGGAAGGAGGAACTTCTACAACCAAAGAAGGGAAGTTCCTTATATTGAATCTGCTGTCCGGAGGGCTGAGAAGGGTTGGACTCAATACACACGAGCAAAGGTGGTGACTGGACCTGAAAGAGGTTGGACGGTCATTCCAGGACAAGGACTGAAAGCCACGCTTAAAAGGACTTGAATGGGTAGTGGACCAGAACCCCTACCTATTTTGAATATCTCTGTTAGAATTTCAGGTGACCCCAGATGAAGAACAAAGATGTTGGTGGTGACTCATGAGAGAAATAAAAGTGGTTTGTTACAAATAAAAATGAATAACTAAGACAGAAGTCATACCATTAGAAACTGAAAATGTAGAATTGTAAATTGTAAGAATTAGGTGGTAAATGTATATCTTTTGTTATTGTCAGTGTGATTGCTGTTGCTGTTATTGCTGTTGTGATTATGGACCAATTTGTGGGTGTGAAATACTGTGTAATAATCATGAGGGGTGGATTCTAATTCTAATATTACTGAAGACAATACAACAGAGCAGCCTGGGAAATAAAGGTAAAAATTGTTTGTGGAATTTAAAGGTAGATGACAATCACGAAGCAGTAATGGATATTGCAAAAGGAATCAGGAAAGTGGCTAAAGCTCCTGAACAAAAGTATGAAAATATGTGGAGCGATTGGGGTTGGTTAACTAATTGGTTTCCCAACACTGAATGGTTAAGACAAATGTTTCTTGGCCTAAATTTTTTAGTTGTTATAGGACTTATGTGTTGTGCATGTCTGCAATGTATTCCTTTATATGCATCTATTTTAACCAAAGCTGTAGGAAAAGCTTTAGGAAAGCCTTAGGAAAAGAAGAAGTTATACAGTTAATGGTTATAAGATTTTCTAAGCATGATAATGAAGACCTTTCAGTGTAATAAAAATCAAAAGGGGGGATTTGATAGAAGTAAAAGAAAGGTCTTCAAAATTTAATATTGAAAGAGAAATTTAAAATTGAATTTGCTGCAGTGGAAATTTACTGAGTGGAGAAGCTGTGGTGGGAAACAGGAAAGGTTAACATAAAGAAAGGATGTAAAAGAAATATGTAGGCAAAAATAGCTGGGTTTTAAGAGTGGGAAAGGAAGAAGAAAACATCTGTAAGAGAAGATAACTAGCAAAACAGGAAAGAACCTATTTTTCTAAGAAGTCATAAAAAAGGGGTCCAGAACTCAGGCAACTGAGCATGTGCAATTAGTTGATTAATATTAACTGACACACCTTGCATAAATTATCTCTTAATTTTAATGTACATGTGATGCATGATTTAGTATGTAGCAGGAAATATGTAGGAGGCGGTCGGAAAGAGTGTAACCTCATACTACCTCAGCCAATGGGGAACGAGGAGGGATGTGCGGCCGGGACTAGGGTTGTATAAAGAAGGGGATATTTTGGGTTGAAACTTTGGAGAGAACCAAGCTTTGATAGCTTCTCTCCCCGCTTATTGCAATAAACGAAACAAAAGGCCTTCACTGTGTCTTGGCTGGTTATTGGTCAGGCGAGCTTGCCTCTGGTCACGAAGGAAAGTAGCCAGGAGCACATAACAGCCTATTTTTGTCTCCAGTGATATACTTATCTAGAGAGAAAGAAGAAAATAGAATCTGAAATTTAATCCAGAGCTGAGAAACCTACAGCCCAAAGGTCATATGCTTTTCCCAAAGTCCTTTAAGCAAATCTCTATTTCCCTCTCACACACTCACACAAATTGTCCCATCAAAATTTGGTAAAAAATAATCCTATAATGGAAGGATTGCCATCAGTTCATTTTTTAATAACAAATAACCAAAAAAGGCAAAGTGTATGATTGTCTTAACTGCTCTCCTCAGGAATCCAAGCCCAACTCAACTAAGGTGACATCAATCCAATCACTTAGTGCTTTAGACATAAAAACCACAAGATTCAGAAATAGCTGTTCTTGAAAGGTTGTCTACTCCGGGGTTAGTTAACGAGAAACATATGATTTGGTTTCTCTTTGGAGGAAACAGAAAACAAATGTTAAAATTTTATATACAAGTACACGAACATTAAATAGCTCCATCAAAAAATCTCCGCCATCCAGCAAGTGCCATTTCTACCTTCTACCTATAAAAGTGGACATTTGACTGTTGGGAAAATATTATAGTCATAGAAAGGAATAGTGCCAATTAGTTTGCAAACTATAACCCTTTCCTTTTAAATAGTAATTTTATTAATGATTATAATCACAATAGTAAAAACTAATACAAGTTAAAAGAATAGAAAGAAAGAGTAGCAGGTGAGGGAAAAAAGAAAGATAAAAGAACAAAAAGTAAAAATATAGTGATTTTTACCTTTATCACAAGAAAGTATAAACAACTTTAGTAACTTTTCATCTTGTCTTAAAATGCAACAAATGATCCCATCTATAAACAAATTTGTAAAGAATTGTCATTTTAGTGCCAGTGTCAGTAAAAGTCCATTAGGAATTACCAGAAATAACATATCTATTTCAACTTTGATCAAATGAACCAATTTTATATTCCTTCCTTTTACAAGAGTCTTTAAAACTTTAATAAATTTCTTTTGAAAAGAAAATATAACCTGTTATTTCTAAATCCACTTCTGCCTCCATCTTGATCTTATCAGATAACCCCTTCTCTCCCAGAACTTTAAACCCACCAGAGACCACTGCCTTGTAGTCTCTTCACAAGGTGCAAATGTATGGATCATTTGTAAAGGGCTTGTTTGGCGAGGAATTACAAAGAGAAGGTCTATCCACTGGATCTTCATTCTTTGCCGCAAATACCATTTCTTCCTCTGAAAGCCCCACCATAAGCCTTCCTTATGACATGGAGAAGAACTATTGGGAAGAATTCAGCAGTTAAAAGTTGGAGCCTTCTTCCTTGCTGGTGGTTAACAATGCAGGTAATGGGAATGACTTGTGTGTTAAATTTTAAGAGATTTCCTGGAATATTTCACTTGGAATGGAAAGAGACCTCTTCGGGTTTCAAAGTCTGGCATTTTAGGACTTGAGGCTGTAGTTAGATATATTCCAAGCACTTAAAAAACAGTTAGTTCTTACCTTATGACTGCAACTGGGACTGGCAACTCAATCACTACGTAACACAGTCATTCAATGAAAAATCATACGACTACCCAGATTTACATCAGTTACTGCCAGCTTCTCTATTGATTTTGCCTTTCAGAATCCGGCTGTGAAGCTACATTTGCTTTGTGCTGTTGTAATTTCACACGGTTGCTAAACAAGATAACTCTTAACCAAGAACTCCCTGTGTCATCTGCTACCATTAGTTTCAGGTGTAGATCCTGTTTGTCCTCATTTGTTAATAAGATGGACCGAATGTTGTAAACTGTTTACAACTGCAGGTCCTTGCTTGTGAAATGAAATTATAGACTACATTTACACAGTCATATAAGCATCTCCAGTACTTGTGGATATAGCTATGTGCTACTATATTTATGCTGCTTAGGAAAGTAAAAATAATCCAACAAAGTAGGAAATTGATGGTTAAAAGAATTCTTTAAAATGTTGATTGACTTTTTAAAGCCTCTAATTTATTATTGAAACAGATTTTTGGAATGGACTTTCAAGACTCTTCCCAAAAGAGAAATATCTATTTTGTGTTTTCCCCCATCCCCTAAAATAGATCATTAATCAACAATCTAAAATGGGAAGACATTGGAGTACAGGTTAAGTTTTTTTTACAAGAAACTCCGTAATAGCAAGTCTTCCTTAACCACAATAAGGCAGGCTGAAATACTGTCATAACATCCACCATTTTATGACTGTAGAAATGTGCTATCAGTTTCCAAGAATAGCCTCAGGATGGACACTTCTGTTACAACCCATTACATTATTTTAAAGATGTATATCCTTATCAGAGTTCTGCAGTTTCCATAAATTGCTCCTTCAGAAATGCATTATCTGAACAACAAAGATTTCATACCATGGGGCTTGCACTCAGCAATAAGATATAATGAATCTACATTAAGAGATCATAAGTATGCCAGACTTCAAATTATATCTTAGAATAGAACTTAATATATTTCTTAGAATATTTCATAAAATAGGAGAGGGCAATTTTCCCTTCATTTTATGTTTCTTGACTCATACTCACTACGTATATATTTTGATACCAGCTATATCTAATTTGAAACCAATTATATTTTAAAACCAAGAATGTTCCCCTAAATATCTTAGCACTGTGTATCTTCTCAATGAAACTTTTTCAAGAAAACAAAAATACCACTTTTTAAAATTGTTCATAAGGCAATTCAGATAGGTAGGTAGGTAGATAGATAGATATAGACAGACTGTTACAGTTTGTAGGCCTTGATCCACTCCCCACTCAACCACCCAAGGGTTTTGTGGGACTCTGCCCTCAAACTCCATAAAGAAATGGCGCCTCTTGTACAGGCTAGCGACAAAAGTCTGTTACGGCTTATAGGCCTTGATCCACTCCCCACTCAACCACCCAAGGGTTTTGTGGAACTCTGCCCTCAAACTCCATAAAAAAAATTGTGCCTCTTCTACAGGCTAGCGACAAAAGTCTGTTACGGCTTATAGGCCTTGATCCACTCCCCACTCAACCACCCAAGGGTTTTGTGGAACTCTGCCCTCAAACTCCATAAAAAAAATTGTGCCTCTTCTACAGGCTAGCGACAATAGTACCTGCTTGCAGAACAACACAAGATTTCCATGAGACACCCTTTGTAAGAAAGCTGAGTCTCATATTGCATCATATTAGTCAGAACTCTCTAAAAAAAAAAAAGTTGGGTGCTGCTGTGCCCTGGAGGTACTGGGGAGTAGTTGAGTGTTGCAAGTCCCAAGAGTGCTGCACACCGGTAGTTTCTGGGTAGATAGACAGATAGACAGGAGAGAGAGGGGGGATAGATGATATAGATATCCTCTAATAATTCAACAACTTCCTAGAATTTAAAATAATTCCTCCTTTGCAATATTGCATTTATAATCAGTATAGCTGGCTTGAATGAAGGAATTTACATTCACAGAAATCAAAAAGGACACCAACAATTTCTGTGCAGAACAAATAAAATCTTGCAAAAACATTAGGACAAAAAGTTATATAAAAAGTTTCCATTAAAAATGTTTTATAAAAAATTAGCACCTGTTTTTAGTCAGCAAAGGGCTTAAGCAAGAACAGAGGACATCTTTGGAATCTGCTCTTTGCAACTTTCTCTGAACTTTCAGCTCTTAGCCTTTTCTAAAAATCTAGACTGAGAAATTGTAGAAGGTATGTGAGAATCAAAGTTTTTTTTTTTTTTGTTAATGTGAATACTTTTATCTTTGGGCTGTATCTTACAACTTCATTTGCCAGTTATATGGCAGTTTAACCCCTGCATTTTGCTATAAAGATAGAAACTTGGCAGCAAATGGCAGCTATTAACTATATTGCCTTGAATGCGACATAAACACTATAAACAGGTCATATGCATGCGACAGACCTGGTAGTAAGTTGAAAAGTCCAAAGGAGAAATCCAAACACATAGGTATCTCAAACAGAATATTGTCATAGTGAGCACAATAGGAATCAAGTGGAAAGAGATGTATTTTGAATTTAAATTTGAAATCAAATTGTATACAAAGAATATGTAATAAAATATTAATGTGGCATATCTTCTCCCTCCTTCCCTATATTCACACCTACTTGATTCATGAATTTAAAGTGTCTATAGTTGCAAACTATGCTAAGAAGATCAAATTGAGGACAAAATGAAAACCAATGGATTTTAGAATGATTACTAAAGATAAACACTGCCCTGCTGCAATCCTATATAAGAGGCAACACTTCTATTATCTTAAAAGATTAGAACATAGACTAATAGGGTTGTAAGGGACTTTGGAGGTCTTCTAGTCCAACCCTCTGATATACTATATATCTGGGGGCTGGATATAATCATACATACAAGACCTTACCATTCTGGACATACTGTATGGTTATCTAAACTCTTCTTGAAAATCTCCAGGGGCAGAGCACCCACAACTTCTGGAGGCAAGCCATTCACTGATTAATTATTCTCACTGTCAGGAAATTTCTCCTTAGTTCTAGGTTGGCTCTCTCTTTAAAGATTTTCCATCTATTACTTCTTGTCCTGCCTTCAGGTGCTTTGGAGAGTAAGTCGGCCCCCTTTTCTCTGTGACAGCCCCTCAAGTATTGGAAGTATCTAGGGTCTGTAATCTGTGCTCTTCAGGCAGAAATTAGGTGTCCAGTTCAGTCCCACTACTCTACTGAGCCTCAGTGCTATCAGCCCCCTCTACCACAAAGATCCTGCAGGAGAAGGGCAGTGTGGACAACCGTGGGATCTGGCAGGGTGAGAGCTGTGAACCATAAACGCAAAGCTTTCGCTGTGTCCCTGCACAACAGATACAATGCTGACCTTAATAGGGACATTAAGGAGACAGGTAAAGGTATTTGTGATGATAACTCAAATAAGTAGGGGATCGTGGTCCGAGATGAAGAACTTGTTTTTGACAGGGAGAAGTGTGAATCAGGTATTACACATCAGTCATGCAAGAACAGAAAGGCATCCAAAAAGAGAAGCCACCTTCTGGTAGGTGATTCAATTATAAGGGATGTAAATTTAGGAAAGGACACAGAGGTTTCAAAAGAGGTCATGTGTCTTCCAGGTGCTACTGCCAGTAGGGACAAGAAGCATATTTCTAAAATAATCAAGAATGCCAGCAAGGACTGTGATGTGGAGGCTATTGTACATCTTGGCACTAACGATCTGTCCCAAAAAGATGTACTCTCTGTGCAGAACGATTTCCAGAGCTTGGGGCAGGAACTTAGCAGAATAGGCTGTAGGCTTACTTTTTCAGAAGTTTTACCAGTATATAAGGAGCAAAATGGAAAAGGCCAGCGTATAGCACAATTCAATATGTGGCTAAAGGAGTGGTGTAAAGGGGAAAGCTTTGGATATATTAGTCACGATGTCTGTAGCTGGTCCAATGAAAAAATGTACAAAAGAGATGGTTTGCATCCATCAAAGAAAGGGACTGAGTTACTCGGCTATAAATTCACAGATTTTCTGGAGGAATATTTAAACTAAACAGCAGGGACAGTGAGTTAATTGATACAGAACATCCCTGTCCCCGGCAATCTAAAAATTATAGGGCTATCAGTGGATATAACATAGATTTGTGTGTCGACAAGAATATCAACCTTGCTGTTAAGCAAAATCAAGCTTCTAACAGCGAGTGCCACACAAAGTGCACTAACCAAATAGGTGGTAAGACAATAGGGGAACTCAGGCACCACACAGGTTACATAGAAAGTAAACACAGGGTCAGTCATAAAGGACTCATATGTCTATACACCAACGCACAGAGTATGAACAGCAAACAGGATGAACTAGAAATTCAGATTAATGAGGGCAGATATGATATTGTTGTCATTACGGAAACATGGTAGGATGAAACCCACAAATGGAACACACAGCTAGAGGGATTTAAATTATTTAAAAGAAACAGACCAAATAAAAGAGGAGTAGTAGTTGCTGTATATGTAAGAAATAACTACATCTCTACAGAAATAGAGCACAACAATGATGAAAACTGTCTTGAATGCACTTGGGTCAATATAAAAGGGTAAAAATTACATTGCCATAGGTGTATACTACAGGCCACCCAACCAAACAGAGGAAATAGACAAACTGTTTGCTAGTCAGCTAACTAAGATATGTAGGAAGCACATCACAATAGTAATGGGGGACGTTAACTACCCTGACATCAACTGGGAGACAAACTCTGCACCAAGTGGAAGATCAAACAGATTCCTTGCAAACCTAGCAGACAACTTTGTCTCCCAAAAAGTAGAGAAGGGAACTAGGGGATTAGCCATTTTGGATCTAATTCTCACTAAGAGAGATGAAATGATAGAAGGTGTTGAAGCCACAGGAACCTTGGGAGGAAGTGATCATGCAATATTGGAATTCAACATTATGGAAGCACAAGCAATAGAACACAGTCAAACTAGAGTCTTGGACTTTAAGAGAGCTAATTTCAATAAACTTAGAGAGGGTTTGGGAAGGATTCCATGGATGAGAATCCTCAAGGGGAAAACAATTCAAGAAGCTTGGGAAATTTTGAAAAGTGAGATAATAAAAGCCCAGTCTAGCACAATACCAACAAAGAGGAAAAATAACAGCTCTCAAAAGAAACCAGAATGGCTGCATAAAGAACTCTGGTAAATTGAAAGATAAAAAGGACAAGTATAGAAAGTGGAAAGAGGGGCACATAACTAAGTCAGAATATCAGCAAATAGCCTGCAAAGATGAAGTGAGGAAAGCTAAGGCTCAAAATGAACTAAGGCTTGCGACCAAAGTAAAAAATAACAAAAAAAGCTTCTTTCAACATGTAAAAAATAAGAAAAAGTGAAGGAAATGATTGGTCCATTAGTGGGTGAAAGTGGCAAGAAGGTGACAAGCAACAGGGAGAAAGCAGAACTATTCAACTCGTTTTTTGCATCTGTCTTTACACAAAGGGAAAAAACAGACCAACCTACCAAAAATAGTGCCATAAAAAACAGGATAGAAACGCAAGTTAAGATAAGCAAGAAAACGGTAAGTGAGCACCTGTCCAGCCTAGATGAGTTCAAATCACCAGGACCAGATGGATTACACCCCAGGGTTCTCAAGGAACTGGCAGATGTGATCTCAGAACCATTGAATTATATTTTTCAAAGATCCTGGAGCACTGGGGAACTACCAGAGGACTGGAAAAGAGCTGATGTAGTTCCCATCTTCAAAAAAGGGGAAAAAAATGGACCCAGGAAACTACAGACCTATCAGCCTGACCTCAATACCTGGGAAGATTCTGGAAAAGATAATCAAACAATGAATCAGCGAACACCTAGAGGCAAACAAAGTCATTACTAAAAGCCAACATGGGTTTGTCAAAAACAAATCATGCCAGACAAATCTTATTGCATTCTTTGACCAAATGACAAAATTAGTCGATCAGAGGAATGCTGTGGATATAATTTACTTGGACTTCAGTAAGGCATTTGATAAAGTAGATCACAACCTACTACTTGATAAGATAGAAAAATGTGGGTTAGACAGCATCACTACCAGATGGATCCGTAGCTGGCTGACCGGCCCATACTCAGCGTGTGGTCCTCAATGGAACCGCATCTACATGGAGGGAAGTGTGTAGTGGGGTGCCCCAGGGCTCTGTTCTGGGCCCAGTGCTCTTCAACATCTTCATCAACGATTTGGACGAGGGGATAGATGGGGAAATCATCAAATTTGCAGACGACACCAAGCTGGCAGGAATAGCCAACACTCCAGAAGACAGGCTTAAGATACAGGAGGATCTGGACAGACTTGAACACTGGGCACTATCTAACAAAATGAAATTCAATGGTGAAAAAAGCAAAGTTCTACATTTAGGCAAGAAAAACCAAATGTACATGTATAGTATAGGGGGTACCTTGCTCAATAGCAGTAACTGTGAGAGGGACCTCGGAGTCCTAGTGGACAATCACTTAAATATGAGCCAGCAGTGTGCTGCAGCTGCCAAAAAGGCCAACACAGTGCTAGGCTGCATTAACAGAGGGATAGAATCAAGATCACATGAAGTGTTAATACCACTTTACAATGGCTTGGTAAGGCCACACTTGGAATACTGCATCCAGTTTTGGTCACCACGATGTAAAAAAGACGTTGAGATTCTAGAAAGAGTACAGAGAAGAGCAACAAAGATGATTAGGGGACTGGAGGCTAAAGCATATAAGGAACGGTTGCTGGAATTGGGTATGTCTAGTAAGTTTAATGAAGAGAAGGACGAGGGGGGAAATGATAGCAGTGTTCCAATATCTCAGGGGCTGCCACCAAGAAGAGGGAGTGAAGCTATTTTCCAAGGCGCCTGAAAGCAGGACAAAAGCAATGGATGGAAACTAATCAAGGAGAGAAGCAACCTAGAACTAAGGAGAAACTTCCTGACAGTTAGAACAATTAACCAGTGGAACAACCTGCCTCCAGAAGTGGTGAATGCTCCAACACTGGAAGTTTTTAAGAAGAGACTGGACAGCCATTTGTCTGAAATGGTATAGGGTTTCCTGCCTGAGCAGGGGGTTGGACTAGATGACCTCCAAGGTCCCTTCCAACTTTATTATTATTATTATTATTATTATTATTATTATTATTATTATTATTATTATAAGACATCATATTACTCTTAGTCCTTCTCTTCATTAGATTAGACATACCTAGATCCTGTTTAGCCTCCAGATTCCTTATCATCTTTGTTGTTCTTCTCTGTGCTCTTTCTAGAGTCTCAGCATCTTTTTGATATCATGGTGACCAGAACTGGATGCAGTATTCCAAATGTGGTCTTACCAGTGCAATATAAAGCAGTACTATCACTTCACATTATAGTACTGCTGTTGATGCACCCTGAGAGTGCATTAGCTTTTTTGGAAGCTGCGGCATACCGCTTTCTCATACTTAAATGGTCATTTAGGACACCTAAATCCCTCTACTGTCACTACTGATGAGCCCGGTGCCACTTATTCTATACCTGTGCATTTGTTTTTTTCTTTCCTAAGTGTAAGACTTTACTTTTCTCACCACTCAATAGCATTGTTGGATAGGGCCCATTGTTCAAGTTTGTCAAAATCCTTCTTTATTTTGAGTGTGTCTTCTAAAGTGTTGGCAATTCCCTCCAGCTTGGTATTGTCTGCAAATTTGTTGAGTTCCCGTTCTATCCCCTCATGTAAATCATTTATGAAGATATTGAAGACTACTGGGCCTAAGACAGAACTTAAAATATCATATTGCATGCTTCCCTCCATTTAGAGGTAGTCCCATTAAAGAAGTACATATTGAGACCAATTGGACAGTGAATTTCAAATCCATCAGGTGGTGATGTTGTCTATTCCACATTTTTCTATCTTACCAAGAAATAGGCTTTGTTAAATGCCTTTTTAAACTATGTCAAGAGCATTTTTCTGATCCACTAATTTAATCACTTTGTCAAAGAAGGCAATCAGATTTGTCTGGCATGATCTGTTTTTAACAAGCCCATGTTGGCTTCCAGTGATAGCTTTGCTTGTTTCTAGGTACAAATCTGCTACTTGATTACCTTTTCCAGGATTTTCCCAGGTATTGATGTCAAGCTGATTGGTCTGTAGTTTCCTGGATCCATTTCCCCCCTCTTTTTAAAGATTGGAACCACATCGCCTTTTTTATAGTCCTCTGTTAGTTCTCTGGTGCTCCAGGATTAGATGTGGTAAGAAAAATTATTTGAAGAATAAAAGATTTTTTTACCTCTTGAAGCTATACAGAGGCAACTCTGCTTATATGATGATGGGCTGATCTGCTTCCATGATATGTAGGAAACTGTTAACCAAGCACTATAATTAATTTCACCAAATTAAGGTTTGATGCAAAATATTTTGGAGAAGTGTTGTTGTAGCTGCACAATAATCATGTAATTATCTAAGATTTTAATTACAGAAGAGATTCTCCTTTCTTAACACCAGCAATTGTGTATGCACTCTTATATCCACCTCATCAGAACTGTTACATAGAAATGAAATAGTTTTTCAAAGGGATCGAGAAAAGAATGCCACTGGAATATTCCCAAAATAGAGATGGTTCTTTATTGGACAATTACATAAAAAGAAGAGGGATATATAAAAGTAAAAAAAAATTCAGATAATTTTATATCCTGTGAAATAATTAAGGAATAAGATCTTTCCAATTCACATCTCGCCTCAGTTTTGCCAACATAGTATTCAAAGCCTGATAAGCCATATATAAAGCTATATTAGACCATTCCTGATCACCTGTCTTCATCTTACTTATTTGGGATATTTACTATATGGATATAGGTAATCATTTCCACTTGTCGTTTGGCAGCAATGTGTTTCAATGCTGTGATAGCAGATGCTAGGCTACATAAAGACATGTTTCAATTAACTGTCTAGATCAGCTTGTCCCAAGCTGAAAGAATCTTTTGGGGAAAAAAATGGACTACAAACACACCAACTATCACTAACAACAAGGGGATACCAGGTGGAAGAGTGTGCTTTAATAAGAACTTCTTGTGAAGCTCTCTTCTGGCTCACAACAGAACACAAGTGAGCTCAGGGCCTTGTGAACACAGAGTCATACTGTCAGTTAAGCTTATAACCAGCCAGTATAAGCAAATATGTTTTGTTCAATATAAATAGACTTCACTGATTGACTGCCTCAGGCAGTAAATGTTCAAAGTTATGATAATGATGAAAAAGTAAGTTTGCAATCAGTGCCTGAATTTATGAACTTTGCAGTGTATCTCTTCTCTCTCTCAGCCATATATTTGCCAGTATGGTTGGTTACTATGTGTGATCCTGCTTCTGGCCCATTTTTTTTCTTTTTCCCCCTCCTCACAGAGTGGAGAGATTGCCTAAATAAGCAACCTCTTCCTAAGGTACCTTCTTCTACAGGGCAGTACTTCCCTAAAAAGTACTAACTACAGGTTAACAAACTCAGCTTGATCTTAATTGACTAGATGGCTGGCAGCTGCTGCCTATAACTGACAATACTTTAATCCTGATGAAAGCAATTCAGCAGCTCCCCATATAGCTTTCAGTTACGTCTGCCTGGATTATTACGTGTTTTTCCCCCCAGAGCAGTAGAAAATCCAATACAAATAAGTTTGATCTAAAGTAAAGTTATTGAAAATTTCGGATTTGTTTTCAAAGAGGTTTTAATCTGAAGTATGCAAATGGGAAAAGGCCTTGCAACGTATACCAAACGTGTACATTTACTAGTGGTTTACTGCATAATGCAGATTTGAGGCAAACTCAGTTTTTTCAAGGCAGCCTTGAGCCTCAGTATCCATTCACTGTAGAATGTTACACTTGCATAGAATTAAACTGTATTCTGTGCTATGAACATTGCTGCAGCCACCATTCTGCAGAATATTTTACAACAGGGGATAGATCACTACCTGAAGCAGGGTAGAAATGAAATCTAACAAAAGAAAACTAAACAAGAAGATAGTATCAAAAATAATGACAAGATAAAGTTGCATTCCACATATCTAGTCTTATCTTCATAAAGAATGAAGGCAGAAAATGTAATCTTGGTACATATCCTTATTTGGAAGTACAATATATCCCATTGTGTCTAGTAAATGCATTACATATGTGTTAAGGTATTCTGCTTTTCTCTATCAATATAGTGACAGATGATCATACAACTATATAGAGAATCTGCTAACGCATTCTAAAAAACTGAAAAGTGGTATTTGAGTTGTCTGTACTAAATAAAAAAGGTAAAGGAGTTCCTGCGGATTTTACTCTGCTAGTCGTTGCTGACTATAGGGGGCAGTGCTCATCTCCATTTCAAGACCACTGAGCCAGCGGTGCCTGAAGAGATTTCTGCGGTCATATGGCCAGCATGATGTTATGGAGTGCTATTACCTTCTCACCAAAGTGGTACCTATTTATCTACTCACATTTGCATGCTTTCAAACTGCTAGGTTGGCAGAAGCTGAGGTGAGGACAGGAACTCACCCTGTCTCAGGGTACTCGGGTCTCAAACCTGGGCTGCTGGCTTTCCAGCCAACAAGCCCAGTGTCTTAAACACCGAGCCATCATGCTGCCCCAAATGAGGACTACCTGTTCTTAAATAAACTACAAATAGTAACAACCAGTTCCAGAGTTTAACAGGGATGGGGATATTTATTTCAAAAACTATCCTCTAGAACAGGAGGATAAATATTGGAAAAGGTATCAAATGAGAATTAGATGATTAAAATGACAAGCTTGTGACTTACTGTATACAATAGCTTTTGATATATGGAAAATTCCAATGGGAAGAGTTCCCTCATTATAGCTTCCATGGATTTTACAGAGGCTTAAGAAGCCAAGAAGGCTGGCTACCATTTAGAAAATTATTGTCTAATGAAAGCCATGGCATTCACATAGACACCCTGGCCACCAAATAATTAAACTATAAATAAAGGAGGATAAGAATGCACTTTTCCCAAGGAAACCTTCCCATATCCCTTTTGATTTTAAAGAACTTCTAAAGTAAGTTCTAGAAAAGAAACAAAAAGGCTGCAGTTATCAATACCATAGTTTGAAGCCATAAGAACCAGAAAAAAAAATTTCTGATTGACTACAAAGTGCTAAGAAATAGCAATATACAGATTGTTGGCAAAAACTGTTGTGTGGCATATATGAGTTTAATTATAAATTAAATTCATTTACAAATTAAATGAAGGGAAAGTATTTCAAATATAGGTTTATGAAATATATCTAGCTTGGGAACTTAGGTAGCAATTTTCATCCTAAACATGGACTCTAAAATCTGTGGAGAATATGACACAACATTCAGGGGCAATTGTGAAATTGAAAATCTAACTTCCCTAAATCCAATTCTTGCTCTGCTTATGTCATCCTTCTAAAAACAGTTTCTCAACTTATCCCTGGTTCTATATCTTTCTATTATTTTAGTTCCTTTATACTGTGATGGCAACTGCAAAGATTGCTAAGATGCCCCTTATAAAAGCAAAAAAAATATAAAAAAAATATCAGAGGACTTTTTTTTTTGTTCCTGAAGCACTTATTAAACTGGATTACAACCATAGCAGATCTGCCTTGGGCTGCTAAAAAGGAAATTGGACATTAATCGCTGCATTTGAGTGCTTTCTCCTGCACGATTATCTATAATAATATTACCATAAAGGCTCCATAAAAGATGGAGTTCACTGTGTCCAATCTACTAAGAATATAAACACATTCACCTACAAGTACTATCCAATTATAATGTATCCAACTGTTCATCTAGGCACAAGGGTGCAAAAATTGGGTAATTTGTTGGTGAAAATCTCATAAGCTTATCCTAGAGATGTATATTCAGAAACTTCCTGCAACATAAACCTCAAGAGAAAGACTGCATTTATATATGTTGTAATGTAATCAGTGAATGAATTTTAGCGTGTGAATTTGAATCCGGATTTTTTTATTCCTCTATATTCTCCATTCAAGTGGGTTATAATGCCTATAGCAGTGCAGAAATATCATCAATGCAGATAAAATGCCATAGCTATAGCTGAATGATGCTTGCACAATTATTCTCCTACTCCCTCCATTATCCAATACCACAGTCATCCAATAGGTAAATGAAATTTCCTCTGAATTATTTGGCCTGTATTAAAGGTATCTAGTCCTGCTTAGAAAACCAAGTGATTGAACTTCATCAGAGTTTAGAAAGCATCTGTATTAAAAAAAATAGAGAAATGAATAAATATTTATGTTGGTACCTACTGTCATCATCTATCAAATATTTTTGAAAGAAAGCTGCATGACGTAGGTGTGTGTGTGTGTGTGTTCGGGTACAGTTGACATGAGTAGTATTAGTAAATAGAGTCCTTAAGTAGTGCCATAATAATATCAATGTCATTTTTCTTTAGTTAATTGTAATGGGTTCCACTGGATTCCATGTAGGAGAGATTAATTATATTGACATCCACTAAAATACAAACTCTCATGTTATTTGAAGAAATGAAATAGTATGAACATTACAATATCAAACTATAATTTAATGCTGCAGTCTTTGCTTTTAAGGGAAACCAAAGCTGTGTGTAGTTGAATATGTATTTTGGAATTCAAAAATGCAGGTTTTAAACTCAGAGTAATGATAAATAGAATTCCATGGCAGAAGAAGCTATATATAACTAACTGTAAAATTAAATGAACCTAACTGTTGTTAAAAAGAAGAAATAAATGAGGATGCAAGAAGCAACTAATGTGGCAGAGATATGCAAAACCTACTGGTTTAAGAAAGGAAAGTGGGAGAGAATGCCAGAACACTCAGCCTACTCTCCTTAGTTAAAAGTGTTGAACTTTAACTACAAATGGTTTTGGATGAAGTGGATTATATAGATTCCTTTCCAGTTGGGTTCAGGAATGGATATGGGTTGGGAATTTCATGGGAAACTCTTCAGGATAGCAACAGCAATAGCACTTAAGATTTCTATACTGATGCATAGTGCTTTACAGCACTCTTTGAGCTTTTTACAGTGTCAGAATATTGCCTCCAACACTCTAGGTCCTCATTTTACTGATTTTGGAAGAATGGAAGACTGAGTCAACCTTGAGCTGGTCAGAATCGAACTCCTGGAAGTGGGCAGAGTTAGCTTGCAATACTGCATTGTAACCACTGCACCATCATGGCTCATATGACCTGTGGCAGCATCAGGATGGGGGTGATGTACTTCTTCTGATCCCAATAGATCTCTGAGCAGCATTTGGTATCATCAACTCTGCTTTTTTTTTTTTAGGATTAGGGGTTGGGGCACTTTTTTAATAGTGATTTTACTCATTCCTGAGTAGATAGCTTCAACTGCTATTGATTCAGGAGGAGAGATTGAGTCCTTGGACACTTCATAGTAAGATTTCCCAGAATTTGTCTCTTTTTCTCTTTCTCTCGTTTTAACATTGGAGGGAATAAAGCTGAGGTTGCTTCTGCATTTTGGAAAAGAACTGTAGCCAGACAGAAATGTTTCTCACCCCCATTTCCCCCATGGAAGTGTGTAGAAAGAAAGGTGATAAGCAAACGGCATAGAGAAATGGAAGAAACATCTGGAGATTGGCAGCTATTACAGGTAGGCAAGAAGACTATCATTCAACTGCCAGCACCACAAATTATGTGGGCAGCTTATCCAGCACATCCTCTAGTTGCTATTAAGAATGTGGTAGCAATTAGAGCAGGAACAACCACAGTGAAGCAGCACTTCATTCCAACTAGTACAAGAACATTTGAGAGGAGGCAAAGTTTGCATGTCACTTTACAGACTTACAGACTCCTGCTTGAACGAAGTATTAAAGAATTGGATGTTCGAGACATGGCAACATCACCTTGCAAACCTTAAAGGGTGAAGAGCAATAGTTTATTATTGGGGAAGGTGTGTGCTGCAACAAAACATTTTGTACAGATTTGCTACACTGTGGTGTGCCAAGTCCTTGGAAAGAAAAGTAACCTCACAAACATCAATGAAGATGCTGGGGAAGCACATCTGTCAGTTTGGATTAGGTATCATCAATATGCTGATGAAATCCAGCTTTATAAATCTACCACAGGCCAAAGAGGAAATGGGGAAGTCCTGACCCAGTATCTGGCGGCTGTGAGGAGGTGAACGAAGTAGAACAGGCTCAGATTGAATCCCTGCAAGATACAGAAACCCTCTGATTCTATGGATGTTCCAACTACTAATCTTGATGGAACTGCAGTTTATCTGAAAGGACAAGTATGAAATCTGGGTTCTCTTGCACTCATGGCTAAAGCAATAAGTAAAGAACATGGCCAAGAAAGCTTCCGTGAGTCTGCTGGTTGTGTTTTTTCCTGGACTAGGAAACATTAAGGACTTTATGTTGCATCCTTGTCAAACCCTGATTAGATTACTACAATTTGTTCCACATAGAGTTGCCCCTGAAAATGACTTCTAGGTTGCAGCTAGCACAGAACGTGGCTTGTTGATTAGCTTCAGCCTGTACAGCAGAATAACACCTGTCTTTCAGGAGCTGCATTGGTTGCTGGCAAGCTTCAAGGCCTAATTCAAATCACTAGTATAAAATACCTGTAAATTCTTATATAGTGTTAATGTTCATTAACTTTGGAGCAGATGGAATCCGCTTATCTTACATCATCTACCCGTGAGATCATGCTCCAAGTGCCCACTGACCTCAAGAAATCAGAAAGCAAAGGCCTGAAAAATGCCCTTCTCAATAGCAGTCCCTTAAGGTACTCAATTTGATCAATGCACACAGAGTTCTCTATTAAGGAAATATTTTCCAAACACATTGGCCAACCCTAAAGTACTTTTTCCAAGCCTCATGGGAACTGTATCTTTCATTTTGATTACCTTTGTGTTGCTTCTTTCTTTCTCTCCCTGCAGGAGAGGTTACTTTCACTCATTTATCTTTCAAAAGGAGAGTAAAAACAACTGTCTTTGGTAGGGTTTTTGAAGTATGTTTTGGCCTCAAGGCTGGTGAGTAGATAGCATACAAATTATTGTGAATGGTTGACTATTCATCTCCCACTGTAGCTTAGGTAAGAGGAGAGGTATTGAGCCAGGAGAAGGATGAAGAGGTAAGACTGATCCAAGAACATCTATTTACTTCAAAGAGATTAAATCTCCAGGGACAAGAAAACTTTGTAACCATCTACGTGGTAGTTTAAAACAAAATAGAAGATTGGATTGTTCAAAGAGTGATTCTAACATCTGACTGCATCCAAGTGGCAACTTGACTAGAGGAAGTCTTCATCTTCTGCTTGAGTACAACTGGCACCGATTAATCCAAATTTCCAGCTTCAGTCTCAAGCTTTCAAGAAAGTAGCCTGGGTTAGATGCTTCCTTTTGTAACAACATTCCTCTAGTTCTTTCCTTTTGACATGGAGGTAGTGATCTCCTATGCTCTGGATAAACAAGATTCTGGTTCAAAGTGCCAGAGTCAGCTGTATCAGATTTGGATGCCTCATAAATGTTGCTATGACTGAGACTATCTGTGATCATTATTTGATTGGAGGTCCTTATCATTTAAGGAGGACTCTTCAATCAGAGATAGTAAGATTGGAGAGAGAAAAAAGAACTGTTGATTTCAAAGATTTTTAAATAATAAAAGAGATTGCTGTTTGCAGATTAAACACCACTTGGAAAATATGCATACAACACATGTCATATTCCTAACACTCAGCAATATGCTTCTGTCAGAACTGAAGAAGCTTCTTTGATGAGAAGCAAAACATCTTCAAGGAAAAACAAAGAAAGTCCAGTTGCCTTTTGAAAAAAGCCAACCATGATCTGGATGACTGAGAATCTCCATAGACACTGTCAGATCTCATCCAGTCACTTATGTATACTTACATTTACGCTGTGTATAATTCCAATTTTACTAGAAGCTGTTTATTAATGGTGTTAGAAGTAGTTCCCTAAACGTTGCATGTAAGCTATGTATTTGTATTTATTCGTTCAAACCAACAATGTTTGGCAACGGCCAAAGACAATATATACAGTAAGACTTAATGGTACACTGGACTGATCCAATGCAAGAAAATTTAGCCTCCTATGCAACATCCAGTAAAATCTTTCTGTGTTGTTACCAGTTGCTGCAGTGCAAATTGTATTGTGTGTAATGATATGACTGGCTCAGGGATTTATGGTACGCACTGAAGATAATGAGATGATAACAGATCAGTCGGGATGCATACGTGTTCAAAAGGCTGGAAATCCCCACTCGGCAGGATGGAAGGAAGGAAAGCTGGCTATCTGCCAATCCATACTTTGCGTGATCCATTTCTTTTTACAGCAAGGACAATAAAACTACACTCAGTGGTGATGAAAGGACATTAAAAGAACAGTCACAAACTATTACTTTCTCCTGTGTGTCAAAGGATATTTCTGTGATGTGAGAAATAATGAAAATAATAAACTGGTAGATCAAGCAAGCAAGGGGAAAAAATGCATTTTAGGCTGAGGTCATTCAGAATGGGGACACCTATCTGTATCGTTTATAAAAAGGTTAGACTTTGGCATGGAAACATTACTGTTTAGGAAATATCAGAGATACACACATTTTGCTAATCACAGGATTGTTATGACAATATAACCGAGGAGAAAAATAAGCAGAAGTCATAAGGCTAATTCACAGTCTTCCTTTTTTTCAGGCACAAGATTGCTCCTATGCATGATATTTATATAAAGATTGTTTGAAGCTGCATGAATTTTATTATGCAGTGAAATTGCTTTCATTCAAACAAGAGTGCAGAAGGTTCTGCAGATCCCTGATTGGTAAAGGAAGTCATTTATTTGTACAATATGCTCTTTCATTCAGGTTCTTATAGGGATATTTTTCAGTTGCAAAATAAAAAACAAAACAAAAAACAGCAAAGCTTTGCCTACATACACAACATGAGAATTTATTGCCATTTACTATGAAAGATTATACCCAACCTGTGTTTGCTTGCTACGGAACAGAGTATTTAACAGACATGTGTATTTTTTCTATTTTATACAGAAATAATGTTAGCCAGTCTTGATACAGCTGCAAGTTCAGATTGAGTAAGATTAAGTTTGGGATGAATTTTGAGTTAGTAGACAATGTTTCCATCTCAAAACCATCTTACTTAATATTTAACATCTTACTCTTACCCCCCTGGGGAAGAAGAAACATGATTCTGCATTAAATGAATAAGGATTTTGCTGATGCATTAGTGAACATGTATTAAACAGCAAAGTTAAACAGAGGGTTTTTTTATCACTGTTTTTCTATGAAGCATTAGTATAGAGATCTCTACTTAGAAGGCAAAATTATAGTTGTCGTCAGAAATACTAAGTCCATTCTTCGTCTCTTTACCCTTACTGAACACTTCTGTATTTTCTTTCTATTGTAACAAGATCTGTTATTCTTATGAGAAATGAAGCAATATTCCTAACATAGACCCTGAAGCGGTTACACTAGTTATTTATGATGCTTCTGTGTTTTGCAGTCTTTTTCCAGCTGACATAGTCTAACAGAAGCCAATATAAAAAAAGAACGGTAGATGCTGAGCATTAAAAAACAAAACTGTTCCATTATCCTCAAAACTGTTGCAGCAATCCTGAGGGTCCTTAATTTGCAAGGTACTCGTAAGTTGCAAGGTTGCAAGGCTGTCCTGCAAGCCGATCAATTATCAATTATTTATGCCCAAATTCAGGGTATGATTCCAAGTACATTGTGTCATATGTGTATATACGAACATTCTCATACACAGAATAACAAAATTGTCTGTATCTGTCATGTATCTGTCTGCCATCCGTCATCTATCTATCTATCTATCTATCTATCTATCTATCTATCTATCTATCTATCTATCTATCTATCTATCTATCTATCTATCTATCTATCTATCTATCTATCTATCTATCATCCATTCATCCATCCATCGGTGGGATTCAGCCAGTTTGCATCACTTCGGCAGAACCGGTAGCTAATTTTTTGAACCGGTTGTTCACATATTTGAATCCCATCACTGTATCTATCTATCTCTACCCAGAAGCTACCAGCGAGCGAGGTCCTGTTACAGGTTGGGACTTTCAGCACTCAAGTACTCACCACAAGTACTCCCCAGTACTTGAGCACAGCAGTACCCAACTTTTTTTTTTTTTTTGTAGAGAGGCCTGACCAATTCAATGCAATAGGAGGCTCAGCTTTCCCACAGAGGCTGCCTCATGGAAGCCTTGTGTTGTTCTGCAAGCAGGTACTATTATCGCTAGCCTGTAGGGGCACTGCTTTTTTAAGGAGTCACCATTTTTTTTATGGAGTTTGTGGGCTGAGTGCCACAAAACCCTTGGATGGCTGAGTGGGGAGCGGACCAAGGCCTACAAGCTGAAACAGGGCCCCATGCAGCAGTATCTTTTGTGGAAAGCTTGGGTAGCTGAGTGGCTGGTTTGGAAACAAGCCAAAGGTCTGGTGGGATAGTTTGTGGAGCTACTGCAGCAACCCTGCAGTCAGTTGTAAGGATAAACAACCACAAGACACTGCAGAGGCTGTAAGTAGCTTTGGGGGTGAATCTGTTGTAACTGAAAATGGTTGCTAAGCGATAGATTGTAAGTCAAGGACTACCTGCATGAAGAAGTGCAAGACTTTTCATGGTAAGCTGGACTGAAAACAGATAAGCAGTCATTCAAACACATAACTACCATGTGCAAGCCTTTTTTTATAGTAATTAAAGCTTCCAAATCTTGTGCCTTTTCTCCCACCGGTGGGATTTAATAGGATAGAAGCTACTCTTTTTTTGCCAGTTTTCCACTTCTCATTTTGACAATAGACTGGTGTGCTATCATAATAGACATAATTACATTTACTTCATTTATTGATGAAGCCAAATTTCTCTTGAGGAATTATGAAAATAAGCTTTGTGACTGTTTTCTGATTGGTAAGCTGCACACCTGAGGAAAATGTTGCATTCAATGTTTAAATAATACACTCTGAAGGCTTATACATGAGCATATGCATGGAAGAATTTCTCAATCGGGTTTTGTCTCTGTGTTCTTGGTTTTTTGGGGGGTGGGGTTTTTGGGGATTTAGATTGTTAGTTTTTTGTTTTGTTTTGGATATTTTGGGGGAGGTGGTTGCACTATCACAATTTCCCACCCTGATGACAGTTTTGATCTTTGTGCCTTAATGTATTCTTTTTGGTATGATTTTTTTAAATCTGAAATTATGTTACAATATTTGGAAAAGTACAAATTTTAAATAATTTAGCACTCTAAAAATTTGTTTGCATGAAGATGCAAAGCATTTCTTATTCCATCCCTAAACAACATAAAGATATTTACTCTAACCTCTGACTTTCGCTTAAAATTACATGATTCCCCCCCCCACTCTAAATCCATCTACTTCTGTTCTTACTTCTGATGCTTCTAAAACAGGTTGCTAATTATATTGGGTGTTACTAAAAAATAAATGATATAATAATAATAATAATAATAATAATAATAATAATAATAATAATAATAATAATAATAATAATAATAATAATAATAATAATAATAATGTTGGAAGGGACCTTGGAGGTCATCGAGTCCAACCCCCTGCTCACGCAGGAAACCCTACACCATTTTGGACAAATGGCTGTCCAGTCTCTTCTTAAAAACTTCCAGTGTTGGAGCATTCACCACTTCTGGAGGCAGGTTGTTCCACTGGTTAATTGTTCTAACTGTCAGGAAGTTTCTCCTCAGTTCCAGGTCGCTTCTCTCCTTGACTAGTTTCCATCCGTTGCTTCTTGTCCTGCCCTCAGGCGCCTTGGAGAATAGCTTGACTCCCTCTTCTTTGTGGCAACCCCTGAGATATTGGAATACTGCTATCATGTCCCCCCTCATCCTTCTCTTCATTAAACTAGACATACCCAATTCCAGCAACCGTTCCTTATATGAGATAATATCAAAGGGCATTATATATTGGTTATATTTATAATGGACCTGGAGAGGACATTCATATGGATAATATAGCACGGGCATTATAAGATAGCTAAATAGAAAGACAGACAGAATAAAGATTTTATATATTGGTTATACAGTATTTACAAAGGACCTGGAGAATATTTACTGAATTATCAGAATTCCTGTCTATTTTGTTATTTTATTTCACAATAAAGTTAATAGAAATAGGAGAAAATGCATACAGAAAGAAGGAACAGGTTCTTGGAAATTCAATATATGTGAAATTCATTCAAAGCAACCATGAATATTGAGCATTCTATAATCCTAAAAGCATGTAGTGGTGCCTGATTATGCAAATCCCCTCATTATGCTGGCAAAGATTTTTAACATTCTGATAGGAACAGTTTTAAGTTCTTTTCCTGATTTTGCAACTCTGCTGGAATAATCGGGAGATGTAAGCTTGTTTGTTTGCTTGCTTGAATATTTATTTTTTTCTCAGAAACAAATACGAATGGTAGGCTTTCCAAAGCTGCTTTAAAAAACTACATGGCCACCAGAGATTAAGGTGTAGGGCATTGAAACTAAGTAGGCAATGAAAAAAATATAAGAGCAAATATCTTGGCCTCTCCGTGAATATAACATTTCAGCTTCATTTCTTTCTTTTTATTCAAGGTTTCTAGAGCTGTCCAGAAGTTTCCCATCTGTGCTGTTTGATAACAGGATTTTATTAGTGTATAATGGTTTTGTAGAGTTTGTTTGGTTGTATGTAATCAGTTTTTCTTAGAAACCTTGAGATGGCCCCTGACAAATGCTAAAATGAGTGAACATGCTGTGCATTGAAGATATATAAGATAAGGAGGTGAATTTTGTTTTTTTTCCTGTCAATCAGTCAGTTTTATTGTAGTTTTGAAAAGACCAGCCCAGCAAAGCTGCATCTCAAAATCCTGTCTACTACGTTAGTTACACAAGCAACAGTGGTAATGCATTTTATTTGCAGTAATGCCATATAATTTTAACGTTTATGCTGCCAAGCAGTTAATATCATGTAAAGATTAAATTGCAAGTTATACACAGGGGTGGAAAATGAGAGATTGTTTTGGGGAAAAAACCCTATTTATAATACTTATTTGCATTCATCTCTTAAAGCCTGTTGTACATCTGTTAAGATTAAGGCTTATCCAAAGATATTCTCAAATGTGGCCCTGCCCAGTTAAGGTATACAGTAAGGATGCACAGAAATTAGGAAACATTTGTTATTAGGTTAGAATAAAATAAGCCCATTCTTAGTGCTGAAATATTTTAATACCTGAAGAAAGCAGAATAGAAGAAAAGAGAACAAAATGCAAGACCTTCAAATAGAAATCGAATGACTGCTTCAAAAGAAAGCAAAGATGGTACCAATAGTAACAGGTGCCTTGAGTGCAATCCCAAAGCAACTTAGAGCACCACTTGAACACCATCAGCATTGACAAAATAGCCATCAGAATTGCAAAAAGCAGCTTTACTTGGAATAGCTTACATCCTATGGCAAAACCTTTAACATAATCAAACATTTACATTTGCCTATCCCAGGTCCTTGAGAAGCACTGGATAGGTGGATAAAAATGCTAAATCCAGTTTGAACATCTGGATGACTGTGTATCATACCAATAATAGTAATAATTATCCCAACTTTTATATATATGGTCAACTCTAATTAATTACTCAAAATGAGTTGAAACCACACTCAAAATGTTTGCTGGCCATATAGTGTTACTCATTACCCCAATTGCAGAAATCATGTCTAATGGAATTATTTAAAAGCATTCTTAAAAACATTAAAATAAGTCACCATAAGCTACAATGGAACACATCACGTTCTTCTTAACTGGTGAAAAATTTGTCTACTCTTTCGATTAGAGCCTATGATCAGAAATCTCCTTCTCTTTTCAAAAGAAAACAAATAGAGGTCTTCTAAAATCCTTTAAATAACCCTTCTGCGCTGTTCATCCAACAGATTAAGACTCAAAGAAACTAGCTAATCTTTTAAACGTTTATTTTAATTAGAACATACTCTGACCTGAAGAGAAACAAGCTCTGGCTTGAAAATAAAAAAAGCCAGGCTAGCAAGCAGGCAGACACAAATTTTACTTTCTCCTATTCTCGTGACGTTTTTCCAGTGCTATAAATTAAATAAATATAAATATAACCTCCTTGGCCAATTTTTCTGTAGGCACTGACACCTCACTTACTTAGCAAGATTAAAGCAACAGATTTGATATCTCTGTGTTGGTGTTGCAGCCTGTCTACTAGGCACAATGCAGCAAAACAGCTATGTTGCTCTTTGCTGATGGCTTGGCTTGCATACAGAAAAAAAAGGCTGGTGTGACATCAAGACACATGCACAGAACACAAGAATATCAAAAGAATATCAAAACACAAGGATTTGCGAAAACATATTAAAGGCCAACAAATATTCACAAATGAGAAGTTTTGCATTTTTTATATGTAGCCTGAAATTCAACCTTAACAGGACCAAACAGAACACATATCAAAGCCGAACAGTACAACAAAACCCAAGGTAGACTAGTATTCCTTTTGCAACACACATGCAATCTACCCTCATGAAACCTAACTATCCCGAAACCATGTTTTTAAAAGGCAGTAACTGATGTCTTCATTTTTTTTGTCTGGTCATGACTGCTTTTATCTGCACACCCCACTCCCACACAAGAGTTTCCAAATGGGAGGATCAAAAAAATCAAGGTGGTGGCTATGACAGTTGAAGACCCACTTCTTCTTAGGTGTGTTGAGAAAAAGGATGAGGTTTCAATCATGTGGCTGTGACTACCAACTTGATTTTTTTTTTTACTCTCCACTCCACTCCACTGGATACCTCTGCCGTCAACATCATACCATCCCATCTAAACAAATGGCATCAGGAACAGAAATATGTATTAGCTAAGATTGGGGGCAGGGAAGGAAGGGAAAGTAATCCAATCATAAGCCAGAAGACAACAGCAAAATTACAATGCTCAGAACAGTCAGACTTAGAAACCTCATGTCTTGAAAAAATTACCAGGGGTTACTCTCTGATTAATATTACTTCCAATTAGTAATACTAATTGCTGTAGGCTGTAGTGATGTACAGATAAAACACTTCCAGACAATTACCTTTGGTTGTATGTAACCAGTTTTTCTTTGAAAGCTTGAGGTGGCCCTTGACAACAGAACAGAAAGTCAGAGCAGTCAGACTTAGAAACCTCATGTCTTAAAAAAAAACCCCACAAAATTTGATTCACACTTGGAATAAAACAGTATCTGACCTTGAGACAAAATTCTAGAAACATATCCATTTCTTTGTTCATTTCTAATTTACACTCTCCTAGCCAACGTGTTTTGTGGCATGATCAAAACATTCAAAATGGTTGTCCGGAGATCACAATGTTTCAAAGTCGAAATGGTGTTTCCTTTCAAGCCTCTAATTTTGACTCTGATCTGAGTGCTTCTCCTGTCTCAGCTTGGTAACAGGAAGCCCTTCCCACCGGTGCATAAAGAAGCACTTATTCAAGACATAGTTTCAGGCACAGCAAAGAGCATTATTTGCAGATAGCCTGTGGGAAGGGAATTCTAGAACCTGCCAATATCACTTTCCGGGAAAATAAAAATACCAGCTTAATAAAATGCTCCAATACTACAGGCAAACAGTAGCCAATATTACACTGGACTCTTTAAAAAAAAAAGGTTGGTTGTATCAGAGTGTCAAGGCCACAATAAGTTGGGGAGAAAAAAAAAAGTGTGTTTCCAGATATACTGTACATGCATCCTATAAAAAGAGTGTGAAAACACCTCAGCAAGGAATGTTCAGGTACAAATGATTTTCTTCTGCTTCTAAAATGGATCATTCTCAATTTTGCAACAAGACTTTTGTGTAGCTTTAAAATAGCTGATATATTCTTTCGACATTCCTGTTACATGTGCCATAGTAATAACTCCATAACTCAAAGAAGATGGCAAATGGGTATAAACTCTTCAATGATGCTTTGAAAGAAAATACACATAATTCTTAGATTAAAACCCTATGCAACATTGTACAATTTCATTGCATTTTAACGGAAACTGTATTATCTGTACATTGCTTTGAAAATGAAATTGCATAGTATTCACTACTCATTTGTATATTTTTTGGGGGCAAACATTTACTTGTTCGATGGATTTATATATTAAAATTTGATAAGATTGTTTCTTGCTGTTTCATAGGAGACAAATAAAAAAAACTTCTGAAAAGTAAACAAAAAATGTAACAAGACTACATAAGCATACATTTTAAAAAGTAACAGTAAGTTATTCTCAGATAACAAAATCTCCTTGGATGTTCAAAAGGTTGAGAAAAATGAAGCAAAGGTACCAGACAAATGTTCTGAAGAGGTGAACTTCTATGAATATTTAGGATTATTTAAAGTTCTGTCTCTCTTTCCCATTGAATGCTATCCACAATGCAGGAAAGTGAAAGCAAAATGTAAGATTGGGGATGAATTTTCAACCAGCAAAAGTTATGAATGGGACATCATATTCTCTAGAACTTGACAGCTGAGATCTTTCCTATAATGAAGACTGAGATATTTATAAAGAGACATCTGTCAGGACCAGCCCAAATCAACTCTAATGAATATGACCTTTGTTTTCCATTAATTGAATTGAATGAACTAGATTGTTTTTCCATGCTGGCATGTGGATATATATATACATATATACATACATACATACATACATACATACATACATACATACATATATATATATATATATATATATATATATATATATATATATATATATACACACACACACACACACACACACACACATATATGTGTGAGTGTGTGTGTATGTATGTATGTATGTGTATGTATATTAGTGTTCCAACACTAGGCCCTCCATGGCCTTCCCCACCCTGAGATACCTCATGTTCACTTAACGAGCCATGTGCTAATGAGTAGGGAGTGATCTCATTCGAGGTACGAGATTCACTCCCACGAGTTTTCGACTTACGAATGGAATGGGCAGAAATTTCACAAGTGGAAAATTGCCATCAAGAACTACTGTCTTCATCATGGGATTTCTTTTTCACATCCAAAAGCTTTAGCAAACCAGAACCTAACCCAGACAATGCGTTGAATTAAGTAAATATAGAATGCAAGTGGTAAAAAACTTAAGCATGACAACTAACTACACAGTTTTTTTGCACTCAAAGGAGATACTTGCTGCAAGTGCCTAGAAACAATTTTTGTGCCTTTTCTGATTGAAGCCTTGTGCACATTGGACTAAATAAAAGATACAAACTGCTTGATTTAGAAAAGTTTATAGTTCTTCCCTTTTCTTTTTCAGTGCTTCATTAACACATATTTCATACTGACGCTAATTGGAATCACACACTGCTTCTCTTGATTTTATTTATTTTTAATAAAAAAGATAGCATGGCTTGAGACAACGTTTAGTATGTGTATTGGTACATATTCAGGGAGACAACAAAATTATTTTATCTCTATGCCTAAGTTAAAAAATATACCACACACATGAAGTGTGTGTGTGTGTGTGTGTGTGTGTGTGTGTGTGTGTGTGTGTGTGAGAGAGAGAGAGAGAGAGAGAGAGAGAGAGAGAGGGAAAGTGAAAATATTTGGAGTAAAAAATAAAGTTTGCATAATGTTTTTGATTATCAACTAACTCTGCTCCAATGATGAAGTCAATGGGAGTTTCACCAGTGATTTAATTAAAAGGAAACAATCAATTCTTTGTAATTGTAAAAAATTAGTTACTGGAAGACTAATAGTAGAGGTTTAGTTTAGAGGCTCAAACCTCATGAGCCATTTGGACCTCTGCTTTATTTAGAAATCTATATATTTAGGTTGTAAGTCTACTTTGCTTGCCTTGTTTCATACCTAGCTAGTACTTTTCCCCTCCCTCATCCATTAATGGTTTAATTATATTCTTTCCTCTTCATTTCTTTAAGAGCCATCACTAAGATTAAAATCCTTGTTCAAAGCAGATCTAAGAAAGTAGGTGACTTTAGGGTTCATTTTCTAATTGATCAAACAAACTGCTAATTAAATGGATCTGTGCCTAATCAAAACACAGCTACATAAGAACAGTGTATCATTTAACTGGGTGCATGAGATTGTCTTCATCAAGGAGAATGAAGATTCAGCTTGATTAGTAAGTAGTGGAAAACTTTCAGATTCTTCATTTAGGCCAACTCATACCAGAAGCCATGTTTAATTATTTATTTGTGTGTGTGTGTGTGTGTGTCTTGTTTTTTCCTTTATCATGAGATGGAAGATGGGATTATAATAATGATGCTTTTTAAAAAAAAATTGTATTGTTCTAAGGTTGCTGTAAGTAGAAGATATCTCCATATCTATCCAAATTAAAGGGAGAAAGAAAGATGTGTACTGGAAGACTTTCAGGTCCTATCACAGATGAATGCAGTACATTGCATAATTGTACTCCAACGTTTTATTGGATTGGATTAATGTTATTTTTAAGAAGGATAGACATCATTTTCAAAATGGACTGAAGAACTGCATTCTGACATGAATTATCAAAGGAAAACCACATGTACTGAAAGACTTGTAATAAAGTCTTGCAAGTGACTATCTGTGTTTTCTTCATGACTCCATCCATCCATTCTTTGGATCTCAGCTTCTCAGTTCTTGTTCATATTCTGCCTCATTTCTCATTTTGAACCAAAGGCATTCAAGTTCTTTTACTAGCTTTCTCTGAGAAAATCTGAATTTTTATCCACCATAAAACTTCATTTATTCTCAATCTGATCCATCCTTTCAAAATTCTTGATCAGATAAAACATGATGCTGACATTTAGTATTTGTAGCTGGGATGGCAAAGGAGAACTGAAACAAGACGCTTCAACAGAGGTTCTGCTGAGGATGTTACCTAACCTGGTGCCAAAATGTTTGGAAGCCAAACAGTAAAGCTCGGGGAACAAACCACCACCAACAGCTTGCTGAGGCCGTAGTGCTCTGTCTAGAACTCAAGGGAAAATTTGTCATGTATTTTGAAGTGTCTACATGAAGTTTCCAGGAAAGATCATCTGGGCCTTTGGGACGGGGTCTCATCATTTTGATGATGGCAGGAAGCTCTAGCTTCAATGTACTGAAAGGCTCTAGAAAACTCAAATCTTGCGAAGTGACACTGCAAGTAGTGTGTGGCTAGTTTCTAAGTTTAATTGAACAGTCACAATCCATATAACAAGTCAAGGACATTTATAACTGGAAAGCTGAATAGTTTGCAAATACTTTGCTGTGCCCAAAGTAATTTGGTTATGGAAAACAATGGAGAAAGGACATTTTGGATGTAAAGCTTTCAAGGTTCACAGTATATAGAACTATATAGAAAGTATATAGAAAGCAAGAACTTGTGTATATATGGGAGTTACATTAATAAGCAAAGGAGAAACTCTAGATTTAATTAAGACAATGCATGAGACATACTATGGTTATTTTATTGCGTTCTTATGCTAAAGTTCCATAGAATAGAAATTTTACAGTTTTAATGGATTTAGAATTGTGTTAAATAGAACCCTTGATAGGACATTCTTGGCCTATGCAAAACCCATTGGAAATAATACTTAAAGGTATCCAAGCAACATTTCTTGAATTATAGTAACTAAATGTTCCTTCTCTCATTATTTCTTGTATATATTTGTGTCTACAATGCCCAAAAAGCACCAAGGCACTTCTATCAGTTTTTCTTCAAGCATACTTACTCACTTAACTGTAGAGTTGCTTTTTAAAATTCCCTGAATCTGATAACCTACTTAGAATATTGTCCTAATAATCACGAAAGAGATGTTGACCTGAAATCTGGTGTATTGCTTACACTTATTGGAGTTTATTGTTTTTAATCTACATATTTTCTGAGAACAATTTAAATATTGTAGTTCAGAATATAATTAGTGTAATTTTTTTAATTTTAAGAAAAATATTACATATTAATATTACACAACTATAAAATGGGATTCATTTGGTTGGATTTTGTATTATTATTTTGTATTATTTTGCTTTTCTAGCCACCTTTGACTCTTGTTAATATTAAAGAAAAGTAGCCAGCTTGCATTAGACATAATGGTGCTCAGCAAATTAAAGATCTTGCAATAGTTTGTGTACATTCTTGAGAAAGCCAATTTCAACTTTAAAATTAGTCTGTTACATAATTCGGAGTTCTTAATAGAAGGATAATTTGGCTAGGTAGAAAAGGAGAAAGAAAAATAAAATCCATTATATAAGCCTTTCGAACCTGGACTTATTTTTTTTATGTGTATTCATGTTCAGACTTACAGATAATGTGTAACAGAGTGACACCAAAATATGTGTGATAAAACATGACAAATCACCATTATAGAAAATAAATTATCTCAAAAACTTTTGCAATTTTATAGAACTCAGCTTTAAGCAATTAATAATGAATTAAACCACACAGTTCTAAGTAACTGCTTCAATCTAGTTTGTTAAATTGTATTTACAGATGCTTCACATCTTCAAATATGCTTGAGTATGAATCCAAGAACTCCAGGTAAGGAGAATATTGTGAAAAAGGAATGAAACTAAGTCCAATTGTATTTCATTGTTGGTGTTGAAAAATCTTTATGACAAGCATATAGCCAGTGTACATTCTTTAAGCCAGGGGTCCCCAACCTGTGGGACGTGGCCCACTACTGGTCCGCAGCCTATTCACAACTGTGCTGCATGAATGGTTGGCTGGTGTGTGCGAGTGTACAGCCCCACTTGTGAGCGTCGCGGGTGCTCAGGGCCTCATTTGCACCAGCGTCATGGGGGCTCGGGGCCCCACTTTTGTGGCTGTTCGCGGCTCCACTCGCACGAGCATTATGGGCACTCGTGCACATGCATACATGCCTGCCCCTCCCACAAAACCATCCCCTTTTTTCCACCTCTCTCCCTTCCCCAGGCCGCCAACCCAGAAAGGTTGGGGAACTCTGCTTTAAGCCAATGATAAAATATAAATAATATCGATAGAAAAGAATAAAATGCTAAAAGCCACAACAACAAAACATTAAAACATCATTAGGAGAAACTTTCAACACCACATTTTCTTCTTCCCTTCCAATGTCCCAAAGGTGCTTTTTCAAAAAGGAAACTGGACTTTTTGGTTTTTTCCCCCTTTGAAAACGTTTTGCTTCTCATCCAAGAAGTTTGAATGAAGACTTGTAGAAGCTTCTTGGGTGAGAAGCAAAATATTTTCAAAGAAAAAAAAAACCCCAAGAAAGTCAAGTTCTTTTGAAAAAAGCACCTTTGGGACATTGGAAGGGAAGATTATCAATCTGGATGATTGATAATCTCTGTAGACACTTTCCTTCCACTGTTCACAGTGACTAACTGCTTTAAGTATTTGTACTTTTTAAATATTGGAGATTATGGCTTCTCTTTGTTTTAATATATTTGTCTACTGTTTTTATTAGTGTCTTAATTATTTTGTTTAGAGATTCTATTCCAAATATATAAACATGCCCTGTTGTGTGATGTATCCTACGTAGGGGAGCCATTTCTGCTGGACTTTAATCTTATGTGTGTGCGTGTGTGTGTATACATATAAATCAGCTTTGCCATTGCTGTTTATTTGATTTTGATTTCCTATTCTTATATTGTTGGCAACTGTCACTTTTCCAACATTCTTACTGTTGCCAGTGTCAACAAGTCAACAAGGCTACTACAAGTGTTTGTTTATATTTTCTGGAGTTGTTCCTAAGGAAAATGTATGCAATTTCAATTCAGATTTTATTTTTAAGATTTTCTGAAAGGTGTTGTCTATATTTTCTTCCATTTTTCAGATTGGTTACCATCATGCAGCTAATTACTTTGAGATTTAAGAACTTACAGAATGCTGTCAAAGAAACAGGATTTTGCAATATGATGTCAGATCAGTTTACATAATGGAAAATACAGAGAATAAAGACAAGAGCAGCCCCTAGTCATAAATGATTTCATCTCCACAAATTTTTGTAATTCTGAATACATGAGTAGGAAGTCCGGTTAAATTTTGTCCTGCTTATGGCATTCCCTGACTGGCTATTATGGGCAGAGATTCCTGAATAAGTTATGAATCCTTTTCATTTATGAATGTTGATGATGCCACACAGAACAAGAAAAGTAGTTAAACTGTGCTGTTATCTGATAGAGCAGTCACAATAAAAATTGAGGTAGAACAATACTATGTTGGCTTAGAGATACATAACAATGTGTTTTTATTACACAGTCAGAATGGTAGAAAGCTATTTCGGTGTTGCTGGGAAGACTGAGGAATTGGTGAGGAGAGATTCTCATGGGCCTCTCACCCATTTCTACGGTGGCAAAGAAACAGCCACGAGACTAGTTTATGATACTTGTGATACCAAAATCTGGACAAATATTAAATATCATAAAAATGTTGGGATTCTACATGGTTTTGCTGCCACTAACTATTTGTTCTGTGTCACAGTGAAATAATCCCTAGGGAGTGTGGTCAGCCTATTAACTATTTTAGGTTGGCGGAGAGGCCCCTTATCCTCCAATCACTGGATACTGTCCTTCAGGGACATTCTCTTTGGGACAGAGGGGCAGAATTGTGATCTTTCAAGCAGATTCTTGCCATGTATCCACCAGAGTTTTGAGCCAACTCCCATAATCAAACCCTATTTGAAGATCTGAATCAGCCTGAATAGCCTAGAGCAGACAGAGTAACATCTCTCTCTCCTGTTCAGTTCCACACCCTCTCTCTCACATGCACTGCTTCTCAGGTCTCCTTTGAGCTTCTTCTGAACATTGACTAGGACAGTGATGGCGAACCTTTTAGAGACCGAGTGCCCAAACTGAAACCCAAAACCCACTTATGTATTGTCGGGTGCCGGGTGGGCATGGCCCATTGGCTGGGTGTGGCCAATTGGCTGGGCGTGGCTGCGGTGGTAACGGCAGACTGGGTGGGACTAAAAAGTTCAATCAATCAAGATTTTTTTTTCCCCGCAAGAAGTTGAAATTGATTGATTGATTGAACCTTTTTTCCCCCACACGGTGGCGGAGGACTAAAGCGAAAAGGTTTTATAAAACCCAGCTGAAGGCCTAGGACTGGGGCGACGGCGCGCGTGCCCACAGAGAGGGCTCTGCGTGCCACCTGTGGCATGCGTGCCATAGGTTCGCCACCATGGGACTAGGATATCCGAAAAATAATGAATTTAGCACTCCACTTAAAAATGACTAACCATACAATATAATGCTATGTGTAAGTTTGAGCTGTGGGCTGTTGTTCCACTATTGTTAGCTGATCCTCAAGCAGGGAGAAATGATAGATGAAAGAGAGGCAGGCAAGTTCTGACAGATGGCTAAACATGCACTTTAGTTATATAAAACCAAAGCTGGAATCACAGATTCGTAAAGTGGGGAGGAGCCATTTAAACCACTGAGTTTCACTCCCTGCTTGCTACAAACATCCAAATTAATACATACATAATACAAAATACATAATGTACATAATACATAGTATGTAATACATAGTTGTCCAATAATTAACAAACCCAGTAAAGAAGAACCTTCCAGTCTTTTGAGTAAGTAGTTGTAATTGGTTCCATTACTAAATGATTCTCACTATTTGGAAAGGTTTTCCCTCAACACTGAATCGGAATCTGTCTTGCTATAGTTTAAATCTATTGTTCCATTTCCTGCCATGTGGAACAATAGTAAATATGTCTCCATCTCTCTCTCTATGACCTCCTTTCAGCTCTTTGAAAAAAGCTGTCCTATTCCGTCCCAGTCCAAGGCCAGCAAGTACAAAAGGGAGAGCACACCAACAGGCAAAGGCCATAAGGCTGCTTTGCTATTAGCTTCTCCGTGTGATGGCTCATTAGGTAGACTCCTGGAAATCAAGTCATACCCTGAATATGTGGGAATTAGCTGGGATATACAAAGCAAGCAGGAAACTCCTACTGGGCAAACATGGAGGGGAAAAAAAAAACTCTTTATTTTTTTTTTCCCTGCACAAGGCTAAAGAAGTGTTTGGAGATATGTTTCCCTATAGAGTGTTGTAGTAAAATTGCCATTAAGCAGCCCAAAGAATAGTACCATCCAACAGGAAAGAACAAAGGAATAAAACTAGTAGCTGCTTCATGAGCAGAATGCCTGCTGCTAATAGCGACAAGGAGAGCTTTAGGCAGCAAGGCCATTAAAGGCATGCAGGGCTGACAACCCATTGCTCAAAAATCCAAAGCAAAGAATGCACAAATGCAAAAAGAGTTTTTAATACAGTGGGTTACTTCTATCCAAATATTGTTTCATTGGAAGGAAGACACTTAAAAGTGCTTCCTTAGAGACCGTTTTTTCAGTTATAGAACAAAGCCAACAATGAATCCCATTATCTGGCCAGTTTGGTTATGATTTGACTGAAGCTAGCAAAAACAATTCTAAATTAGAACAAAGGATCTCTTGTTGCAAAGTTCTTATCTGGATTGGATTCACTTTCTTTCAGACCATAGCTATAGATTTAAAACCATTTAGCTAGATAAAATCAAAATGTTATTATACTTATTGCCATATCCCAGAATAGCTTGAAATATCAAGAGAATCTTTTTAAAAAAATCACAAAAGTCTTAATAGAAGGATGAACCAAAATAGAGAAATAGAGAAAATAGCCAGAAACAATAACAATTACAAAAAACATAGAAGCATTACAGAATGTATCACACACAAACCCAGATATGCTCAAAAATTTACTTTTTTAAATACATTTCCAGTGTATAATATATGGTTTGCAAGTCAAGATATGGCTGCCTTTCCCCTTTTAAAGTAATACTCCTTTCATAGAATAAAAATATTCTATGAAGGAAATAGTAAAACCCTGTGCTATATTTTTGTTCATTTTGAATTGGGAGCAAGGGAGATAGCAAAAGAATGTTTTGTTTTGTTTTTAAAAATCAATAGTTCCCAATCATGCCAACATTGCTTTGAATAGTGAAATGAGCAACATAAAAAAACAAATAAACAAACAAATACTTGCAGGTTGAGACTGAATGCAAAGCAGTTGATAAAGGTAAATTGCAAATGTATATATGAATGAATGGACTTTATTCCTATTAAAAATTCCGGTCTTGAAGAGAAATAAAAAGATGAGTGCCAATTTCTATCCTGTAATCTTGTTGAACCAAGTTAGCAAAAATGCGTAGTAAACATCTACAGATCAAGTTTCTGTATTGGTCTGAATCAGAATACATTCTGAGTGAAGAAAAGTGGAGTTCAGAAAAGTTAGATCTGTTCTAGATCATACTACATTCTCTAGCATCTCGGGGAATATAGTCACCCCTATTTGCAGCTTTCATTAACATGATTTCCAGGATTAAACTCTGCTATAAACTTAAACATAGAACAATTAACAAATTCTGTTTTATGCTGACACAATATGCAATAACCATTAAAATTACAATGTTCATAGGAGCAGCACTGAAATAGGTGGCATTAAAAATGTATAAGTATGTAAATAACTGAGTAAATAAAGTGCATTTTATCCACACATTTAACTGAATTCTGAATATAATATAGATGTTTGGTGGTTTCATTCAACTCTCTGTTTAGTTGCTCAAAGTTCCTAAATGCTGCTGGCAAACACCATATGCCATATTTGTCTAATATAGCATCTATAATCATATGTAGAACAAGCTCATTTATTCCAATGGTTTTTAAAGTACCTCAGGTTCCATAGTTTAAAGCTATTTGAAAAACAGAAGTACAGAAATATCTTATCAACCAGATTTTACTGGCGTATCATGTATTGTAGAAGGGAGGAATGTTAGTCTGCATGGTAGCCAAAAATCAGAACGAGTCTAGTCACTACTTTTCAGACTGATATATTTTTATTAAGGGCATATGTTTTTTGTGAGCAAGATATAAACAGATCCTGCTTAGTTTCAGTTACTGGATGTGAAGGTTTGTGCTTGACATATTTGCTCAGGCATTGGTGTTCTATTTCTTCCTTCTGTCCTTCCTTATACTGCAGCCTTCAGCTTGTTCCCCACACCATTAGTGGTTGCTTCCCCCACTTTTCCTAATTCTTATTTTCTCTAATTTTTAGGTCCAATTTCCTGACTTTTTCTGAGAAAAGATGACAAAGCATCTACTTCCAGAAATCTCCATAGATACTTCCAGTAAAAAGCACTCTGACTTTTGCATCCAGGGAATGTGGTTGGTTAGTTGGTAAAGTAAGAGGAAGAGGCTGTATCTTCTGCAGGTGGAAACATCACAGAATTTTACAGATGGGAGGAGTAGCAAATTATTTTATAGGGGGATCTGAAATAACTATAATCAATAAAAAATGAATATTACATATATTGCATTAGCTGCAGTTAATTAATGCTGGGGATTAATGAATGTAAGTATTAAAATTACATGCACAATCCTTTGAAACCACTCACACCCAGAATAAATAAAGCGAGCACTTATGCCTTAGATCTAATATCAAACTGCTTTTGAAAACATTTTTATAGTGTGGTTCTCAAAAGACACTTGAGAACAGAACCAATGGTTGTAGTGAAAAGAGGTGCCTCAAGGAGAAAATTAGGATTGTGTACATGTTTGCTCCATACAGGGGCTCCCCACAAAGAGAACACAAAACTCCAGTGGGTTTGAGAGCTCTGGGAGCTGGAGGAAAATTATTCTGCCTCAGCTGCAGTTCAGTGCCTTCATTTGGACACTGGATTCACCCACTTCCTTTCCTAAGCACCTTAGGAAATGTTTTGTTCCCGATTTTTTTAAATATTAAGAAATTTCTAACGTTTATATTTACAGATTAATAAGAACATTTTTGATTTTGGAAATGCAGCAAAAGGGAGACTAAAATGTTGATTCTAGCCTCAATTTGGGAGCCAGATGGACTTGAAAAAAATATTTGGAGGGGACCTTGGAGGTCTTCTAGTCCAATCCCCTGCTAAGCAGGAAACCCTATACCATTTCAAACAAATGGCTGTCCAATCTCTTCTTAAAAATCTCCAGTGTTGGAGCAACTTCTGGAGGCAGGTCGTTGCACTGATTAATTGTTCTAACTGTCAGGAAATTTGTCCTTAGTTCTAGGTTGCTTCTCTCCTTGATTAGTTTCCATCCGTTGCTTCTTATCTTTGGAGAATAGATTGATCCTCTCTTCTTTGTGGCAGCCTCTTAGATATTGGAATACTTAGATATTGGAATATTTTATAAAAGTGTGTATGGAAGATTTTGAAATTAATTGTAAGAAATCCTCCAGTGGGAAAGTTTTGCTGGTTGGAAAATAAGCATAAGATAAGAGGGAACTTTGAAGGTTAACCAGAGGAACCAGAGAGAACTATCAAACAATTAGAGGACAAGAAAGCTATTAATACAATGGGACAATATTATTTGACTATAGAATAAATTAAGACTGACTGAGAACAATGTACTCAGAAATTTCTTTCAAGATTGTCTGCCACTATAACAATGGAATTAATGGAAGCTACAGAAGTGGACAGATTTTACTGGACAAAATAGAGACTGAAGCTGACTTCAATGTGAATTTGAAAATGGGATTTTTTTAAAAAATGCCAGACTACAAGAGAGATAGGGGAAAAGATGCTGTGGTTTTGAAAATGCCAGATTATAAGAGGGAAAAAGATGCCACAATGGATTCACAAATGAAACCAGCTGATGTCTTAATAAATAAGAGGGACATACAAATAATAAATCAGAAGAATGACTTGGAAAGCTTTCTTATATTGGATTTATAAAAGGAACATAGTGAAGATATTCCTGAGAGGAGGCAAAGAGAAAATGATAAGAAATTAACACATGAGACATAATTTGATGGGATTAATTGATGGGCTTTAAAGAGATATATGGAAGGAAAATATATATAAATTGTGGTTTTTGATAGCTATCAATGGAATTTTTTTAAAAAAAAAAACCCCAGGACTGGGTGATGACTGTTTAAAGATTTGTATATAAATGGGGAGATATTTATTTTGCTTTATTTCTTGGAGAGAATGATAAATTAGAATACAAAATGGGTTTATATGTGTGTGTGTCTGTGTTATTGAAGTTGCTTATAGCTGTATGAGAAGGAGAGAGGAACCATCTCTTTAATTTTCTTTTTTTTGTTGCACTTTTTATTTTTTATTTTTTAAATTTTTCATAATTTTTATTACTCTGTTACATTCATATTTGTAAATTATAATTATTTTATAAGAAATAAAACTTCTGAGAAAACTGTAGAAAGCCAAGAAAACAAACTGATAGTTTATTGAACAAATCAATCTAATTTTCATTTGAGGAATAAATTACCAAACCCAAATTATCCTACTTCAGATATTTTATGCAAGGACTTTTCTCCTTTTTAGGAGAAAGCCATAATATTGGGAAAGATGGAAGGAAAGAGGGCAAGAGGACAAGTAGCAGCAAGGTGGATGGGTTCAATTATGGTGGCAATGAGTGCACCATTGGAAGACTTGAAATAGCAGGTTAGGGATAGATTGTCATGGACAAAATCTATCTATGCAGTCACTAGATGGCACACAATAAATCAATCAACTCAATTTCAGGCTAGAACATCTATACAAAATAACTTCTTTAATGCAAAGTACAATAGATGTTTCAGGTTTTTTTAATATATCTGGCACCACTATTATGTGAAGTCCCAGCACAAATTATTTTTACAAGCATTTTTAAAACATGCCTTGCTTGTTAATCTTTGTAAAAATTACTGCATGATTTGACTAGGAATTTCTAAGCCGGGGGGGGGGGGAGCATTATATTTCCTCCCAAGAAAAAATGTCTCATGTTTACAAAAGTTCAAGTTTCCAAAATATCACTTTTCTAGGCTTAACGTGGGTAAAATAGAAATGATTAATGAGCCATATGCACCAATTAATGCTGCATGAGCTATGCATATGGAAATAATTATTTGTATGCAAATCTAAGATGACTTCACAAATGATTTGAGTATACTGTTAAACTGGAAAAGAGGCATCATGAGTATATGTCAGCATGCTGCATGGAGTGAGTTGATTGAATAACAACTTTAACTTATAAACTTCTAAGGTAGTCTCTGGATTAGAGATTAATTTGTATGGCATAGCAGGAACTTGCTTGGGATAAACCAGGTTTGCTTGCAGGTAAGGCATACTGAGCAGAATGTATCTATATTGGTGGGGAATATTCTTTTGTTTATAAAGAACGCTGCATATGCCAAGATGCAATTAAGATAATTTAAAGGGTCCATTTTTCAAGTTATCAAGAAGTGCTTCATAAAAAACTTGATTGACCAAATCAAGGACAGCCAAACTCAAGATAAATAATGATAATAATAATCATCTAGTCCAACCCCCTGCTCAGGCAGGAAATCCTATACCATTTAAGACACATGGCTGTCCAGTCTCTTCTTAAAAACTTCCAGTGTTGGAGCATTCACCACTTCTGGAGGCAGGTTGTTCCACTGATTAATTGTTCTAACTGTCAGGATCTATAACTGTCAGATCAATAGCCCATCTGATGATGACCACATCATATGGAATATGCTTTAGAATATAAGAGAACTACATAAAAAGAGCATAAATTATTTATTTATTAAATTTCTATACTGCCCACCTCACCTAAGTGACTCTGGGTGGTTTACAAAGACATAATGAAACAATATAAACTCATGGGTAAAAAGCACAGATTTAAAAAATGGAGTTATGGACAAACTGATAAGTTAAAAATGAAAATCAAAGTTAAAAAAATTCAGAAGGCTAAAAGGTTAAGGTAAAAGGAGTGCCCTCAAGTGCCCGCAATAAATTAGCATATAAAATGAAAGAAAAATACCTTGATGTGTTACAGTGAAAGTAACAAAAACTAAAGGATGTAATATATCTGAATAAATCTGAATGCAGTGGAGTAAAATTGATGAATACATATAGGGAACTGAAGCTGTAAATTGCACTATGGGAAAGAGCAGTTAAATGTATGCCATAAAATATAACCTCATATGAAAGTAAAAACTGGTAATAGATGGATAATAGAGTCCATTGAATAAAAATAATGGGGAAAAACATACGAGATTTTGGGAAAATGTGCAACACACGATTCAAATGGAGAAATGGCGGAATTATTCTGTTAGCCGAATGGATGAGTGGGAATGACACAGCGGAATTCAGAGAAGCAGTTGTGTAAAAATGAACGAGAATAATAACTTTTGAATTGCAAAATAAACATATGAAGAGTCAATTTTAAAACATCAGGGATAAGGACCTATGACCTGTAAGAATACAAAAGCAATGCCAAAGATAGGGGAACAAAAGGAATGCAAATACAAAACACATGAAATGTTGCAATATTAGAGGACTTCTTCTTTTTTTGAACTGGAGATGGATCCCATAACTCACTGAGTACGAACAGCAACAAATCATGGTTTGCTCAAAAGTGAAACCTTGGTGAATCAGCTCCCAGAGAGCTTTCAATGGATATAAATATGATGAGTTACATATTCAAGGAAGCACAGATCTAAAGAAGCAAATGAATACATCAACATTTATTAACATTTATTGAGAAAGAGAGAGAGAGTATCAAAGGAGATCAAGAGTACAAATTTCACAGATCAGAGAGAGAATCAGTGGAAGGATAATAAATCTTCCTTTCAAGTTGTGAAAATAATATTAGGTTTAAATAAAAAGGTACTTTTGAAGAAAACCATGTGAGAGTGACATTAGGGAAGAAAAAGAATTAGAGGTTATGAATTAAGTAATTACCATTTTTAGCAGAGAAAATCTGAAGCTTGAAATACTTGGCATACATTCTCCTCGTATTGGTGAATTGGATAAAGCCATGCAATCATCTACATTGGACACATTTTACTCCCACCCATCTATCATGGATGGAATATCAGTTCTATACTTTGGACAGTTAGTTTTAAATAATGTAGGAAGAGCTAATATGAAAATTGCACAAATAAAAAACATAATCTACTGCTGATTTTAGCACAAACATTTCAATGTACAATATTACTTTTTCATAAGAATTCACATAATCATGAAATGCCATGAAAATAAGTTGGAAGTATACAACGTATTATCCTTAGAGCATTTGTGTCTATTTACCAAGTAGCTTAAATTCTGGGAAAAGTTAAAACATTTGATTTAAATACTTCATTGAAGTCCTCTTGATTGAAAATCAACCATAATAAGATTTTAGATTTTAAAGGCCTTGCCCAGCCTTGGATAGTATGAACTTTGACTTAAGCTTGAGCAGAACATATTTAGTTTGATCTCTTGTAAAAAAGAATGTCATGGGGTAGGTATAATCAGAGGCTGGTGAAAAAAAAGTGTTACTTTTATTCTCAGAAGAACATTTTTCCAGATGTCAAGTAATAAAGAAACTCTCCTCTTTGAATAAGGAGTTTTCCTTGTATGATTAGTTTTCAATATTTAATTGGTGTAATTAAATGCAAGAAGGCAGTAGAATTTTCTACTATATTGCAATGGTATTCTTACCAAGTCAAGAACAAATTCAACAGCATTTTCTTTTCAACAAATTGTTACTGATTGGAACACTAAGGGTGGTGCTTATAAAAACAAAGGTTGGTAGATTTCTTGACACAACTGTCAAACTGTAGACTGGAGCTCTGAATACCAAAGCAGCCTATTCCACTTTTAGCTGATAATGTGCTTTGTGGTACACATTCTCATCAATGAGTCCTGAGTCTTTTTTGCTACGGAAAATAATGGCCATTCACATCTAATCTGTTAGGTTAGAATTATAATGAAGAACTAGAGAAAATGATGAAGAATGAAGCACAGCCACCAATGCATATACTCCTACTCCAGAGAAGGTGAAATAGTGCTCAAAATCGCAATGTAACCTGTAACCAAAATGATTTCATTGGTAGCAGCAGGCAGGCCAATTGCAGGGACTAGAACTCTTATTCCCTTATCTGCTCTGTTGCAGACATAGAATCCATCCAGACGATTTCAGTCCAGAAGATAGAACAATATTATCACTATTTTGTATGGGTGACTCCTGGCAATTGTAAGGACTAGTCCTTGCAGCTTTCTTGGTAAGAATTTTTGAAGGGATTTGCTATTGCCTGATTCTAGGGGTAGCAGAGAGATGTTGGGTCAAAGTCAACCAGCTGGCTTTGTGCCTGAAGTAATACTAGATCGGATGGTTTCCTGATTTCTAGCCTGGTCCCTTAACTGCTACACCAAACTGGAGGGGAATAAATTAGTTGGTACAGGACATCTAAGTTAGTGGGTTCTATAGCAGAAAGCTGCATTCCAATTTCTAAGCATCTGCTGTGTTAAGTGAACGCCTCTTTCTTCCTAATAACTGACACAGTCATGAGCATTATTGCTTGTTTTGTTGTCCCTATCTATTTGCCCATGATTAGAACTTGACTAAAATCCTTGTCAGCTGCCATATGTTCTACATACTCAGGAATACTTACTCATACTTGTAAACATACTTGTATTTGCTATCTTACAGCAATACTTCACTTCAATGTTCATTTTGATCAAGCAAAAGCAAGACATGCTGGAGGTGACTTTCCATGATTATTTGCAACTTCTGCTTTCAAGGAATACGGGAACTTGCTAACTGCAAATATAATCTCATATAAACGACGCATTCCCAAAGCAGGAAATTCTGCAAGAATTTCTTCACGTTAAATATTAAGTATGAATTGAATTAATAACAAATATGTATAGAAATATGACTTATAAAATTCATTATTTATTTATTTATTCAATTTGTTTGCTGCCCATCTTGTCACAAGATGACTCAGAGTGGCTTACAATATTAAATAAAACGTCATTGTTTTTTATGTCAAGAAAACAGAGCATAAGTGCTATGGATTGGGAGGAAGCAAAACTTTTTAAAGTCAGTGGCAAATAAGACAAAATATAAAAACAAGATAGTTCTGTTGTATTTCTAGTTTTTTATTTACTTAACTGTAAGAAAAGAGTAGGCTGCAAAGGAATTTTGTTACATGTTTATAACATTCCACTTCAGTCTCAGATGCCAGCACTTAAAAAGCAAAACTACATATTTCATTGGTGCCAACTGAATGTTTGAAGTTTAATAAATGGGGATGCATTTTTGCTAAATAGTAGGTAGAAGGAAGATTGACTGTCCATTGCTCCCCTATCATTAAAAAAGTTGACATTAAAAATAGGGCAGAAGAACACAAATCCTAGCAATTGTCCAGACACCTAGACACTTAAATGCAAGACTTTATCAATCCAATAAATTTTCTTTCTCCAAGAAGTACATTTGTTTTACTAAAATCCCTAACTATATTCATTGAAATGAACAATTGGTGTTGTGAAGGAGAGTAAGGCATTTTTGTTTTTTTGTATTTATCATTGCAAATGCTATTCAGGGGTAGCTGGCATTTTGAGAAATCCCATTGTCCAGACTGATCCACATCAAACTGAAACCTCATTTACAAGAAGCCAAGTGGATCCAAAATTGTTCTTCTTGCTCTAAAAGTACAGTTTAAAGCTTTCAGCTCTGGAGATTCAGTCAATTGTATGGCTTAATAAAGACCAATGAATAAAATGAATTTGGTCAATCTCAGCACAGTTGTTTGTAGCTTTCTACCAAAGCACATATCCAGTCTTTCAATTACTTTTGGCAGCTACTGTTTGCCTGGAAACTTAGACATAGAACAGGAGGGACAGTAACAGGTAAAATAGTTCATTGGCACTAAATACTTCATTAGGACTCCTAAGCTCATTGATCTAGGAAGCTACTAATTTAATCATATTTAAAAGATGTAAATAAGGATTTAAACATAGAAAAATTATTCCAAAAGTCAAATATACGTACCAACTTTGTCAGCTGTGTCAGGGAGGGAAGAGACCAGGGGAGGAAATATGTCTTAAGTGTTTTTTACGATGCACCCGGTCGGCCCAAATATGGGAAGAAGAAATCTTTTGCCTGTATCAGCCCGACACAGCTGACAAAGTGAGAAAGAGCCTGTGGCCTAGAGGTCAACACAGCTGCCTAACGTGCAAGCAGCCCAGGTTCGAATCTCAGAAGGGTGTGGCTGGCTGATGAGAGCTAAGTAGCTCAAAATAGCTATACCAGTCTCCCTTTAACTCTTTGTTAGCAATCCAAATTTAACATAAAAATGATTGTCGCAGTAGCGACTGCTGCCTGGGGATAGCCCTAGATTGGGGGTGATACAAAAATATGATAAAAAAATAAACTGAAAATATCACAGTGTTGATCGCAGTTTTAAGGTTCTACCACTCAGTTTTGGTTGTGTGTTTCAATAGTTATTGTGAACTAAAATTCACATTAAACAAGATTACTTTTATTCCCTTTGTTCATGCACCAATTTTCCCTGTTTGCACTCTCGTATCCTGACTTTTCCCTTCACTTAAACCCAAACAAATGGAAGGTTTTTATTTTGTTCCATTCCACTTCTTGCTTTTCCTTTCCATTTTTTTAAAAAACCTCAACGTTCTTGTTGCAGTGAATATGAAAACGTTTCAAAACACAGTAGCTTTTTTTTTTCTAGAATTGCCTGATTAGTCCACAGTCAAGAGAATTTGCCACATTTTTCTATCTGCCAAACTTTTTCAGGATGACCGTGGCATGAAGTGAAATTCAGGAAGTGTCCAAAGATACTGAACTCTGGGCAATGTGATACCAGTCCAGAACTTTGTTCCATACAAGGTAAAGAGGGGTAGAGAAATTTTCCCTCATGTGTTTTTGTTGCCTCTCATTCTGTTTTCTTTCAGTTTCATTGCATAATCATATATCCAGCAGGCTGCAGACACTTGTGTTTCCCGACCTTGGCTCTCAAGAGAAGGCATTACAGGAAATTCTTCAGTTTGGCTTTTTCATCAGTGATGCTAATGGTAAATCTTGCCAATGAAAAATTGCTGAGGAATTTCTCTTGGAGAAATGAAAAGGAAGTGGCCCTCCTGATTTATCTGCTTGAAATTTTGGTAGACAATTGGGAATGTCATTTGTGGTCTGTAGAAACAAACCTGTACACAAAAATACAAGCATGCAAGCATGCAAGCGAGAACGAAGGAAGGGATACTATAGCCACTGCCACAAATAACAGCACTACAATTCTGTAGTGGAGATGCAACCCTGATTTATCCTGCTACCAGGTCTGTTGTAAATAATTCCCAATCACTTGATTACTTCTGGAACTAGATAAACTATAACATAAATTTAATCTAACCACAGAAGTAGGTTCTGCAGCCATTTCCAGTACAGCAGTCATGGGAAAGAAAAATAGAGAATCTTTCAAATGTGAGTTCTAAAGCTGATTCTATATGTTAATTATTATTCAATTATTCTGAAGTGTTACTTAAAAGTTGTCATGGTTATTTCAGGAGACTTTCTTCCAAGCAATATACTTAGAAGTGCTTAAATAAATTTGAGGATCAATTAAATTTCCGCCTTCTTGATTCAGGTATTGTTTATTCTGTACTAGTGTATTTTATTTTACAAAATCTCTTAGAAGTGCTATGCATTGAATAAATGTTTCATATATATGCTGATACTCTTGCAATAAAAAATACAGAAACCAATAAATATTATTAAATTAAGACATCAACACTGATGTATTTCAAAGGGAACAAATAAAACCGGGCTGTTGTATAGAGAAAAGTATGCATTATAGAAAATATTTATTTTGTTTCACTTTATGTTTTTTTTAGTGTTTAATGTAGCAGTTCCATTTGGGTCTTATATATAAATAAGGCATCATTTCTTTTGATAGTTTTGAGAAAGGAATTAGATCTTTTCTTTTTAAAATATAGAAACTATTTAATGAAATTATGGATTTAAAGCACAATTTATCTAAATTCAGTTTCTGCTGAATAGAATAATATTGATCTCTGAATGGAAGATATGTCACCAATATTTTTAATTGTAAATTTGCTTAGTTTCAAAATCAGAGAATTATTTTGTATATTCCTCTTTATTTGCTATCCAGGTTAATAGCTATCTGTATATTTTGAGTTAGTAATTTCTATACATTATGGAATATGTTTAGTTAAATATGTTTTACCATTTATTTGCTATGATTTGCTGTTCAAGAAAACATTATTTGCAACCAACACTTTGAGATCAGTACAGTTAAACATTTCTTTATAGCCATACCTCTTCCCTCCTCTCACCAGTCCAATACTTTATTTCTTTAATTATTTTTAGTTCTTGCAGCCTAAGGGCCTGAATAAAGAGCTAGGAAAAATGTTATCAATCCTTTTCCATAAGTGATGTTTGCTTATCTTGATTACTTTTGTAAGAAAAGCAATAATAGCTAGATGTTGTTTTTGCAGGAATCATACATTTGAAGGGACCCTTTCTAAGAAATGTAATAGGGTTTAGATTTATAAATCTTTGCAGCCCCAAAGTCAGGCTAGCTAGCAGTTTTAACCACAAGAATTCACACAATCTAGAAATAAACTGCTTGTTTTGGTTTATGCTTATGCATCTAAGTTCAGGAAAGCAGGAACTGTGGATTAAGCAAAATTGCACGTATTGCTAATAGAAAAACCAACTTAAAGGGCAAAGATAATGTCCAAAAGGGGGGAAGTAGGTAAGGTGTGGGAAGGACTGTAAAGGTAGGGAAATTCCCAAAAGGGGGGAACTAGGTGTTCCGGAAAGATTGTGAACTATGTGATCCTCGTCAAATGGGATGACATGGGAGGGACTTGCACTTCGGGCCAAAGGAATAAAATGCTGTTGAAATCTATTTTGGGGTGTTCCTACTTGCTGGCCACCCACTCTTGCAAGAACGTATTTTCAATAAGCTGCTTGCTGTTTCACTTAATGACTCTGTCAAATTCTTGGAAGCTGAGTGAGTTTTCTCACACTTTGGGACTTGATAAAAGCCTGGCTGAAGTGAAGGAGATAACTGCTGGCAAGGCAAGCTACTACATATAAACTGGCAGCAAACTCCACCATCATTCACAGATGATATTACTGAGTTGGGTTATGAGATGTATGAAAGCAAACAACCCCTGCTCAGAGACCCTCAAGAAGTGCTCTCCACTGAAGCAGAGAATATGGAATCCAGCTATCCAAAATGATAAGAGTCAAGTCTCCCATTCTTTTTATAGTACAATTGCTCTTCCTTCCTAGATTATCCCTAGTTATACTTTTAACATCATGTAAGTACCACATAAGACTATCTGCTTTGGCTTGGACTGGAGTACTATTATGTAGATATCTAAGGCCCTCATACAAAAGTCAAACTTTTTTGTTTATATTAGAGGTAGAATCCATCTCACATAAATATTGATTGATTGCTGATCTAACTGCTAGGAGGGTCTCTCCATTGCTCTCCAAGCAATCGTCCCTTCCCACCATGCCTCCCCAGCACTTAGCAATGATCTAACCTGTCCTTTGATAAAAAGTCTCAAGAGAACATTAACTTACATTAAGTCAAAACTCTGAACCATCTGATCCAATCAAGTATTATCAATACATGCTGGAAGTAGTTCTCTAGGACTGAATAGAATAGAATAGAATAGAATAGAATAGAATAGAATAGAATAGAATAGAATAGAATAGAATAGAATAGAATAGAATAACAGAGTTGGAAGGGACCTTGGAGTCTTCTAGTCCAACCCCCTGCTCAGGCAGGAAACCCTATCCCATTTCAGATGAATGGTGTCCAATCTCTTCTTAAAAACTTCCAGTGTTGGAGCATTCACAACTTCTGGAGGCAGGTTGTTCCACTGATTAATTTTTCTAACTGTCAGGAAATTTCTCCTTAGTTCTACGTTGCTTCTCTCCTTGATAAGTTTCCTTCCATTGCTTCTTGTCCTGCCTTCAGGTGCTTTGGAGAATAGCATGATTCCCTCTTCTTTCTGGCAGCCCCTGAGATATTGGAACACTGCTATCATGTCCCCCCTCGTCCTTCTCTTCATTAAACTAGACATACCCAATTCCAGCAACCGTTCCTTATATGTTTTAGCCTCCAGTCCCCTAATCATCTTTGTTGCTCTTCTTCAGTCTAAAGTTTTCAAAAATCGTCTCCAAAAAGCCAGGCAATGGAAGAGCTCAATGTAAGACCATTCATATGAAAATATTGCTCCATTCTCTGTTCCAGCTAGATCACTTATACTAAAGATAGGATTTTAGGACAAGGGATAGTAACATTTTTTGCTACCTGTTTCAATACTGATCCAAAATATGAACTATTGAAAGAAACTGTAATGATGATAAGGACAAGGAGTGCTATCTGTCTATATAAACTTTTATTGTTTTATCAATTTATAAAATACAAATAAAAATAAGAAATTAAGGGGGGGGGAGAAAGGGAGAAAGAAAATATGAGGTACAAGGGAAGAAAGAAAAAGGCGTTGACTTCCAACTCTTTTTAGCACAGTATAAGATAACAACATTACAACGTCAACTTTTTATTTTTACATCTGTCATGCCCTATTGTATTTCAAATCTACACTTTTAACTTTAGAGTAAAACAAAAGGAAGGAGGAATATACAGTCATTGGTATTTTTAAAACAATAATGTGGAGATTGGTGTTCAATCAGGTTCTCAGACTCCATATACAGTATACTTACAAACATAACCTGAAAATATGACTGGTTTTTCAATAAAACAAACAATATAGAAAATGTGCATTAAAATTCAGGATGCCACCTTAACATCAGGTGGAACAAAACAAAAAAAATCTACATTTTACTGTATTCCATAAATACATTTCTGTGCCCAATATTCTCCTGTTACTTTTGCCTCATGAACTATCTTGGAGAAATGCCACATTATCGTAATTATCAATCCTTTAATTTTAACCACAACCGGCAGAGTGGACTATTCATTAAGAGGTGATAATGACAGCTCCAGATGGAAAGACAGTAACTCACTTGCTAAAATCACATTAGCTGTAGAGAACAAATATGGAAATTAATCTAACAAAAACCCCAACTTTCAGGGATAAGTAAGTGCAGAGATTTGATTTCTACCATTCCACACATTTACTGGTATGATTAATTGGGTCTGGACTTCAATAGTATTTTTCGAAGATCACACACAGCCTATTCCGGTTATAGCTCAATAACAGAGAAACAAACAAACAAACAGTTTAGTTTAGCCAACTAAACAAGCCAAGAATATATATCACCTCTATCAGAAAGAAATTCCATAGGTTGTCATCAAAATAACTTTAATTTGTACAGTCAATTCTTCAAAAAACTTCACCACAATCAGTTTGTGGCAATGCAACCTACATGTTAATATTCATTTCTGCAGGATCCAACCTGGGGGGGTCAGTCACTGGGACAAGAGGTTTAGTCTTCTGAGCTTTTGTGCTGGAGTCCATCCTCAGGGAACTTTTCTCTCACCAAAATATTCATTTCTCTTTTATCTCTTTTATTCAGTTCTACATTTCCCCCCCCCTAAAACTGAGTTATCAGAACTTTTTGGTAACTTTTTTTTTTAGAAAACAAACAAACAAACAAACATCATGGCATTGTTTTATTTTATACATTTTCTTAATTATTATTAATGCCATATTTATATTGTCCAATGATGCCACACACTAATCTGATTCTTTCAGTCAGCTTTCTAGTGTGATCTCTTTTTTTCCTGGATAGTGCAACCAATTTGCACCCCATCGGTATTTATATGAAGTTTGTCTTTTTCTTCCAATGTGGCTCATTTGGCACAGGGTGGTGGCGATTAGATCTGGCTCCCTTCTCATACTTCTTAGCCCCATGGAAATTAAAGAGAAATTGAATTGTAAGTTCCCAGTTTCTGAAAGAATGTATATCATCGATGGGTCTCTGTATAGTCTGGTAAGGATTTTTTTTTTTTAAACCTTATATCAATTTTGTCTGCTAAGATTTTAGTTTTTGCTACCCAGCAAAAAGCTTTTATTTCTATTATCCCTCCAGCCTCTTATATTATCTCATTTTAGGACAAATTTAAATGCTTAAATTTCATATATAAAGAAGCCAAATCAACAATTACCTTATTTTATGTTACTGAATACCTTACATCAGGGGTGTCAAACTGCCAGCCCATGGGCCGGATGCGTCTCACGGAAGCCGTGCCCACCCCAGCTCCAACAAGGGGGAAAAAAGTCACGATATGTCACAACACGTCACGTGATGCGGCGAGTTTGACACCCCTGCCTTATATGGTATACATTCCTTTTTAAAAATGTAGATCTTTAATTCATACAAATGAGACCTGCAAAAAGTAGAAAATAGTCCAAGGGGCCATAACACATTGAAATAATTCTAAAGAGAAGCCATACTGTATAAGGAGTAACCCTATTTCTTCAGGGAGCCCAAAGAGTCTGAGGCTATGATGATTACATTTTATTAACTCAAGGAAATCCATTAAGGCCTATATTTCTAGCATTTAAATTTAGAAGCTGCCCAACTCATACAATTCTGGAGGAGGAGGAGGAGGAGGAGGGAAAAAGCAAAACAAACAAAAATAAAAAACCAAAAATATTACCCAAAATATCTGATGGGTGCTTCATAGCCATCCCATCAGCAGGTCTGGGAAGACAAAGACCTTTGGAATTTCATCAGGGTAAGAGCAATACAGAAAGTATGGGGGACTGATGTTCCAGAGGGCAGGCCCGATCACAGACAAGCATGTTTTTTAGGTCCCAATAGATAGTATTGTATAATCAAAGGTAGTTGGAATGTGCCCACGCTATCCAATCTTACTGGATGAGCATAAACTACCGGTATTGGAGATAAGTGGTCCCCTCAAATAACCAGGCCATAGGCTCTGAAGGACTTTATAGGTAACAACCAGCATCTTAAATTGTACCCACAAGCAAGTTGGTAACCAGCGCATCTCACACTGCAGCAATAGTGTGGGCATACTATGGATATACCGTAGCATGCCCATGACTGCCTGTGCCTCTGCATTCTGAACTGGCTATAGCTTTTGACTAATATTCAAGGACAACCCCATGTGTAGCATTTGGGGAGTGACTATAGAGCATGAGTGATTGTTTGAAGGGCCTCTCAATCTAGGAACAATACAACTGGCTCACCAGATGGATTTATGCAAAGATAATTATTCTTATCTTTTGGACTGCATTTCATAGGCTCAATTCCTAAGGTCTGGAGTGATGGTTACTTTATAAGTAATGGACGTGGAGAATATAAGACAGGAATTTTCTCTATGGAAATACATCTGACAATATCAACAGAAGCAGCAGCAGCAGCAAATCTGAGGAATAAAATCTGAAGCCACCTTGAGTAAGATGTACTATTAGGCAAATCATGTATGAATATGTAAGTTCAACCTAACACACAAACACACACATACACACAAACTATCCCATTTATAATCTTCAATTCCCTAAGGAAAGAATGGGTGAACATATGCGAGGGACTGGGGTGATATATCAAACTTGGAAAACACCCTCTGTCCTGTATCTCCTGCTTGCAACAGAAGACGAGAGAGTAAGCACTGACTTCAGTTAACCCAGATGTCACCAATTTTGTTTCAAAGCTTTGCCTGCTTTCTGCTTCTTTGGCCACTGCTGCTTAGCAACCTCCACAGAGCTTTCTTAGTCTATATTTATTCTAGAGGAATTTCATCCCTACCACAGCCTCTCTCCTTTTGGAAAAGCCTTTAACAGATTTGGCTTTTCAGTTGTTGCTTTTTTGCAAGAAGAAAGAAGTGTTTGTTCTTCACCTTTTAACATTGGACCCTGTGTATTTTACTGTCCCTTTTTTTAAAAAAAAAAAAAATCAAACAGTGCATTGCCAATAGCAATACCAGCTACTTTCTATTTGCTGGGGATCTGAAAAGGTTGACACCCCCATTACTTTTTGGTGCCCATACTCTATTAGGATAATATTCTGATTTTCTGTTCCATTTATGGCTTGCCACTGCCCCATCTGGAAATAGACTTGCCCTTTTTAGAGCATTTGATTTCAGATGAGGACTTTTCATTATCTTGGAATATCTTGTGCTTTGTTATTGCTTCCAAATCGTCATGCAGTTCCTGAGTAATAGGCATTGGGGAGAGGGAATGAGGGAGAGGGTGAGAGATTATGCCGCATCACTGACTCACCAGCAGATCCTGCATCGTGCGCAAGGTGTAAAGGAGAAAAGCCTAGAGCTTTATTTTCATTCTGCCTTTTCATCAAAAGGGACTGTCCTGTGAGGGAATGGGGAAGAGATTCTTGTGCTACAGATAAATCCAGACTGAAACAAGAGATGGGGATGGCTAGGATGATACCATCTGGCAAAAACACAGAAGGAAGTGTGGGGAAAGCATTCAAGACCTGCACAAGGCTGGCTCCTCTGTTTCCATCCTTCTTCTCTCCCCCAGGATTTTTCCCTGCAACCTTTAAGCAGGGAGATACCAAGCTTTTATAGCAGTGTGAAGCATGGCTATTAATAGAGTGCAGCAATTGCCTTGCCTCATTAGATAGGGGTGAAGGAAAGGCATTGTGAAGGCAGGGCCAAAAAATGCAATCTTGTCCTCTCCTCAGGCCCACCCCATGAGATTATAAAACATGGGCTCACATTGAGAAATGTGGAGAAATCCAGTTGGGTGGAACTGCCATTAATTTGCTTATGAAGGCCAGTGATAAGTGTTAGTCACAATGAAACAGCTAATTAGAGAATAAATTTTGAACTGTAATTGATTTGGAGAGCTTTTCCCTTGCATATAAATGTATAGGCTCTTGCACAACCCAGTTTGCATTTAAAAGGCACGCATTTTCTGTCCAATGTGACATAACAATTCTGAACGTATAAAAAGTTACGCATGCATGCAGAAGGCGATTCAGAATATTCATTCAGATGCTTTTCTTAAGGGGGTTCACTGTCTCATGGAGAAAATGCATTTTCTTGAAATCAAGATACTAAATATCAGGGCATAAATACTAGCAGGGTTAGGTTAGGATGGGAGATCCCTAGGCATTAGGAAAGCTGTAGGCTAAACTGGGGATGTGGAAAAAAAAATATCTCAAAGGGATGCAATGGCAAATCGCTTCCAAATTGCCCAGAAAGCTAAATGTCTGTGTCCTTGAAGTTACCAAGAATTCAGCTTCAATTAGAGACTTTGATCTTTTACTTTTGTTTCAATATTAAAAGCAACAAAAAAATGGAAGAAAGCAGGAGTCACACTAGATCATTATAAGCCACTTGGAAAGATGGACAGAGTAATATTACACTGCTGCCATATATAGAAACTGAAAGAGGTACTGTGGTGAAAGAACAGGACATGATTCTCTGGAAATAATTTCTACTTTTGGAGATTGGTTTCTAAATAATAGGAACTGATTGTTCCAGTTCACCATTCTTTGGTCAGACTTGAGTGAGTATCTGACCACTTTAGCAAGATTTGAATAGGTTCAAATAAAAAAAGAGGAGATAAGCAGAGGATTACAAATTAAATTCTAGGAAGACAGATGGAAGGATTTTGGCATACTTGGCCTTGAGAAGAAAAGACCATGGGATGATATGATAGCATTCATCAAATAAATAAAAGATGCCACAAAGAAGGTCATAATGATCTCAGAGTGGAGGACATGGATTAATGGATGTAAATTACAGGAAGGAGATTCTGATTAAATGAGAAACATTGGAACATTGGAATCAATTACCCAGGGAAGCAGTGGGCTCCCTTTTATACAGGGTATGTTCAAGCAGAGACTATACAGCCATCTTTCATCTTTTAATTTAATTTAGATTCCTGCGCTGATGACCTATATAAAATATTTTCATCTCTAGGATTCTATAATACAGAAGCTGAACTGAACATCACTCAGTTATTTGCATGTATGGTGATGGAAGAATCTAAAATTGATTTTCCCATGCAAACAAGGCAAGTGAGAATTGAAGTAGTTATGTAAGTAATATTTAACAGCAAAATGGACATGGAAATCAATGAAATTACTATTTTACTGCTCCAAAGTTTCAGTAATAGTTAGTTCAGAAATGTATAGATGTTAAAGAAATTTTACTGCCACAGCAAGAGTAACTGTTGCATACAGTTACCACAGCACTGTAAAAAAAATGGAAAAAATCTGAAGAACTCAGCCCATTTGGGAGGACCATACTTTTTAAAAAAAAGAGATTTAGAAAACATTCACTTGCAAATTAGAAACAGACAGGAAATAGTGAAATATAAATTTTACAGAGAATATATTGCACAGACATATCACACATAAATATCTTATCTATACAAGTATGGGGTGGGGGGCATTTCTTTCAAGCTGTTGAAGACAATTCAGGACATTCCTTCACTGACAAACTATCCAAAGTTTGACATGTAAATTAACTCTGATATCTCTCATGTTTTCGTCCTTACTACAACAGTCATGGTTTGGTACAAATTCTTCCAGTTAGCTTCGGCTTATGGATCCTGATATAACACTAAGAAAATGCAAATCAGTTCTTATCATTCTGGGGCTTAAGAGATATAATCTGCAATTGCTCAGAACTCCTGTTGGTAGATGGGATGGTAAAAGAAATTTAGGTCTGTCTTGTGAAGGCGGTGGGAGAGAAGAAACTGTTGCTCAGCCCTGGGAGATTTGAACATGTGAGAAAAAAAAATGTCAGAACAGCCTCCCCCTTCCCCTATCCCCTTAATCTTGTTGTTCTTAAAAGGGGGAAGAAAGATTTTGGACTTGCTTCTAAGATTCTGTTAATATGGTCTATAATGATAAAGTAGCATTTTTGGAATCTCTGCTGCATGTGCTATTGACATGGCCTACCTCAAAGGGCTGACAGGAAGTTAGCTTGGTTAAGTAATTGAATCACTACTTCAATATGCAGGGCCAGGGATTCAATATAGAATACAGAACATCATCAGAATTGGAAGGGACCTTGGAGGTCTTCCAGTCCAACTCCCTGTCAAGCAGGAAACCCTATACCGACTGTCACATTCTTTTCTTATTAAAATGGGACCTAATCTCACTATGGCATTTATAGACCGATATTGTTTGACAAACTCAACAATAATAAATGCACCACACCCAAAAAAATAAGGAGAAAAACACTAATTGTGATAAAAACTATAGCTTTATATCATAGAGTTTGACAGAAGGGGCATGGTGGCTTAGAGAAGCTCTGTACTCCGGTGGTTCACGTTCTAGCATTATGTGACAGACTGAGCTCCCATCACTTGCCTCAGCTTCTGCCAACCTAGCAGTTTGAAGGAATGTTATATGCAAGTAGATAAATAGATGGTGGGGAAAATGGCACCTCAAGTGGCAGTATGAATTCAACAGGGGCCGGATCTGCCCAAAGGCGACACCTTAATGCAAGATGACTTTGGAGAAGCCCCAGATGACACTGCTGAATGCCGATAAACATTTCTAAGTGTGGAGCTAGTTCACCCCCTGTGGTACACACTGGATACCATGTCATAGTAAACTGAATGGACTAGTAGTCATTAGCAGTGAAACAACTACTCAACTACTATGTATTAACACTGTAGTCTCCTGAATAATGTAATATCACCATAGGCTAAATAAATAATAATGGAATTCAACTCAAATACATTTATTAACATACATAATCACGTCTCCACCCATTGATTAATATGTGGAATGTTCACCTAATTGCCAAAATGAGATATTCATGGGGCAATTCTCTACTGAAACTTTACATTTTTATTAGGTTCGCCCATTGAATAGACAGAAATATGCACGAGATAATCCAATACTGGGACCTTATATATCTATTAAAAAGAATGGATATGAAGGATCTGTGTTTCTTCATGAATTTAGTTCTCTGAATCTGAACAATGAAGTAAATTCTAAAGTGCAGATTATGAGGGAACTTTCTTTTATTTTTATGAAGTAAAAAATATGCTGCACAATCTCCAAGAATAGGAAAGACTTGGGACATACATTATGCTGTGATCTCCAATCAAGAAGTGATGAGAATTATAATTATAAGGAAAGAGCAAGAGAAACATCTTCGTTTTATGCTGGCCCTTGCTGGGTTTCAGCTCTAGTAAAAGGTACTGAAATTAAACTTTGATGGCAAGAGCACATCTCATATCTGCTGTTTCTCAAGAAATCTTTGAATTTTTGATAATAATCAAGCATGTTGTAACTTGAAAGGAAAAAAAACTTATGTTGTTCAATACTTTAAAAAAAAAATCCATGTTTTAAATAAAAAAGAAACAGTTAAACATTTGTGGACTCTTCCTCCATAAATCAATACTGTTGAATAGGAACCCAAAGTCCACTGAGATGACTTTGTATAGGACTGTAAGTGACTACAAAATCAGCAGCACCTCAGTCAAGCTACTAATCTTGACACAAGGCAAATCTATGTTTTTCCTCTATGGGTATTTACTGACCCTACATTTTCAACTCTAGGGGTGGGGGGCAGGTTTGGCTAACTATTCGTAGAAGCAACATATAGTAGTAGGAATTGTTGTTGTTAGTTGCGAAGTCGTGTCCGACCCATCGCGACCCCATGGACAACGTTCCTCCAGGCCTTCCTGTCCTCTACCATCTTCTGGAGTCCATTTAAGCTCATGCCTACTGCTTCAGTGACTCCATCCAGCCACCTCATTCTCTGTCGTCCCCTTCTTCTACTGCCCTCAATCTTTCCAGCATTAGGCTCTTCTCCATGAGTCCTTCCTTCTCATTAGGTGGCCAAAGTACTTGAGTTTCAACTTCAGTATCTGGCCTTCTAAGGAGCAGTCAGGATTGATCTCCTCTAGGACTGACCGGTTTGATCGCCTTGCAGTCCAAGGACTCGCAGGAGTCTTCTCCAGCACCATAGTTCAAAGGCCTCAATTCTTTTGCGTTCAGCCTTTCTTATGGTCCAACTTTCACAGCCATACATTGCAGCTGGGAAAACCATGGCCTTGACTATACGTACTTTTGTTGGCAGGGTGATGTCTCTGCTTTTTAGTATGCTGTCTAAATTTGCCATAGCTTTCCTCCCCAGGAGCAAGCGTCTTTTAATTTCTTGGCTGCAGTCCCCATCTGTGGTGATCTTAGAGCCCAGGAAGATAAAATCTGTCACTACCTCCATTTCTTCCCCATCTATTTGCCAGGAATTGAGAGGGCCAGATGCCATGATTTTGGTTTTCTTAATGTTGAGTTTCAAGCCAACTTTTGCACTCTCCTTCTTCACCCGCATCAAGAGGCTCTTTAGTTCCTCTTCACTTTCTGCCATTAGAGTGGTATCATCTGCATATCTTAGGTTGTTGATATTTCTCCCGGCAATCTTATTTCCAACTTTTGATTCATCTAGCCCTGCCTTTCTCATGATGTGCTCTGCATATAAGTTAAATAGGCAGGGCGACAGAATACAGCCTTGCCGGACTCCTTTTCCAATTTTGAACCAATCAGTGGTTCCGTGTCCAGTTCTCACTGTTGCTTCTTGACCTGCATATAGGTTTCTCAAGAGACAAATAAGATGGTCTGGTACTCCCATCTCTTTAAGAAACTTGCCACAATTTGTTGTGATCCACACAATCAAAGGCTTTAGCATAGTCAATGAAGCAGAAGTAGATGTTTTTCTGGAACTCCCTAGCTTTCTCCATGATCCAGCGTATGTTGGCAATTTGATCTCTAGTTCCTCTGCCTCTTCGAAATCCTGCCTGTACTTCTGGAAGTTCTCGATCCACATACTGCTGGAGTCTAGCTTGTAGGATTTTAAGCATAACTTTACTTGCATGTGAAATGAGTGCAATGGTGCGATAGTTTGAACATTCTTTGGCATTGCCTTTCTTTGGAATTGGAATGTAAACTGACCTTTTCCAATCCTGTGGCCACTGTTGAGTTTTCCAAATTGCTGGCAAATTGAGTGTAGCACTTTTACTGCATCGTCTTTTAAGATTTTGAATAGCTCAGCTGGAATACTATCACCTCCACTAGCTTTGTTGTTGCTCAGCTTTCCTAAGGCCCATTTCACTTCACATTCTAGGATGTCTGGCTCGAGGTCAGTGACCACCCCATCGTGGTTATCAGGGATGCTAAGCTCGTTCTTGTATAGTTCTTCTGTGTAATTTTGCCACCTCTTCTTAATCTCTTCTGCCTCTTTAGGTCCCTGCCATTTTGGTCCTTTATCATGCCCATCTTTGCATGAAACGTTCCCTTCATATCTCCAATTTTCTTGAAGAGATCTCTGGTTCTCCCTATTCTATTGTTCTCTTCTATTTCTTTGCACTGTTCATTTAAGAAGGCATTCTTATCTCTTCTAGCTATTCTCTGGAATTCTGCATTCAATTGGGTGTATCTTTCTCTTTCTCCCTTGCCTTTCGCTTCCCTTCTTTCCTTAGCTATTTGCAAAGCTTCCTCAGACAGACATTTTGCTTTCTTGCATTTTTTTTCCTTTGGGATGGTTTTAGTTGCTACCTCTTGTACAATGTTGCAAACCTCCGTCCATAGTTCTTCAGGCACTCTGTCTATCATATCTAATTCCTTAAATCTATTTGTCACCTCTACTGTATATTCATCAGGGATATGATTTAGTTCATACCTGAGTGGCCTAGTGTTTTCCCCTACTTTCTTCAATTTAAGCCTAAATTTTGCAACAAGAAGCTCATGATCTGAGCCACAGTCAGCTCCTGGTCTTGTTTTTACTGACTGTATAGAGCTTCTACTTTTGCTGCAGAGCACATAGTCAATCTGATTTCGTGTTGACCGTTGTGATGTCCATGTGTAGAGACGTCTTGGGTTGTGGAAAAAGATGTGTTTGCTCATGACCATCGTATTCTTCTTGGGAACAAAATTTCTATCAGCTGTGTCCTCGCTTCAATTTGTACTCAAGGCCAAAATTTGCCTGGTATTCCGGTTATCTTTTTGGCTTCCTACTTTAGCATTCCAATCCCCTGATGATAAGGACATCATTTTTTGGTGTTGATTCTATTATAAAGGTGCTGTAGGGCTTCATAGAACCAGTCAATTTCATCCTCTTCAGCACCAGTGATTGGGACATAGACTTGGGACTATTGTGATATTGAATGGTTTGCCTTGGATTCGCACTGAGATCATTCTGTCATTTTGGGGATTGTATCCCAGTATTGCTTTTCCTACTCTTTTATTGATTATGAAGGCTACTCCATTTTTTCTGAGGGATTCTTGCCCGCAGTAGTATACCTGATGGTCCTCTGAATTAAATTCACCCATTCCTGTCCATTTTAGTTCGCTGATTCCTAAGATGTCGATGTTCAGTCTTGTCATCTCTTGTTTGACCATGTCCAGTTTGCCTTGATTCATGGATCTTACATTCCAGGTTCCTATGGAGAAAAAATCTTTACAGCATCGGACTTTCCTTTCACCACCAGATGCATCCACAGCTGAGCGTCCTTTCGGCTTTGGCCCAGTCGCTTCACTCTTTCTGGCGCTACTAGTACTAGCCCTCTGCTCTTCCCCAGTAGCATATTGGACACCTTCCGACCTGAGGGGCTCATCTTCCAGCGTCATATCTTTTTGCCTTTTTAGTACTGTCCATGGGGTTTTCATGGCAAAGATACTGGAGTGGGTTGCCATTTCCTTCTCCAGTGGATCACATTTTGTCAGAACTCTCTGCTATGACCTGTCCGTCTTGGGTGGCCCTGCACGGCATAGCTCATAACTTCATTGAGTTACGCAAGCCCCTTCGCCACGACAAGGCAGTAATCCATGAAGGAGTAGTAGTAGGAATATGTAGTAGGAATATGGTATACCATATATTACTGAATGACAGTTTCCAATAATTCTTGCTTTTTGCCATGTTTCTTAGTTATAAGTCAGCAATATATAGAAAGCCTCAGGTTGCCTACTCTGAGAAAAGATTGTGGAGGCTTAGAGGAAGATTGTCATATGATTGATTGATTCATTGACTGATTCCATCGAATTGTTATTGATTCTTAGGCATAGCAACAGCCAGGTATGGAGGCTGGCATAGGGGTTCTAGATGTTTTATGAATATTATGAAGGATACCAATTTAAAATCTTGAGTCTCTTTTTCTTTGCTCTTATAAGATCATTATCATTGAAAAATGTAGCTATTCAAAATGGATCAGCTCGATACCTATGTAATCCATATACATGAATAACCTAGACTTCTTTAGCCACTTGCTAAGTAATTTTTCTAAAGAAACATATATCCAGGTTTATACATGAATCCATATCCCAAGATAATTTCACTATTGTTATACTAAAAAGCAGTAAAACTCATGTTCTTACCTTGCAAAGATCCTTCAACGTTATAACTCATAATAAATATTAGTTCAGTTTTAGTTTGCAGAAGCAATGTTTTTTTTTATTTAAAAACCGGCTAAACATTTGTAGTGCCTCTTTGCTGGATCCTTTAATAAATGTACTAATTTGGAATCTGAGTTAATTTATCCTTTTGCATTGCTTGGGGAGTATTCTTATTCATAAGTCAGACTGCTGATAATACACATTTAGCTGGCTTTCCAGCAAATTAAAGGGAAGCTCAGGAAAAGGAGACTGTCTTTGTCTAAAAGTATAATCCTTAGGGCTGAATTATTTTGAAGTTATTAATTGAGCAAAACCAAGTAAGTGGTAATAAAATTTGCTTCCTCCCAAATATATGACAAAGTAGATACAGAAGCCTGTTTTTCCTCAAAAGGGTTGGTAGTGTGGACACATTGTTAATGTAAATACACTGGTTCTTCTTCTTTCATGTCTAAATCAAACTGCCAGAATGAAGCCACCTTCTTGGCTTTGTCGTTGGCCAAAAATCAGTAATTATCAGTACATGTTTCTGGTAGTAGCTGAGCTATTAGCACATGGGCTGGGCTCCATGCTCTGCACATTCACATAGCATGTTGCTATCTGCTAAGATTCTCCACTTGAGCATATTGGTTTTACATTTAGGCACAACAACTGTCAACCTATTCAGGGTCCTCCAAACAATATAAAGGAGGTCAGATCCTTCAGCCATATCCTCCTTTAATGTTATTCCTTCCTTGATCGTCTCCTTCCTCCATCTTTAATTCGATTTTGTTCTTGTCTACCCTCAAGAATGTTCGTTCTTGCATAAATATATTGACTATGCAAACAAACAGAAATGCTCACTTTTTCCACTCCTAATAGGCTTGTACAACATAATGAGGTTTTTCTAATGAAGGAGGGGCCAAGGAATAAGGACAACTGAACACAACATAAGGTTTATATGAAGACCTTTAGTTCATGTAGCCCAGCATTACCAGTAAATTACCATTATCAGTAATTTTCATCATGTAATTTTACCCCTCAATTTCTCATGGAGATGCTGGAAATCAACCTTGGAATCTTTTTGCATAAAAACATGTACTGTAATACACCACCCTCTGAGGGAGATGGGCAGTTAAGAAATATGAAATATAAACAAACAAATAAATAAAGTTGGACCTATTATCAATGACACTAATCTGAAGATGAGATAAAGGAGCATGTAAATGTTACAACATAAAATGCTAGATTCTCTAAGAGATCATCAACCAAATCTGTCAGTACTCTCTACAGATTTCTGTTCCCGTTTAATGTGCATTCCATGCTAGCATCTGCTTCAGATAAAAGCCATCTAATGTGCATGCATACACAAGCACACACACAGATAGAGTTTGCTGTTGGCATGGTTTTCTTGTCTGCTTTCCAGGAAGAATTCAAAAACCAGAGATCATACTGAAATACATAGATGCAGATGCTGAAATCACTGCCACCAGAGTGGATGATCCAAGAGGAGAAAGTAGCATCAATTGCAGAGGTTTTGTTTCTCATTTCTTAACAACATCATTTCAGAGTCCATCTCAGAGATTTGTGTCAAATCCACAGGATGTCAATTCTAAGCTTTGATGATCCCTGTATTGTTACTCCTTCAGCCTTATATTTCAGTTGCTGAACAGTCACATCACTAAGGATTGGCTTCATATGAAGCAACATATAATACTTGCTTCAAATGCTTGTTGAATTTCAAAATATGTCATATTCTAGTCAAAACAGGGCTCAGTGGGGTTTTCTTCCAAATAAACAATGTAACTGCAAAACTACACTGAACTTAGGGCTTGTTTGTTTTATTACGTGTGTGTGTGTGTGTGTGTGTGTGTGTGTGTGTGTGTGTGAGAGAGAGAGAGAGAGAGAGAGAGAGAGAGAGAGAGAGAGAGAGAGAGAGAGAGAGAGAGAGAGAGAGTGTAAATGATTTATATATGTCTATACAACAGGTATGATAAATTTGGGGCATTATATTATGTACGGCAATTAAAAAAAGAGATTTCATAGAAATTGCTAGAGTAAGCAAACAACCTACCAGAATACTTAGTCCATCTTCTACCCTTCTTAATTCCTGGCCTGTAAAGTAGGTACTCTAGAAGTAATTCTACTTGCTTGAGTCACACATACAAAGGACTTCTTTTGGGAGGCTAGCAAGACTGAAGCCAACCCTCTTGTGTCAAAGTGCCAGTCTTTCTTCATAGTCTTAATCTGTTTAAAACAGGAAGAGAATATTGAGTTCAATATCGTGTACAAAATAATATTCACTGCACACTTTATAAGAATTCATAAAGACTGAATTATGTTTGTATTTGATCAAGGAAAGAGGAAGTGATTAACAGAATACTGCATGTCATAAAAGCAAAACTGGCTTGTATAAAACAAAATTAGCATTATATTAATCTTCGATAAATTTAAGATGCAGAGTTTAATAGGGGGACATTAATCATATTCTATTAGGTATCTCTTTTCTTCTCTAAGAAAATCACAACCACAAAGATTCCAAAAATCACACCCAATGGAAAGCAGTTGTATACACATACATATGGCTTATCGTCCATGTTTATTGTCCATTCTTGTAGAATTCCAGTTTCCTAGCAAATACATGTTTGTACACATTTTTTATACCTAAGATACATTTCAAAAGTTGGAAAAATTTGAATATTTTGTGTATAGTTTCCAGAAGTGCAGTTTTTATTAAACTGCAAAGCAGGCAAATTCAAAAGAAATCCTACACTAAATTCATTGAAATAATTTGGACTAAGTTAATAACTAGCAAACTTAAAATTATTAGCAAAATCAAATCAGTTTAAATGTGTCTACTCAAAACACAATTAAGTTTTCATCAATCACTACTATCATCTTGTCAACCCCATTACCACCATCACAGTGAACCAATGGATTTAAAATCTGAACATTCCCTTTATGGCATGGGTTCTATTTAAAAATCACTGACACACTTATTAAAAAAAATGAAGTCTATAAGTCAAAGAATTAGTTGTGTTTTTTTAAAAAAATCCTTTTTTGTCCAAAACATGAATTCAGTTAATCCATGAATGAAAAGTAAAAACTATTATTTAATAATTTATCTTATCGTAAGGATCTTTAAGTATTTCAAATAATATGAATATGAGATGTTCTGTCTACTCCACTAGTATCTCTGTTCACCTTATAGTATTGGACTATACAATTAAAATGGTTAAAAACAGAACCACCTACCTTAAAAAGAACAACCATAATCCTAAGCAAGGTGGATTCTGCACAGTGGTGGGATTCAGCCGGTTCGCATCAGTTCGGCAAAACCGGTAGCTAATTTTTTGTTGCCCAGGCCCAGAATAGACTTCTGGAAGTGGCATCCACACAGAGAACCGGTTGTTCACATATTTGAATCCCACAACTGGCTAGTGCTGTACCCTGCTAGTGATCAGGTCCAGAAAAGATTTATAGTATTTATTTATTTGAATCCTGCCTTTACTATTTTTATGAATAACCTAAGGTGGCGAACATATCCAACACACCTTCCTCCTCTTTTCCTCATGAAAACAACCATGTGAAGTGAGTTGGGCTAGAGAGAGTGACTGGCCAGTGACTGAGTGAGTCAGCCAGCTGGCTTTCCTGGCTAAGGCAGAACATTAACACATGGTCTGCTGCTTTTTAGCCTGGTGCCTTAACTACTATCTCGAACTGCTACAACAATACTAGGTTAATCCCAGTAAAACTATACATTTAAAAATATTTGCTCCCTTCCAACAAAAAAAATGTAGAGTGTTCCAAAAAATCCCGATTCAAAAACTGGATCAATTTTTCTTCACCTCAGAAAATGAATGAATGGTTTGTCCTAAGGAGCAGTTTATACAATCTATGTGGGATTTATTTCCTGGTAAATGTGTTTAGAGTCACAGACTGCAGGTAATTCATCATCAAAATGCAGCTAGTCCATTCAAGTAGGTTAGGGACAACAACAACAAAAAAGATGAAACACATTGTTCTTATTAAAATAAATAGCAGCAGTAAAAACTTCAGTATTTCAGTAGCACTATACATTAGCTTGCTTTGTGCAAAGCAAGAAAGAAGTGCTTCAGGGAGGATCAAGAAAGCAAAGGTTAGATCTTTTTTGTTATAAACAGCTACCAAATAACCCTCAATGTACTCTGTAACAGTGAAGCAACAGACAAGAAGACAAAGGCTGTAAGAAGTAAAACAAATTATGAAAAATTACCCATCAAAACCACAGTCAATTCCCAGGTACTGAAGATCAAGTGTTTCTCCATATGCCTGAACATCTTTATATATCATTCTGCATCAATAGTCTGAATGAAATTATCCAAGTATTTATGCAGGGGATTCAGCTATTTGCCCCAGTTGATATATTTCCACGAAATAATCTGTTAATATCCAAACATTTTTCCTCACTCATAATGATTCATGAATTCATGAATAATTTGATGAACACTTATAACTTATGGAAAATAGTTATTGACTGTGTGTGATTAGTCACTTCTCAGCTTTTTAAACGGAACATTAGGTTCTCCTCAGAGACTCGGTGAATATTGTCCTGTGTTAGGTTTATAGCCTAGGGTCCATTACAGTTTAGCCCTTGAGGGGACTCGAACAGTCCCAGATCACTTCGATTTCTTGCCATATCCATCCTTCTAGAAACATAGATGGAAATAAAAGAAAGTAAAGATAAAGGAGTCTCTATGGACTTTACTCTGCTAGTCGTTGCTGACTTTAGGGGGTGGTGCTCATCTCCGTTTCAACGGCCATTGAGGCAGTGCTGTCCAAAGTTGTTTCCGTGGTCATGTGGCCAGCATGACGTTGCATAGCGCTGTTACCTTGCATGCTTTTGAACTGTTAGGTTGGCAAGAGGTAGGACGATGAAAGGAATTCACCCTCATGTGATGCTTGGGCCTTGAACCTGGGTTTGTCAGTTTCCAGCTGACAAGCCCAGCGTCTTAATCACTGAGCCATTGCACCACCTCCTAGAAACATCAATGGGAATATATGAAGAAAATATAATGAAATATGCGAATCCAACTCAGGAGCATATTAACAAGCAAGGGAATAAAAGTTATAGGATGTGTTCTAATCTTTGGAAGACAAGATTGTGATTGTGTCAAATACAATGTGTTTTTAAAAAATTAGGGGGGGAGAGAGGCAGTTAAACTGCAACATACTCTTCCTGCTCTTCCAATTTGTTTTTGCATTTTTTTCAATTCTTTAACAGAAAGGAGGAAAAAAATAGCCATCCCCTCTCTCAACAGAAAAGATTCTTACACTTCCCTTTGTTACAAGTGGTGCAATGGCTCAGTCATTAAGAAGGGTACTAATAGATTTTGTGTTTCACTGAGCAAATCACCTGTCCTACCCTTTGCAGCCTTCTTCCTGCTCAGACATGAACTGAATTTTAAGGAAATTCCTCCTATGAATCTTTTTTTTTTCTCTGATCAGAAAATGAGTTATTACTGAGTCTGCAGAGCAATAAAAGAACAGTTGACAACAGCAACAATAGATTGCTGAAAGAAATTCTAAAGCATCCGAAAACAAGGAGGAGAAATAGATGTCTTTTACACAGCTTTAAAAAAAAGATTTTTTTTTCAGGAAATTGCAAGTCAGATCTTGTCATACCATTAACTGTAGCTAGCATCCCAGGAATGTGTTCACATTCTTCCTATAGACTTTACCCAGTGGTGGGATCCAGCCAGTTCGCACCAGTTCGGCAGAAGCAGTAGCTAATTTTTTGTTGCCCAGACCCAGAATGGACTTCCGGAAGCGGCATCCACACAGAGAACCGAGTGTTCACATATTTGAATCCCACCACTGACTTTACCTGCTAGTAAAGGCTGTTGGAAGGACAAAGAAAAAAATCTGGGTACATATGCACCATCTTACACTGTATTTTGAATGCAGAAGGCAGCTTCTCAATGCACTTTCTTTAAAGTTATAACAGTAAAACTTTGTCTTGGGGGAGAAAAAAGGCCTCATTCACATTTCCTTCGCATTAAAGGCAAGCTTAGCTAATGATGTGGTCTAATGAGTGGTTTATGCCTTCTGACAAACCAAATGAGGTTTATCAGCAGAGGCTTTAGGCAGCATGGAATTGCTGCAATTTTACATCTCATTGATTATCAGAATGAGAACAGCAAACATTCATGCGGCATAAAATACACCCTTCTTCACATACCACAGAGTTCTACACAGAGGAAACAAAGAGAAACAACTGTAGGGGCACTCTTTTCCCTGTTCAGCCAATTCATTCACAGAGAAGCTAACATCACATTTTCAAAAATAAAATAACACATAATGGAATTTGTCTTTGTACAGGTAGTTTGGAACTGGATTAAATCAAAGAGGAGGGAACTCCAAGAATTCTACGGTATGTTTGGTTTTCATATTAAAAAAATCTTAATAAACTTTATTGTGCAAAGGCAGAGAACATGTGTCACAATCTGATGACACCGAACCAACAGAAAGCATTTAGAAACACTTTATTAAGATGGTACAATGCAACTTCCTTGATTTTGTATTTCTTTATGACATGCATAGTTTCCTCCCTTAAGGAAAAGAAGGTAAACACTTGCACATATGAAGAAATCCTGCTAAATGTTTCATGACTTAAGGCTGCATGGATTTGTTTGTTTCTCCTCCCTTTTTATGCTGGACTAATTTCTTTAACATTCCTCTAGAACCCAGTAAGGAAGCTGTGTGAGTCAGCTATGAAAATACAACTTTTTACTGCTTCTTTGATTCTTCTAAGTACACACTGAATTAGTGTTCTTCCACTTTACTATATATTTCCCATACTACTGTTTTTCCTATGGAGCACATGAATTGCTATGTCCATAATAAACATAATACAAGAAAGCTGTTATTTAATGAGCATTGCAAAGTGCAGATTTGCAATGAGCAGCAATGGTGACACAAAAAGCTAGGGAAATAGAAGAGTTAGACAAAAAAAATATAACAATCATTTCCCAAGATACTTATATTGAGAAATTGATATTTGGAATGATCACCTTTTTTAAAAAAAATATTTTATTTAACATGTCCCCTTAAATAAAACTGCAGAGATGGAATTTGGTGTAATTAGGAGTAGAGACTAACAAAATCAGAAGCTGGATCTATTGGAGTCAGTGGCAAACCAAGCTGCTTTTAAGAATACAGCTAAACAAAAACTTTCCATTCATGTATAATTTTTCTAAACACTGCAGTCCTTTGGCACCAATTAATGAATGTACAGAACAGTTCAAGACAACCCAAATCAATTTAACATAATAAAATGAGCATAGGCTTCTAGTCTGCTATCAAGCCAGGTTCAAAGTGTTAATATTGATGCATGAAGTCCTAAAAACTTGGGATCAAAGTAGTTGGAAGAATATTTTCAAGAACATATGTTGTAAGGAGAGTGATTGCTCTCTACTGTACGTAGGTTCTTACAGGTTGCCACTTCATGCACAGTCTTTTCTGCAACAACACGTGTTCTATTGGAAAACCTCTCCTCTGAGTTACATCTCCAAGTTTGGCACATCATATATGTCACACAGAAACTCATGTTTTTATGTTGGCCTTCCTCAACCACTAACCTTTTAATGGATTATGTTTTTTAAACTTCAGAGTACTGTTTATACACACGTACTCACAGGGTGCAGACACGACCTCCTTTACAGTCAACACGATAGATCTGCCTTTAGTTGCTCAATCTGATTTGGTGATAACTTGGAAGTCAGGCATTCCCAGTCACTGCTCCTAAATTCTGAAATGAGTTCCTCCCACAGAATGTGACAGCAATTATTTGCTCTATTTTTGTTGTTGTTGTTTTGTTCAAGCTTTCAGATCAGAAAGTAATAGCTTTTAGTTACTATATTAGTTATACTTCTGTAAAGGATCTTGACACTTTTATTAAGTTATAATTTATAAATGTTAAAGTTATGCCAATATGGCTGGGATACGATGGCTCAAAGCTGACTGAATCTGGAACCTTGTTATACTTCATATCACATTCTATGTCTTGCATCCAGTAAATTCTGTAAATAACCACTCCGTTTTAGTCTGTGGTCCTTGCTCAGGTGCCCTGCTACAAACAAGACGAATTATATGCAGTGTTCGTATGTATTTTAGCAATGTTACAATAAAATCTCTACCAGATGACAACCCTCTGGCAAGCCACAATGACATGCATCCCTGTGACTTAAAAGGCTACTGAATCTGAAAATAAAAAAAACTGAGTAGAGAGAAGGCATTTCAATAAAACTTGAAGGAAAATCCAAACACAAGCCTGCTTTTGTACTTACACTGTGCTTGCATGCATCTAGTCAGCCTTCATGGGAATGGAATGTTGGAACAAATAGAGGTTTTGTCTAATCCAAGCTGGTCCTTCTCATGTACTACTATTCTTACAGAAATGAAGGCTGACAAAATAATCTACAACATAATTCCCATGTTGTGTCTCCCAAGCCACTGCAGCTGAACTGGCCTTTAAATGTGACTCCTAGGAGTTTCAATCACCACAAAATTATATCATTCTCATCATCTCTTCTCATCCTCCTCAAAGGCCCAGGACATAAGTAGATGAATATGCTATCTGGACCCTAAATAACTTTCTCATTTAAGTAATCTCAGAGCAAGAGACCTACTTGGAGCTACATGCAGAAACATTTCAGAATAGACAAGTCAAGCTGCCAGTGCTCATTCTGTAGTTAAACCAATTGCTTCCACTGGACCAAGAGTGGCTTTAAAGTACTAAACCAAAACATATAGTATGTTTTAAATCAGTGTTCCCCAACATTTTTGGCACCAGGGACCAGTGGAAGACACTTTTTCCATGGATCTGGGAGGAAGGGGGAGCAGAAGCATGCAATCTAGATCCCTTGCATGCACAGTTCACAATAGGGTTCACGTTCCTATGAGAATCTAATGCCTGATGATCGATTCTGAGGCCATGATGCTTCCACTGGGGAGCAGTAGCAAATACAGATGAAGCTTCACTCGCTCACCCGCCACTCACCTCCAGCTGTGCAGCCCGGTTCCTAACAGCCATGAACCAGTACTGGTCCATGGCCCAGAGGTTGAGGACTCCTGCTTTAAATAAATTCCTGCCAAATCTGGAGTATTGCCTGTAAATGGACAATTATGTCGAACAAATATAATGAATCTGGATGAATAAGTTAATAGTATGACTGATGTTTTAAGAATATTAACATACTTCCTTTTTCATTAATGTGTGCTTCTACATTTATCAGTGAATTTTTCACAAACATGAATCAATCTTAAGCTTTCATATAATGGAATCTATATATGATATGATAGAATCTATATGTAAGCAAGGCAGTAAAGTATACACGGCTTACTTCAGAATAAGTCTCATTGAAGCCCTAAATGGTTTGCAGCAACAATATCTTAAAGTTTGTCTTTCTTTATTCTTACCTTTCGCTTTAAATCTGACAATATATACTCTTTGGTGGATTAGGGACTCTGAACCCAGAAATCCTGGAAATTGCCCTGTTAATCTGAAATACCTTGTCTAAGGGAGCATGCTCATAGTCACCATTATTGGCTCCCTTTCAAAAGCTGACTTTTCTCTTTCTCTTTCCTTCTGCCAAGCCTTGAAAAGACTATTTAGGGGGAAAAATACTTTCATAAAATAGCCCTACTGTGTTTCAGCTACTTTGTTATTTTACTGGATATAATTGGCTATTACTTTTATATTCATTATAAACCTCTTTATGGATAAAGCAAAGTACAATCCAACGTCTGCAAATAAATGAAACAAAATTATATCAGACTGGATTATATATCATTGAAAATCTAATATACCAGCTGTAGTCCCTCATAATTTTAAATTTCAGAAGGAACATGCTGCTTTAGCCCCTTCCTGCCCCCTTTACAGAAGGAAGTTCATTTATAATCACATAATTTAGAGATAGGGATTAATTGTGATGCTGAGTGCTACAATCTATAGGATGTAAAAACCTAGTATAAAATCCACTGAATGCTGATCTCTGGATAAATTCAGGCCTATGCAATAGAATGCACGCTGGTTCTGTAAATGTTCCCTACCACAGCTGTATAAATTATGTCTGCTTTCTTATGTGGCTACTTATCAATGCAGCTTTTGTGAAACCCAGAAATCATCTCTCTTCCATCAGCAGTTTTATGAATAGAATCAAAGTCTGTTGGAATTTAAGACCCAGCAGATTTGGAAAGCACTAAGTCAGAAAAGCTGCTTTTTTGTTTGTTTGTATCCTAACATATATTTAACAGTTCCTTCTTTATCATCTCTCACTTTATCATCTTTAGATATCCTAACTACGATATCTATTTTCATAGTTACTTTTTTATTTCTCCTCTTTTCTCATAGACCTATTGGAGTTGTCTTATAACCAATGAAAACTAAGAGAAAGGGAAAATGCATTAAAAAATGCCTTGCACTTGACATCATTATTTGTTGCATTTTAGCTGACTTTTAAGTAATCAAGATATCTTACTTTGGAGGAAGGAGAGTGTTATGTCCTGGGCCTTGCTGAGTCATTCAGCAAGGCTCAGGAAGGCTGCAGAGACCCGGACAGACCACTTGTCTGCCCGGGACCCAGACAGGCTGTCTCCGGCCTTGCGCGCATGCGCAAGGAGGGAGAACGGCCTGCAATGATTGGATGTGCATCCCCTTGCAGGGGAATATAAAAGGCCAATGGCCATTGTGTTCTTGCTTCTGTTCTGTGACTGTGTTTCAATAAAGAGATCCTTGTTGTGAACCAGCCTCGTCTCGATGTCTTCTTTGCAAGAACAGAACAGAGAGTCTCCCATTATTTTATCCCTACATTAACAATACTGTGGGCTGCATTAAACTGAAAGAGAATGACTGGACCAAGTTTCCAAAGGGAAGTTCATGGTCACAACAGACTACAAGAGTGCATTTTACCTGGAGCTGCTCTTGAAGTCCACTGAGACCCTACAGCTGGTCCAGAATGCAATGATGTGGAGGATGAAGGATGCACCATAGTATACCCATGTGTTGCTTCATGAGCTGCACCAATTGCCTGCCAGGTGCAATTCAAGGTGCTGGCTATGCACAGGGGGTCTTTTTATTTTAAGGCCACCTACCAACAGTTTTGCCATCCCAATAAGATCTGGCAGAATTATTGTCCTTTAGGTCCCTTCTATGAAATAGTGTCATTCATCAGAGCCAAGAAGACATGCACTCTCTGTCACAGTGCTTGCCCTCTGGAATAGTATCCTCTTGCAGATCCATAAAGCATTCACTCTTTAGCTATTCTGCAAATCTTTGAAAACCTAGCTTTGCTCTCAGGCTGGGCTTAAGGTAACTACTACCAAGCCCCTGTTAGTTTTCTCTGGATGCATTAGATTGTTCTACTGTAGATGTCCATGTCTTTTTTCCCCATTCATTTTACTATTTCTATTGTCAATAAATGTAAGCTTCCCAGACTTGCTGAGAGTTGGATCATCTCTAAATTTAACTGAATGAATATTGATTGAGGACATGAACCAAATCCAGCACTTTTAACTCCTATACTACATTGGTTCGCTTAGGACACAATAAATAGCCAGCGAGCAATTGTTACAAACACTCCTTCTTTCTTCAAATTATATTCCATAAAAAAATTGGAAGACTTGGAATTGCCAAGAGTAAAGTCACAATTATCTATAAAACATTTCTACTGTTACAGATGTATGGAGAATTGAAATGATGCTACATAATCTAGCTCTCTGGATTTCACAAGGGAAGAGGCTAAAAAAAGAAACGTATGCTTTCAAACATCTCACCATCAGAGGACACCTAGGAATAATTTGCACTAATTTTACAGCTCAGGCTATCAGTATTCAAGATTCCATTCAGTAACTGTAAAGTCTTGACTTTTCTTTGACGGAAACTTCTTCTATTATTACCATTACCTATTCATGATGTATACCAATTATAGATATATCTATTTACTCTGTAAAATAATTTTGAACCACAATAACCAAGAAACAAAATTAGTTTTCCAACAGCAATTTAAAAATTGCATTCAATATCTAAAAGAGAATGGAAATATCTCATATTTTTAGAATATACTTGTAGATAGGGCTATCCCATCAGGATTGCTAAACACACACACACACACACACACACACAGAGTGGTTGTCTGGATTTTTGTGGTCTAAGTAGGGTAGCTCTGTTTGTAGTAGTAGTTGTAATTTTTACTAGATGCACAATTGGCCAACTAATACAAAAGAGATAGAATTTGAACTTTGTAAAGCATCTATGCATATACTGAATCACTCTATTCATATAGGTGTTCTAGCAGATATTCTGTGGGAAGTGGTCAAATAAAGCATCAAATGTACCATGTGAAAGAATAACTGCATTTTTATTTTTAAAAATAAATAAATAAACCAGAATAGAAAATAGGCGGGAATAATTTTATTGCCTCTCTGAGGCAAAATCCATCAGAGAGAAACACTGACCACTAGATGGCAACAAAATATTTTTGGTGCTCTCTGAGCTTGGTTAGTTGCTTGCTAACTAGGTAACACCCATCAGTAAGTAATGAAATGTCTGCAAGCAAATAATCATGCTCAAAGAGCATTAAGGACTCCACATGTCAATCCTGAGCTATGTATATTCATGTTTATTGGAAGCAAAAAGTTAGTCTCTTGGGCATGTTTTGCTTGCTGCCTAGTAATTCTCTAGAATTTTGCAGCCCAAATAGGGTAGATCTAAATTTAGAACTTCGATCCACAGAGCATTATACAAATTATATATAAATTGGCTACACTAACATTCATGTCATATAACCATGTTTAGTTGCTACAGAATCACTGGGGAAAATCTCATAATCACAGTCTACAATCTAATAACATCTGTCAATTATTCTCCAAGAGGTGCATCAAATTATCCCCAACACTAATTACTCCCTACTAAGAATGGTACACTTTTGCCTCTCAAGAATGAAATTTTTCTGAATGTTTATTTTTTCCCCACCCTCTTCCTTTATCAACATTCCCTAACACAAAACATTTGCATAACCTTAGCTTATTTATGGATTGTAGACACTATATTCAAAGGACAACAGTAAGAAATGTTTTTGACTGATGTGCTTAATTGGATTCTCTTTACCTAGTTTAGGACTTGGGTAGAAAACAGATCATGTTTAAATCATATTTATGCAGAAAAAATGAAAATTCAAATGGACTCACAAACTTTTCAGTACCACTATAGAAGCCAATGCAGCTTAGAGAAACCTTGGTGCACCCAACAATGTATTTGTTGTCTTAGTCTTGACCAGTTGAAGTTTCTGAATGCATGTACTATATAGCAAAGCTGGCTGAGGAATTCTGCGATTTGAAGTCCACAAGTCTTAAAGTTGCCAAGGTTGGAGACCCCTGCATATAGTGTGTGCTGTAGTAATCCAGACAGTAAGTGACTAAGGCATGAATAGGAGGAACCCCCTGTAACAGGAATGGGCATAGTGCACAAAATGGATCTATGGAAAGACTTCCCTGGTAATGACTTCCACCTGCTTCTGAAGAATGAGTTGTAAGTCCAGAAAAACCAATCTGCACACCAACTCTAGCTGAGGAGTGTAACCCCATTTAAAACTATTGGTGTAATGGCTCCAGAATTGGGTGGGCATAAACACCAAGGGCACTCATTCTTGGTATGGTTGAATTGTGACTTGTTCTTCTCCATCCAGACCTACATAGCCTCCAAGTACTGGGTAAGCACTTCTATAGCATTAATTCTCCAACCAGAGTTGGAGATGTATGTACAGCTAGGGTTCATCAGCATATTGGTGAATTGGATGGAAATGTCAACCTACCAAAGGAAGTCAGGCTTCCTCCTTTTTTACGTCAGGAAGCAGAAGTTTTATTCATGTGGGCATTCAAATGGATTTTCATTAATTAATTTTAATTATTTTAATGAAAATTTTCATTAATTTTAATTCTATTATTTTACTTTTATGCTTTGAGCACCATCTATTGATAGAAAGAGGGTGTAGTCACTTAATAAAAATAAATAAAACTGAAAGTTAGCATACCTGGATCTCCTTTTATTGCTTCAGATATTTCAAAAGTATAGATTTGGCATTCAGATCAACATCTTCTGGAAGCTACGTTAGAGTCCCACTATATTGTTAGGGATACCTCATCATCGCTAATTCTTATTTTGGTGTAATACTTCATAAAATATAATTTGAAAAGGCATTTTCTGAAGGTACTTTCCACAAGCAGGAAGACTGCTGAGAGCCTTGCTAAATAATTTAGGGCATGGTTTCCTAAGCCCTTTTGTCATCACATCTCCTTTAGTGAAATCTTAATGTACACACCTTCCCTAAAAACATCGAAATCAACAATGGAAACAATGCAATTCAACTTTATCAATGCAGTAAATAAATAAATAAATAAATAAACAATACAATTAAGCTACAAAGACATAAAAATGAACAATGAAAGATTGTGCTTCTGCCCTATCGTGTTATTGAAAATAGTATTTATTGAAAATAGTATTTAGAGAAAGGTGGATTTATCGTAACAAGGTACAGATAAAAGATTTTTCACACATTCTTTGGACTCTGTCTGGACTCAGTCTGCACCAACCCAAGGGAGGTACACCTCATAGTTTGGGAAACCGTGACTTAGGGGGAAATAGATTAAAACACATACTCTTTTAAGTGGAGTGCACCTTCTTCTTTTTTTTAAATTCATCCTGCCTTCAGATGAAATCCTTTTATTTATTTATTTCTCTTTCTAATATCAAAGGTAATAACATTCTATATAAATGTAGGCTTACAATAGATGTGATATATTGACTATAAATATAATTCAGACAAAAAACAGGAATTATGAGAGTTGATCTGAGCTTGAAGCTCTACAGTAGGGGTCCCCAACCCCGGTCCACAGCCCATTACTGGGCAGTAATGGGCCATGGCCCATTGGGAACCAGGCCAGACAAACGGTGGGTGAGTACACTAAGCTGCAAGCACACAAATCCTTCCCCTCTCTCCCCCTGCCTGCCACCGCCACCACCATCACCGGTCTCCAGAGCTGGAAAGGTTGGGGACTGCTGCTCTCGAGTTTTGCTTCCAGAAGTAATGTTTGAGTTAAGACTGCTTAAAATTCAGCTGCATCCATTGCTAGATTATGCAGAGCCAATTCTAGAGTCACTCAATTATTACTCGCATCCAAACAGGACAAGAGAATTATGTTGCTATTGTTGTTGTTATTATAACTGTTATCTTTAAAAATCATACATAATAATGGGTAGTTTACAAGAGATAAGAAGAAATTAAACATAAAATACAATGGCAGAAAAGGAATAACATGACTAATTTCAACTGGAAAATAGATAAGATAAGATAAGATAAGATAAGATAAGATAAGATAAGATAAGATAAGATAAAATAAATAAAATAATAAAATAAAATAAATAAATAAATAAATAAAATAAATAAATAAAATAAATAAAATAAAATAAAATAATAAATAAAATAAAATAAAATAAATAAAATAATAAAATAAAATAAATAAATAAAATAAAATAAAATAAATAATAATAAAATAAAATAAAATAAAATAAAATAAAATAAAATAAATAAATTAAATTAATTAAATTAAATTAAATTAAATTAAAATACCTACCTTCAATGGGTAAATAACCAAAAGGAATGGTGGAAGAGGATTGTTTTAAGTTCCCTTTTTAAGGGCAACACCAAAGAATTCCTTGAATGCCCCTCCCAACCATACACACACACACACACACACACACAGTTAGTAGAAAATGCATCAGCCAGAGGGATTTGATATTCATTTCTAAATATATATTTTGCCAGGAGTGTTTCCTATAGATATGTTTCTGATTTGTTTCTGGGCATGGAGTAAAGAGCTAGTCATTATGCTTGTAAAGTCTTAAGTGGCTTATATTTAGGTTATTTAAAAAAAATAAAAAAAATTGTCTGCAGCGTGAATCTACTCATGCAATACATGCAATAGCAGAAGTTTTTTTCTGCAATCTATCCCCTTCAGAAATGAACTTGGTAGATAACCCAAAGCAATTCTTTTTATTTTTGACTTTCAGATTGCATCATTTTTCCCCAGAGAAATTTCCTTCGTATATTTTGAGTTTTAGGAGAGCAGCAAAGACTTTTGTTTCTTTTATCTAAAATCCCTTTTATCTATTTTAACATCCCACACAGGGATGTAGTTATTTTAGGACTGACCCAATTGTTTATGACTCTCTTGTTTTAATTATTTCACTAATCCATTGTAACAGTTTTAACTGTATTATTTTCTTTTATATTTTGAAGTGGAAAACCACCTAAAAAACACTTTGGAGGCTGGATGATTCAGATCAGACCAGCAGATAAAGACTTGCCTTCTGGACATTTCTCCAGGACACACAGGGATCAATAAAGTCCATGTGGCTTATAATTTAGTATATTATGGGCTTATGAGCACAAATTTGGTGTAGTGTTACAAGGATAAGCTAGGAGACTATGAATTCCAGTCTCACCTTAGGCGTGAAGCCAGAATGACTTGGGCCAGTCATTCTCTCTTAGCCCTACCAAGAAGGAAATAGCAATTCATTTCTGAAAAACCTTGTCAAAACAACTGCAGGGGCTAGTCTAGGCCATCACTAGGAGTCAAAGCTGCCTTAAAATTCCAAATATGTTTATATTTATCCACTTATACCTGTTTTCAGTGTGAAGTAATAAAGCTGACTTTTCTTCTCCCTTCTTTTTTATCAGAATAAACAAAATGGCATGGGGACAGCAATAACAATACCACTTAGACTTATATACCACTTCACAGTGCTTGAAAGCCCTCTCTAAGATGTTTACAGTCAGCACATTGCCCCCAACAATCTGGGTCCTCATTTTATCAATCTCAGATGGAGGGAAGGCTGAGTCAACCTTGAGGCGGTCAGGATCAAACTGATGGCAGTCGGCAGCATCAGCCTGCAATACTGCATTCTAACCACTGTGCCACCACAGAGAGAAGGCAATACTAATTCCCCAATGCAATGGAAACCACTAGAATGTAATCAAGTGGCTTTGGAAGCAGTAGAACTGATGCCATTGTATAAAATTGATCTAATAATGTAAGTAATATACAATTAAGCTAAATCACAGTTGGACCGTAAGAAAGACTGAATACTGAAGAACTGGTGCTGGAGAATCCTCTCGAGAGTCTCTTGGACTGCAAGGAGATCAAATCAGTCAATCCTAAAGGAAATCAACCCTGTTCTTCAGAAGGACAGATGCTAAAGCTGAAGTTCAAATATTTTGGCCACCTAATGAGAAGAGAGAACTCATTGGAAAAGACCCTGATGTTGGGAAAGACTGAAGGCCAAAGGAGAAGGGGATGGCATAGGATGAGATGGCTGGATAGTGTCATTGATGCAATGAACATGGATTTGGGCAAATTCCAGGAGACAGTGGAGGATGAGGAGCCTGGCGTGCTATGCTCCAGCGACTGAACAACAATAAACAACCTAAATCACATGTACTGATTGGAATATGTGGATCTGATAGCATCACAAAGCTATAGATATCCTTCATATAAGGAGATGGAATAAAGTCGGACTATGTTTCACATCAACTGCTTAATAGAAAAGCAGTAAAATGTCATATGTGTGTTTGTGTGTGTGTGTGTGATGTTAAATAAGGCAATTGCAGCTAGAGGCAGTCAGGATAGCAGCTGTTTCTATTCACCTAATTGAAGATGGGCTAAATAGACATGACTTAACTCCCTTAAATCAGAACATATCACCTTAGTTCCACATTTTGAACAAGCAATGGAATTAGACCCCAATTCCATTATGCATGATGAGTATTTGAAGTAAGAAATGACTAATAAAGGCACCTCAGATTTACAGTCATTAACATCTGAGTTCAAGTGCCATGTTATTAAGTTCAGTGGTTCTGGAATTCACTTGGTTTCATTACCTGGATATAATTGAATTTCCACTGGATTAATAATTTACTTTAGCTTGAATGGTTTGGCAGTTGGCCCCTTTTCATGAAAGTAGAAAAAAAAACTGATTTTGAACTCTGTATCAGGAATTCTAGAAAAATACACAAACACACTTATGAAGGGTGATGAAATTAAACATGGTCATTTGGATTTAAGTCTCAACAGGCTTCAACAAAAGATGATGGAAACTTACATACAATGTGCATTTTTTTTTAACAAATGCACTGAATATGTACTAAATGAATGCCCAAACTGGAACACATTTTTTCACATTTCTCAAATATTTGCAATGTGTGCCAGTCAAACCATACAAACATATTTTTTTTTTCAAATTCTATTCACAAACTGATTCAGACACCAGGCAGACCAAACTAGTGAAATGTGAACAACTGACCTGGACCAAAATAGATTCATCTCATGTCTTTTCCTCAGCTACAGCCTTAACTATTTAAACTTCTATAAGTTTCACAAATGTTTTGATTTTGTTTTGCTTTCTTTCCTTCTGATTAAGTATTCATCTAGATTTCAACTCTCAGTATGTTCCAGTCATCAACTTTTCCCCTCCAGACAAACTGGCCCAGTTCTGTCTCAGGTATTCAACACACTCTCAGATGACCCACAATTACTGATTATGCTCTTCTGGCAACAATCATTGTCTTGCTTGTCCATTCTTATTTGATACAGGTATGGTATCTGTATATATATATGAAAATAATCCTGAAACTACAATGTTTTGATTCAGTCTATTTTCTTCTATACTGATACAATTACTGTTGCTACTAAGTGTGAATGATAATAGTGCAATGTTCTCTCTATACATTGTTTAGTTTTACTTTTCACAAACACCTGATGAAACAATGAAACCATTTCTGGATTGTATATTTTCTGATTATATGCAAATATGTAAGGATTTCTTCATCTAGCACAGGGGTGTCAAACTCAATTTCATTGAGGGCCGCATCAGCATTGCGGTTGCCCTCAGGGGGCCAGGTAGGTGTGGCCAGGGTGGGCACGGCCTATTGGGTGGGCGTGGCTGGAGTGGGTGTGGCCTACTGCGTGGGCATGGCCAGCTCTACATCGTTCGCGTCAAGGGTGCCTGTGGGGGCCTGAGCAGGAATGGGACAGATCTGAGGGTCTCTGGCAGAAGGGGGTGGGACCAGGGCAAGCGCCAAGGCATGGGCCACTGGAAGAGCCTGCTGAAACCCCTCCCCTGGAGCCCATCAAGCCGGATATGTGAAGTAGGCAAGGGCCATTTACTGGCCACTTCCAGGCGATGGTGCATTTCATCATTCCTCACAAAGGGTGACACCTCCCCAGCGCGTGCCCAGGGGGCGGGGGGCGGTCCCTTGCTGTTTCCAGACGGCCTTGTGGAGCTAAGACTGAATGTGTTTCAGCATAGATGGCCACCACAAAATTGTACATTGGCTCCCAGGTGGCCTGGGCCGGGGCCAAGGCAGCGGGGGCCATTCCCTCACTGTTTTCAGGATGGCTTCGCGGGCCACATGAAACCACATCGCGGGCCGCATCTGGCCCCTGGGCCTTGTGTTTGACATGTCTGATCTAGCATAATAATACACCACATAAGTTCTTTTTTAATGGACGAGAAGTATTTTTTTTTCCTACGGTGAAATATTCTGGTGGGTTATCCCTATGTGTAGCATAGCAATAGCACTTAGACTTATATATTGCTCCACAGTGCTTTATAACACTCTCTGGGCGGTTTACAATATCAGCATATTGTCCCCAACAATCTGAGTCCTCATTTTACCAACCTCGGAAGAATGCAAGGCTTAATCAACCTCGAGCCTGTGAAGATTGAACTCCAGGCTGTGGGCAGAGTTTGCCTGTAATACTGCATTCCAACCACTGGACCAGCAGGGCTAAAAAGTGGTGTCCTACTGAAACATTTTTAATAGTTACCTAATGTTTAAACACAATCTTTCTTCTCTGTGGGTTATTACTAAAATCAGACTTTCCAAGTGCATAAATTATAATAACACATTCTCAGGTAAATCTAGATTATGAAGGTTCTATACAATAGAATTGTATCACAGGGAAAAAAATGTGAGTGATGGACTTGCTGGGACAAATTAGAAGGTACTGGGAGATATAGGAGTTATAGGAAAATGATTTTCATAGGTTTCATGTTTTATGTGCTCCTATCAAAGTAACGTATACATTAAAAATGCAGATTGAATAATAATAACAACAACAACAATAATAATAATAATTTTAAAAAAAAAAAACAGACAAGCACCTGCAACATAACACCCCGGACTTAACAATTGTCGATAACAAAGACAAAAAAGTCTGAATAGTGGACGTGGCAGTGCCTGGAGACAGCAGAATAGACGAGAAAGAACTGGAGAAGATAACAAAATACAAAGACCTACAAATAGAAATAAAAAGACTGTGGCAAAAGCAAGCAAGGGTAGTACCAATAGTAATAGGCGCCTTGGGTGCAATCCCAAAACAACTGGAGCACCGCTTGAACACCATTGGCATTGACAAATTTGCCATTAGTCAATTGCAAAAGGCGGCCTTACTAGGAACTGCTTCCATCCTGCGACGATATCTGTAATACCATCAAACATCCACATCTGCCTATCCCAGGTCCTTGGTAAGGACTCGATAGGTAGACAAAAATGCCAAATCCAGGCTGAACATCTGGCTGACTGTGCGATGATCAATAATAATAATAATAATAATAATAATAATAATAATAATAATAATAATATAGTGGTAGTAGTAGTAGTAATAGTAGAGTTGGAAGAGACCTTGGAGGTCTTCTAGTCCAACCCCCTGCTCAGGCAGGAAACCCTATACCAGTGGTGGCGAACCTATGGCACGGGTGCCAGAGGCGGCACTCAGAGCCCTCTCTGTGGGCACGCGCGCCGTCGCCCCAGTCCTAGGCCTTCAGCTGGGTTTTATAAAACCTTTTCACTTTAGGCCTCCGCCACCGTGTGCAAAAAAAAAACAGGTTCAGTCAGTCAATTTCAACTTCTCACGGGAAAAAAAAGGATCTTGCAAAGTTGGAATTGATTGATTGAACTTTTTAGTCCCACCCAGTCTGCCGTTACCACCACAGCCATGCCCACCAATGGGCCACGCCCACCCAATGGGCCACACCCACCTGGCACTCGACAATGCATAAGTGGGTTTGGGGTTGCAGTTTGGGCACTCGGTCTCTAAAAGGTTCGTCATCACTGCCCTATACCATTTCAGACAAATGACTGTCCAGTCTCTTCTTAAAAACTTCCAGTATTGGAGCATTCACAGCTTCTGGAGGCAGCTTGTTCCACTGATTAATTGTTCTAACTGTCAGAAAATTTCTCCTTGGTTCTAGGTTGCTCCTCTCTTTGGTTAGTTTCCTTCCGTTGCTTCTTGTCCTGCCTCCAGGTGCTTTGGAGAATAGCTTGACTCCCTCTTCCTTGTGGCAGCCCCTAAGATATTGGAACACTGCTATCATGTCACCCCTAGTCCTTCTCTTCATTAAACTAGACATACCCAATTTCAGCAACCGTTCTTTATATGTTTTAGCCTCCAGTCCCCTAATCATCTTTGTTGCTCTTCTCTGTACTCTTTCTAGAGTCTCAACATCTTTTTTACATTGTGATGACCAAAACTGTATGCAGTATTCCAAGTGCAGCCTTACCAAGGCGTTATAAAGTGATATTAACACTTCACGTGATCTTGATTTTATCCCCCTGTTAATGCAGCCTAGCACTGTGTTGGCTTATTTGGCAGCTGCAATGTACAATCTTAATGGGACCGGTATTTTTTTTAAAATAAAATAATTAGCAAGGTAGAGAAAGCATTCTAGAATACTTTCCAAATTCTTTAATAACAATTTCTTTAATAATGAAAATTTTGTGTAACTTTGCTTCTAGGTGCATTTATAAGAGTGGATTTAATATATGTTCCTTCTGTTTATGTGTGTATGCATATGTCTATGTGGGTGTTCTCCCCTTTGTGTTTGTGTTTTGCTTGTTTGTTTATCTGCACTAAGAGGCACAAGGAAGACATATTTTTCACTCTGAATTATATGACCAGGAATGAGGATAATTCAGAATGAAACAATCATCAACATTAATCATTGATCAAATCCTTCTCCCATTGGGATGCATTGGGGAAATAGTTCCATAAATGTTTCTTTCTGCAGCCTCCAGCTGGATCCAGATTTTTTTTTTTAACTTAAACTCATGACAAATTGGCAATATTATTTCTAAAATTGCACATGTAATCTTATACAAAAATACCACAATCTTATAAGATTTAGACTGTGAGATTCCATTGTTGGGAAAATCTTGCAAGAACACTAAAATGCTGAGAATCTTGTAGCACTATGTGCTGACCTCTTATTTGGGATCTAATTACTTATAAACATAAACATGAAACATGAATAAATAGCTGTACCAGAATACGTTAAAGCAGTCATCTGTTTTCCCTAATGCACATGCTAAAAAGAATATTTCTCTAATATATCAATAGTTGCAAACATATTTACTTAAAGATATGCATTTGAAATCTCATTAGCATGTAGAACATAAAAATATCAGCATATAACTGTGCATTATGGTCTCTAACTTACTGAATGTTAAAATCAATAATGAATTGCATTAAAATCAGAAATAAATATGACATTCTTTCACATTCCCGCTATAATCAGGTAGGTTATAGACAATCATGAAATCTTCAAGTCTAGCATCATGACATGACAAATATTTGCATCATTTGAACTCCTCTCTCAAATGAAATAAACCAATTGGGTGATTCCTACATCCCAAGATTTTGCTTGGTTGTTAACTGAAGCGTGGACAACTATCAGAGAGATCAATTTACAGGTAAAAAAATAGGACATCCATATACCTTCCTGAGCCATTCACAGTTCAAAAATCCCATATATTCTCTGTGAAAATTCCATCAAATCTTCTACACTTGTTTTTTTATTTATTTATTTGGATTGTGTTTTAATGAATAATTCAAAAGAGAAAAAGAAAAAGAGAAGAAAAAATAATGATGGTTATATTATATATTGTCAGAGAAAAAAGGGAAAAAAACATAAAAACGCTTTAACAAAAAAGTGAAAAAAATGCAACAAAGAAAAAAATAAAATGTACTAAGTATGCAGCTCAAAAGAATATTATCCTCTGAAAATTGTAGCTTTTGTCACACAATCATATTTACAATATATAATCCACTCCTTTCTTCCAAAACTTGATAAGTAAAGGATATTACAGAAACAAATGCTTGAAAGAGGCATTATCTATATTGCATAATTGGGCTTAATATTTATTTTCAGAGTGTTCATCTTCCCCAAAGTTTAAGGTTCAATGACTCCAATATATGGCTATCGGAAGAAACCTCTATATATCAGGGGTCTCCAACTTTGTGGACCAGCGGAGGGGGGAGAGGAGATGGTTCTGTGCAAGCGGTGGATGAGTGCACCCGCCACTCATACAAATGGAGCTTCCCGTGCGAGTGCCTGCTGCTTGTGTAAATGGAGCTGTGCACACTCGCATACTCGGCCTCTTTTTGTGTGGTACGGGCCACAGCCTGGAGGTCGGGGACCCCTGCTCTGTTTTATTTATATTAAATGTTACTGAATTGGATTTTTTTCTGGTATATATATACCTAAAAATTAATGGATTTGGTATAAATATGGGATTAATATTCCTTAAATGGATGGGTAATCAAGTTTTCACCTACCGGCATCATTTCTGATTTGCAGCAGCTAATAGAATATCCTGCTACTTTGCTAAAGGCATCTATATTTTGCATCAATGAATATTCTACTCTCCTTTTAATTGTTGTTCCTACCAAACTGAATGAGAAAAAAAATGTGAGAAAATAAAGGTTTGACGTTGCCTTACACTGCATCTTCTGTATATTTTCAAACTGAGACCTCATAAGAGGTTGATGAGGTTAACGACTTGTGAAGAACACATGAGATGTTTGTTAGAGATTATACTGCTTGATTTACTCCTGGTGCCTAAAGTTTTCAACTGTTGTGAGGAAATAACAGAACTGTTCTGATTCACAGAGTTGATGTGGAAGAGACCGGAACCTTAACATTTCAATTCAACACTTCTGTTGAGTTATTCATTGTTCTTCATCAATCCATCTACTTGTCCTGCTTGGCTTGTTGATCGAGCATGCTTCTCCTTTTCCCTCCTTACCCCTCCAGGAAATCATAATCCCAACACTCTGTACAGCCAAGAATTAAACCAACTCTTCCTTGTGACCTCATAGACTCTAAGTCTACATTATCTTTCTGCTTTCTTATTCAGATGCTATTTCCGGCAACTAGAAAGAAATAGAGCAATATGCCATTTATTTGAAGATACATTCAGGGTACTAGACATGATGTTCTCTCTCATATAGGGAAATGGAAACTTAATCACAACTTAGAGCTAGAAAGAAGAACCTTTATTTTGTCACATCTCTGGTATTCTCTCCCTTTTTATCCTCTTCCTTGTCCTTTAAATACCACTGAACACAAGCGTGTTTCTGATTAGTTTTTCTCACAGCTTGCATGCACTCATTCAGTTCAGCCAAGATGAATTTAAATTAGTAAACTAATTCAGCCAAGAATATCAGACATTGTCCAAATATTCAGGAAGTGAGGGAGCTGGAGGGAGCAAGGCAGACCACTGTTAAAGTTTGGGTGAATATTTACAGACTGTGCCATAGGCAAAGTTCTCCATACCTGGAAAAGTAGAAAATGGTAGAAGAAAATTCTAATCTAACTTTTTCCATATTATTAGTTCTACTGTCATCATTCAGTGATGGTTGGCTGATTCTTTGGACATGTAATTTACAGGTCAGATTAAAAATACAAAAAAACTCAGGAGTATTGAATTGGGTGGATTATAGACAATCACAAAATGTTCAACACAGTCTAGCATTATAGGGCGACAATTACAGATATTTGTATCATTTGAACTTCTCCTTCAAATTAAATAAACCAACTAAATGATTCCTACTTCCCATTGCTTGGTTGTTAATTGAAGTATGGACCTCACAGCATATTGAAAAAGGGCATTTCATTTAAAATAGGACTTCTTTCTATCTTTGGTCAGTAGGAATCCATTCCCTCTATAAGAGAAAGAAATATCAGATCTTGCAGACAATACACAACAAGTAAAATATATGCAAAAAGCAAGATATATGCTTTAATCAAAATAAAATAATAAAAAAGAAAACCAGGTCAAGCCTAGGGACACTTAAGTGTAAGTTAAAATTAACAAGTTCAAAATGTTTCAAAGGCACAGGTTAAGTCTATCAAAAAATATATATTTTAAAATAGAAGATTTTGGATAAAGGCTCAGTCTGTAAGTTGATCTGGTTCTAGATCCATTTCTCCGTCCGGATCTTCTCATTAGCATTTTTCATATCTATAAGCCTGTTTTACTTTAAGAAAAATTAACACCAAGTCTGTAATTAATGTATATTTTGAATTAATTTTCTCATAAATTATATGATTATATTTATCTTAGAAAAAAATAATACACATTTCTAATTCTTACTTCAAAATAATTTTGATAATTTTAAATATAATTATTGAACCTGGAACTCAATCCTGAAATATAAGCCTTGAAGTTTAAAGGATCTATCAAAAAGTACTGCCAAGCCTCATTCAATTTACAAAAGCCAAATTGCCCAAGAAAAGAAGATCTCTGATACCTCAAAATGTTCATAATGATCATGAATATCATTAAATAATATCACTTTAACCCTCTGATTTTCATCTGTGCTCTAGGACATGAACCTGTATTGTAGAATAGTACCACCTCCACAATTTCTTTCTGAAAAGTCTTCATGCTTAGGGCTGAATATATGCTTATTAGGAATGAATTATTTCTCCGAGATGGAGATATTCTGATTTCTGTGTTTGCCCTGCTGCTTGCCTCATCAAAATTCTTTGCTGCAGAGGAAGATTGGTTCATTATTCATACCATAGTATGATTTGGGATGAATCTAAGTAATTCAGCATGGAACTAATAAAACAGACCCTTCCTTTGTGAGAAAGGGTGCAAGATAGAAGAATTAGCTTTCTGGTCTCTTTTCTCCTACATTTTAGTGACAGCTTTATAGTAATGAGAAATCTACTGTATTGGGTTTATATACAGCTGGCCAGCAATTGCCATGTTAGAAATGTTTCAAGCATACACTTTTGTTCTAGTCCATTGTCATCAGGAATCAGCTGTAGCAGAATTCCCCAACCTTTCTGGCTTTGCGGACTGGCGGGAGGGGGGTGGGAGAGGGATGGTTCCACGCGAATGGCCGGCAAGCATGCACACAGCTCCATTTGCGAGAGTGGCATGCATTACACGCCTGCTGCTCACGCAAATGGAGCATGTGTGCTCGCCTACTGCTCACGCAAGTGGGAATGTGCATGCATGCATGGACGTTTGCCCGTTTCCGCAGCCCAGTTGCAAACAGCTCATGGCCCACTAGTGGGCCACGGCCCTGAAGCTGGGGAACCCTGAGCTATAGTATTTAAATATTTTGGACTTCTCAGGGCACTCAGGTATCATAATAACCATGTATCAGGCCTTGTTCATTGGTTGGTATTTTCAGCACTCTTATTGCAATAGTAAATGCAGCATGTAAAATCTGTACAAGCAAACAAATTGGTAGCACATAGAAGGATTTCTGCTGCAGGCCAGAGCTATTTGTTTTGTGAAGCATCTGGATGTCCACAATGGAAAACGGGGAGAGCAATCAACCAATGCAATGGCTTTCCTTCAGAAGTTGTGGGTGCTCCAACACTGGATGCTTTCGAAAAGAGACTGGACAGTCATTTCTCTGAAATGATATAGGGTCTCCTGCTTGAGCAAGGGATTGGACTAGATGATCTCCAAGGTCCCTTCCAATTCTGCTATTCTATGTTCTATGAAAACCAGATAGAGTAACACATGGACTTTTGGTCTAGTCCAGCTGGATTATTTCTCTCACTTGTATCGCTCTTTGATATTACGCCAAAATGTCCCAATGATCATCAACTTCTGCACTGTCACCAAACAACTGGACTGAGGTGCCTTTAAAGATAGAGCTCAACAGTAATGATGGGTAGTTACAGGATTTCTTGAGTATCAGCAGAGATAAGGTGATTTGCAAAATTACTGATGTACACACATGGACATGCAGACACAGACACACACACTTATTTTCATAGGAAACAGTTCTAGCCCGAGTTCACAGTGGATGTGCACAAGACTGTTCAATTTTAATCAATATGAGAATAAGAAACTGAGTTGATATATTTTATGGTTGTTTTGAACTGAATACAGTGAAAAACCTATTTGACTGGAAATGAAGTGTACTCTTAAATATATTTCTTCTAAAGTTCAAGTTGCTGTTTCTAGGACATATGAAGACCTTCATTTTATATTTTGACAATGACCTTTAAAAGAATGCTTATTTCTTTCTCATCAGCAGATTTCATTTTCGGAACATTTTTGATATGTCTACCCATCATATGCAGATGCTTTTTATTACCTTTCTTGAAATTTAAAAGTGCTTTCTGTAAATAATAATCTGCTAGGAATTTCTTGCACAGAACGACTTGCGCACTAGGATTTTTTTTTGAAGACTAAAAACTTGGCGTTTTACTGTGTTTATGCATGATTCAACAGCCATCACAAAAGTTCTAAAATACAAAATTAGCCCCCGGCATGATTCTAATCGATTTTGTTACTGTTCATTGTTTATTTTCATTTTTTTTGTCCTACTATGAATGTTTAAACAAATGGCATATCCATGCTGGCAGTTTGCCCTCTTTCCTGAATAGGTCACCAATGAATTCTGGAACAATGGATGAAATAAACTTTTACTGAACCTCAGTCACAAATGTGCCCTGTATATTTTTTTCATTCCATGTTGATAGTAGCATTAACCAGTTTATATCAGCTTATAGCCCGTTCTTTGGTTGGCCATCTTTTAGTTTCTGCTAAGTCAGCAATTCTCAAACATTTTAGTCTTAAGACCCATTTACATTCTTAAAACCAACTGAGGACCTCAAAAATCTTTGGTTTATGAGGATAATATCCATCAATATTTACTGTGATAGAAATAAATCTGAGAAATTTTAAAATATTTATGTATTTGATTTCGCAGATCCCCTGAAAAGGTCTTGGGGACCTCCAGGAAACCCAGATCACATCTGGAGAATTGCTATTCGAAGGAAATTCCTACACTTTGATTGGCTGCTGTACAGAATGGAAGAACATTGTCTTGCTAAGGTTACTGGTCCCAACTTGCACCTCTATAATCTCTTCTGCATCTCCTGCTCTAATTATTTTGCTTTTTTTTCTCCTCTTAAGCTGGTTTTTTTATGACTATGCTGATTCCATGGCACATTTATTCTGCAGAATTGCAACATTTCATAATAAAAATAACAACAATCATTTTCCTTTTTGCCATTGCATTACGAGACACTTGCAAGTAAAGACACTTTCAAAAGCATCTCTACATGAAGTAAATAAAATAAAGTCTGGATCAGCTTTATTCCTAATATAACAACGTACTGCCTCATTTAAAAATTGCTAGTATGTTCAATTAAAGTTCCTCGGTTAATCAAGAGCTAAGAGGAAGAAGTAGCTGTGAAACAATTATCAAAGCCTGAAAATGCAAGTACTGTTTCCCTTCTGTTAACTTCTGTAACTGAAATTCTGTTCATTCTGTTTATTCTGTAACTGAAAAACATAGACAAATGGAAATATAGAATGGAATTGCAGATAACAATAGACATGCTATGTAAGGAGGATTTGATAATTTATTTTAATAAAATTAATATATGGTTTTTTAAAAAACCCCAGATGCCATATTTTAGATGAAAGCAGACACCTACAAAGGAGCTATGAAGTATTTAGAATACTTCTTGGGGAAAAAGAGAGTGTTGCTTTTTGAGAAACTCAGTTAGAAATCCACATCAATAAGCAATTACATCATCTGATTTCTCTATAGGGGACAAAACATAAATACTCAATATAGTCCTTCAAATTAACTTTTTCAATGTGTAAATTGGCACTCAATAACACTGTGCAATGTATAAAACCGTTCAGAAATAGACTTTGATTTATTCATGCAAGTACACTGTTAAGCCAGTGAGCAATACATGCTGATGGTGATGAGGATGAGGATTAAAAACAAACTACACCCACATTTAAATATTGATTCTGAATAGGGTAAAGCTAGATAAAGGCAAAGATGGGGGAGGCACACACCAGCCTTGTACCTAATGTTCCTGAACTAGTTGTGCCAATCGGAAAGACTGACAAGAAACTTCTACATGAGTTTTATTTGAATGTGAACTGGTTGGGAAGTCTGCTTCATCAGATTTCCAATGGCACAAAAGGTTCTATTTATGTACTCAAGAAAAACCTTCTTGCAGACTTCCCAAGAAAGGAAAGGTGTAGATTTTTATGGATAGCCAAGCTTAAGTGGGAACTTTGTATGAGAGGGAGGGATTTTGACGCAAGTCCCTCTCCTCGTTATTATGTACTCTATTAAAGATATTATATATTAATTGTTGTTTGCTTCAAGTGTAATGTTTATTCAATTGTCTCCATTTTTTTTTCCACATAGCAATTATTGATTTTGTATTTGTTAAACAATTTTATACTAAGCTTTTTTATAGTCTTGGTGTCTATTACAGTCCTTCCTTCCTTCCTTCCTTCCTTCCTTCCTTCCTTCCTTCCTTCCTTCCTTCCTTCCTTCCTTCCTTCCTTCCTTCCCTCCCTCTGAACAAGGCTATAATTGGCTTTTGTATAGCATGCTAAAAGAAAGGACAAAGGAATTGGCACTTACAGTAGGAGAAAAAACTAAATGCAATGGAATTGAGGCTGCATAAAAATGAATTACATTGATTAGATTTAGTATTATACTCCAAGCATTTAAAAAAATAGAATTTAGAGGCTCTGTGGTCCACAAACAAGACCTTGGGCAACTTTGCCTATGACATGAAGGTTACAAGCAGACTATCCCTGATCTATAAAGCATTTTTCCTTAGTAAACATGCAGTATTAATACAGTAGAATGTAGAAAGGGCACAAACAGACTTCAACATAATGCTGAGTTTTATATGGTATGCCCCTAAGAAATATTACATTGTATAGAGGACGATCTGAATAAAGGAATTATCCATTGTTACATTAATAAATGCAGAACTGAAAGTCCCTAGTGCTAGATATAGAAAGAGACAGGCAGTGTAGGACAAGATACAGTACTAAACTTTGAAACCCAGCAGAGGGAAGATAACAACATGAACTAAAAAAAAAGCTGTCCACTGTTTTTAAAATAACAGACATTGAAGCAAAAATTAACCATTTGTTTTAAGTAATGACACCATGATAAGAATATTGCTACATTGTGGATACTATTTTTTTTCTTGTCATCTCCTAATGTAAACTGATAGAATGCTGACCCACCAAACTTACATTCTAAGTTGATTTGCCCTATTGAATGCTACTGACATTTTCTCTTTAATAATAGAATAGATTTCTGCTCATAGACTTCTCTTCTTTGTTTCAATTTTCTTTCCTCATAGTGATTTTAAGATAATTTTCAAATGCAATAGCCTATATGTCTGGCCACCCCTCTATTTTTACCCAATTTTGTCCCCACTTATTTCAGTAACCATTGCTCTGCATGTCCCTATCTATACCAATATATTTCTATACATGTGCATATGTATATTTGTAGACAAACAAATACACATGGAATATAAAATACCTACCTATTGGCTTAAATAACCCAGGCTAAAACTAAAGCAGTGGGAAATTTTCAGTGTTTAAATTTTCTACAGATCACTGAGCATATCATGGTTGTATTAATATTATTTTTGGTTCATTCATGCATTTCTCCACAATGTGTATTGATAAAATGCTGTTTTTAAAAAAGCCACTTTAAAGTGACTGTACATAAAGATGCATCAAGACTCTTTATACATGCATTTGAGCATATTGATCAGATAATTCAGAGAGATTGAGCCACGAACTACTGGAACTCTCACCCTGGGTAGTTTCTGAAGAAAGTTTTCTAAGTTACAATGGAAGGCACTGTCTCTATCAATTGACCTTTAGACTAGTAGCATGAAACAGACCAAACTTTTGTGTATTATGTTAAGTATATGTTAAATAAGTTTATATCTATCTGTGTGTGTGTGTGTGTGTATGCACGCACACACACATGAATTTGCATCCCTTTTTCAAGGATTCCAGAAAAAGCAGATAATTCCCCACATTAAAAAGACATAATTCTCCATACCACATTAATATGCTTCATTATTGCTGCACTGCATCAGTTATATATAGCTCCTATGTAGTACTTAAGAGGAGTAGGAATAGAGAGACATGCAAAAAAATTACACTTCACATTAAAGCAGTTGGTTTGTCATTAGCCATGGCTGGAATTGACAAGCGTGTTCTTGAGAATGAAATTAGAGAGTCATCATGTCTATATGGTTTTCTAGCGCCCCTAATTCTGTTCCTCCCCCAGTTCAACATGATGTCTTATACTCACTGAATATACACACAAACAAAGACACACACACATACCTCACTGGCAAACATGAAATAAAATTAGAATTAGAATTACAGAGTTGGAAGGAACTTTGTAGGTCATCTAGTCCAATCCCCTGCCCAAGCAGGAGACCCTACACCATTTCTGACAGATGGCAGTCCAGTCCTCTTCTTGAAAGCTTCCAGTGATGAAGCTCCCACAACATCTGAAGGCAAACTGTTCCATTGGTTGATGGTTCTCAATGTCAGAAAATTTATCCTTATTTCTAGGTGGAATCTCTCCTTGATCAGTTTCCATCCGTTATTCCTTGTCTGGCCTTCAGGTGCTTTGGAAAATAGGTTGACCCCCTCTTCTCTGTGACAGCCCCTCAAATATTGGAAGACTGCTATCATGTCTCCCCTGGTCCCTCACTTCACTAGACTAGCCATGCCCAATTGCTGTAACCGTTCATATGTTTTAGCCTCCAGTCCCCTGTTGCTCTTCTCTGCACTTTTTCTAGAGTCTAAATCAGTGGTTCCCAACCAGGGGTGCAAGAGAATATTTCAGGGGGTGCGAAAACCTGGATTTAGAAGTTTCAAAATTATAGTGTATATGCATAATTCGTTGCCGTTATTTCGAACTTTTGTAAGGGGTGCGAGAATATATCAGAAGCGTTCTAGGGGTGCGGGGTATAGAAAAGGTTGGGAACCACTGGTCAAAATTAATAAAATGTGAATAAAATACTGTGTGTGTGTGTGTGTATTGCATTCGCCTATTGTTAATTTTATTTCACATGTTCCAGTGGTAGTAACTCTGCAAATGTAAAACACATCACATGTTTTTGATCAATGATAACTAAGATTTATACCAGCTTTTATTCCCCAATAACAGTAAGTAGCCAGTCAGATAACTATATAGCAAATGGCAAGTGTTTACCAGAATTGGAGTCACATTTCAATTCAATGTGGTGAATTGGCCACAGCGAGTTAGCCATGGGAAGTTGTCCCATCCTGGATGGAAAGTGCCTTTCCAATGTTTAGTTTCAATAGCTCTCCCATTGGAATTTGACCAGAATAGTGATCAGCCATACTTCATGAGGAATAACTCTCCCATACAGGGTTTCCCAAAGTGCCAGGTGAGCCATCTTTTGATGTAGGTTGAAAATTAAGAGATGACCAAGAATCTTTCTGATTAATTAATGTTTTTCTGGGCTAAGTTGCTTGGCTGGTAAACAATTTCTAAATCCCAGAGGTGAAAAATGGAGTTTTCCCAGACTAATGCCTGAATTGTAAGTGGTGAAAAGAATGACCATACCATGATTAGGGGACTGGAGGCTAAAATATACAAGGAACGGTTGCTGGAATTGGGTATGTCTAGTTTAATGAAAAGAAGGACTAGGGATGACATGATAGCAGTATTCCAATATCTCAGGGGTTGCCATAAAGAAGAGGGAGTCAAGCTATTCTCCAAAGCACCTGAAGGCAGGACAAGAAGCAACAGATGGAAACTAACCAAAGAGAAGCAACCTAGAACTAAGGAGAAACTTCCTGACAGTTAGAACAATTAACCAGTGGAACAACCTGCCTGCAGAAGCTGTGAATGCTGCAACACTGGAGGTTTTTAAGAAGAGACTGGACAACCATTTGTCTGAAATAGTATCGGGTTACCTGCCTGAGCAGGGGATTGGACTCGATGACCTCCAAGGTCCCTTCCAACTTGTATTATTATTATTGTTATTGTTATTGTTGTTGTTATTATTATTTAACTGCACTATCTTTTTGGGTAAATAGATCTGTTTGGTTTTTACAGGAGATAACAAAGATAAGCAATTTCAAAAACTGGACACTAGAGGGGACTAAAGATTTTAGGTACAGAAAAGATATAGAGGCCTGTAAAATGATGCAAAATGTTTTAACAATGAAAATATTAATGGAGACTTTTAAAGAAAGGAATCAGAAAATGGCAGTCACAATAGCAACAACGTGAATAGTGATGTTTGTTTCTATGAATAGATTAGGTGGGTTTGTCAAAAACAGATCATGCCAGACAAATCTTATTGCATTCTTTGACCAAGTGACAAAATTAGTGGACCAGAGGAATGCTGTGGATATAATTTACTTGGACTTCAGTAAGGCATTTGATAAAGTAGATCACAACCTACTACTTGACAAGATAGAAAAATGTGGGTTAGGGAGCATCACCACCAGTTGGATTCGTAGCTGGCTGACGGCCGGCCGTACTCAGCGTGTGGTTCTCAATGGAACCGCATCGACATGGAGGGAAGTGTGTAGTGGGGTGCCCCAGGGCTCTGTTCTAGGCCCAGTGCTCTTCAACATCTTCATCAACGATTTGGACGAGGGGATAGACGGGGAACTCATCAAATTTGCAGACGACACCAAGCTGGCAGGAATAGCCAACACTCCAGAAAATAGGCTTAAGATACAGGAGGATCTGAACAAACTGGAACACTGGGCGCTATCTAACAAAATGAAATTCAATGGTGAAAAAAAGTAAACTTCTACATTTAGGCAAGAAAAACCAAATGTACAGGTATAGTATAGGTGGTACCTTGACCAACAGTAGCAACTGTGAGAGGGATCTCTCGGAGTCCTAGTGGATAATCACTTAGATACGAGCCAGCAGTGTGCTGCAGCTGCCAAAAAAGCCAACACAGTGTTAGGCTGCATTAACAGAGGGATAGAATCAAGATCACGTGAAGTATTAATACCACTTTACAATGGCTTGGTAAGGCCACACTTGGAATACTGCATCCAGTTTTGGTCACCACGATGTAAAAAAGATGTTGAGACTCTAGAAAGAGTACAGAGAAGAGCAACAAAGATGATTAGAGGTCTGGAGGCTAAAACATATAAGGAACAGTTGCTGGAGTTGGGTATGTCTAGTTTAATGAATAGAACGATGAGGGGGGACATGATAGCAATGTTCCAATATCTCAGGGGCTGCCACAAAGAAGAGGGAGTCAAGCTATTCTCCAAAGCGCCGGAAGGCAGGACAAGAAGCAACGGATGGAAACTAATCAAGGAGAGAAGCAACCTAGAACTAAGGAGAAACTTCCTGACAGTTAGAACAATTAACCAGTGGAACAATCTGCCTCCAGAAGCGGTGAATGCTCCAACACTGGAAGTTTTTAAGAAGAGACTGGACAGCCATTTGTCTGAAATGGTATAGGGTTTCCTGCCTGAGCAGGGGGTTGGACTAGATGACCTCCAAGGTCCATTCCAACTTTATTATTATTATTATTATTATTATTATTATTATTATTATTATTATTATTATTATTATTATTATTATTATTATTATTATTTGCCTAGAGTATGAATTGGAAAAATATGTTTTACTGCACGTCCCAAAAAAATAGCTGAGGTTTTAAAATACAAAAGGTAGATATACAATAAATGACAAACCCAAAGAGTGATTTTTTCCCATTGGATTTACAAAAGGGGCTTGTTAAAACTTTGAAGTAGTCGGTGCAATGGAACAAAGAAGAAATGAGGAGAAATCAAATTCTATGACAATATTTGAATATAGTAAAGATTAAGACTATTAAATGTAAAAGAAGAGAAGATAAAGTTGGTTTATTTGATCAAAGTTGGTTTATCTGATCAAACTTAAAACAAGATATATTGTTATTTCAGGCAACTCTTTATGAACTTTCTGCTGATACCAGGACTAAAAAAAAATGATGTTTAATGTATTTGTTTATAGATAAGAGATGGATTATTGGATGAAGAGATAAATATTTGTAATCTTAGAGGAGATGTGGAGTCATAGATTTGTTTGCACTTGTGATGAAGGTTGAAAGTCACTTCTTCAGATATTTATTTTCTCTTTATTATATTCTTACTTTTCTCTTTGTTTCTCTTTTTTCTTCCCCCCCCTTGAACATTTTGCTCCCTATACTCTTTTCTTTCTTTCAGTTTATTCATATTATAATTTACAAAAATTCTTAAATTATATATACAAAATCTTGCCAAAACAAAACTGCAGGGATTTGTCCAAGCGGTCAAGGGGAGTCAACATCTACTGAAGATGTACACCCAGACCCAGATATAAATACAAGTCTTTTCTGGACCACCTCCCTTCAATGTGAGATTAAGCTACACCATACTGGGTAAAAGTATTTCCTGGATATTTTAGGAATAAAAAACAATGGTAGATAGTGTGATTTTCTCTCTCTGTTAAGTTCCCCCTTTTCTTATTCTTATTATGCATTTTCTTTCAGCCCTAATTGCCTTGAGTTAAGATTCCTATGTGGTACATATTTGTCCCACAAGTATTTGTCTTAATTTGTTTTCTTGTTTTATAGGTTCTTTAAAAAATTTGGCAAATCACCCATTGTTGCTGGGAGTTGGGTGACATACATATTAAATAAACAAACTATCATAAATGAATTCGTGTTAGATTGCATTTCATACATGTAATAAAATGATATTTCCTGAGCAAACATGGCTCAGTGGTAGCATTTTCAGTAAATAAATCATGCAAGTTTCGATCTTCCCTAATTAGAACTCAAAATGATAATCCACAAATAATTATGATTGCTTTAAACTTATTAATATATATTAACATATGCAAATATTACAACTGCAACCAGTTGTGTCTGTTGGTATTTTTTAATGTGCCCATTTTCACTTGGGTGGAAAATGCATTTTGCACATTGTCAATTATTTTGTTGACAATCCTTAGAGAGCCACAAAAACTGGCCCCTTCAACTTATGGCAGTTCACAGGAGATTCTCACACCAAGGGAAACATATGATGCCCAGTTCTTGAGAGTTCTTCAAAACAATCCTTGGAAGTTCTGTAAAGAAATGGTTGTTTGCCAAAGGCTGCTGTAGATCACTCCAATAAGATACTGTGAAAGCTACATGCCATTGGGCTACTTATACTAGCTAGCATTTATACAACATTCACACACCCTGGGAGAACTGTAGTACAAGATTATGTCATTAGGACAGCTGCTGTAATAGCTTCTGGGGATCCAGGCAGGAGAAAGTTTTCAGCAAAATCTCATTTATAACTAAGTACATAAAAAGAGATTGGGCCTGATGGAGCAGACTTGGGGAGACTCATGATAAAGATAGATGTTGAACAGCTCAACTGTTTTTATGAAGCCCCTTGGAGAGAGATTGAGATTTTTGAGTATGCATTAAAAACCATTTTCCTAATATGTAGATAAAAATATTCTTGTCCGTAAACCTACTGACCATAATTTTGGGATACCATAAATATTTGCTATACAACAGAACATACTGAAGTTTGCAAGCCTAATAGACTTGACATACAAGGTCAATAGGAACACACAACTTAAAAAATTAAAATTACTAGGGATGGGCTAATCTACCCTATCTGAAATCAAAATTAGCCTGCCAAATTATAGATTTGCTCTTATAAATCATACTAAATAATTCAAGATCTCATTAGAACTCAGAAGTCTCACACACATAGTTCATCCTGTGAATAAACCATATATACCACAGCAGTCTTTTTCAGTCAGTCGTAACATTAAGAGTCACTATGTTTTCTGTAACTGTTTCATTTTGCACATGCTGTGTTTACTGTTGTCCAGTAGCAACACAGCAACCATGAGTGAGTATGAAACTAAGATTAATCACCAGGACTATTTTCAAAATATGTTTGACTCTTATTATGATATAGAACCTGGAAAAAAAAAAGCCAAAGTTGACAAAATTAAGGTAAAAGGGAATGGTAAGGGTTCATATTTGTAAATACAGTTTACAAATAAAATATGAAGCATTAGTTACTCTTTTCGCTATTCCCTTAAGGCTTCAAAAAAGCAGGAGTTGTCAAGTACAAAGAGTTGTAGTGTTTACAGAATGTTTATTGCATACATTTATTGCATAAATAATAATTCATATTATTTCAAGGTAATTTACTCAAACTGTAAACCACAAATCTGGCATGATTTTTCCTTTTGCATATGGTTTTACTAAAAATAAAATAAAATCTTCAGATAAGCTCAAAATAATAAAATTCTTTCTCCGAGCCAGATAAATTTATTGCTTTTCTGCTTCTCTTAACTGAGCAAATTGGGAGTTGTCAGCTCTTATTTGATAGTGTTGATAGTTGCTTATAAATAAGTGGTGGGTTTTGTCTATAGATGACTAAGGAGATCTAACAAAATGAACTGTGGCTTTGCTTTAACTATCCATTTAGCGTTTTCCTTACTTCTAAGAACAACTGCTTGCTAGGTGATAATCCCCTTGCAGTGAATATTGGTAAAACTCTTTTTTTTTCATGTTCAAATACCAACTCATTTCCTCTGCTCCTATTTTTAATGTCACATATACTTTCAAGATTGGAAAAAAAATCAGGTGAAATGCTGAATATGTGACTGCATTCAGCATGCATTTTCTAAATGTAAAATAAAAAATAAAATAAAAATAGTTATCTTCATGGGGAAAAGCTATATAGGGATTGGTGGGTTTTTTTGCAAGGATCATAGGCTATATTACGAGCTACATTTTCTAACTGCACATGTGGCTTTGGAAATGATGCTCTACAGGGCAGCTGTTAAAATATTATTGCATTAATATCTTCCCTTCTTTCTGGTGAGCTCATGAGATTGCTCATATAAGCACAAGACTGATCTAAATCTGCTTGGCTTCAACAAGGATGCTCGCACCAACATGTGCAAACGTATGAAAAAAACTTGCTTATCTCAAGGTCCATACACATCCCTACACTATACTTAAAGTAATTACTTTGTTGCTTGCGAAATACTTTCATAAACCAGAGCGTGTAAAGGCTAACTAGAGCTAAAGTATATCCATGCAAAGAGTATGGTAGTGCTATTCCAGGGAAATAAAAAGGCAAGGAAATCTGACATATATACTTATATGTTGCTCAGACCTCACCAGCCATATTAAAAAGGTACATTCATGCATAGTCCAGGACACATACATTACACGATGCTTCTCTTTAACTATAAAGCAGTTTCTACCCTTTGTATAAACATAAAGACAGCAGATGTGATCTCAGAACCACTGAACTATATTTTTCAAAGATCCTGGAGCACTGGGGAACTACCAGAGGACTGGAAAAGAGCTGATGCAGTTCCCATCTTCAAAAAAGGGAAAAAAATGGATCCAGAAAATTACAGACCTATCAGCCTGACCTCAATACCTGGGAAGATTCTGGAAAAGATAATCAAACAACGAATCAGCGAACACCTACAGGCAAACCAAGTCATTACTAAAAGCCAACACGGGTTTGTCAAAAACAGATCATGTCAGACAAACCTTATTGCATTCTTTGACCAAGTGACAAAATTAGTGGACCAGAGGAATGCTGTGGATATAATTTACTTGGACTTCAGTAAGGCATTTGACAAAGTAGATCACAACCTACTACTTGATAAGATAGAAAAATGTGGGTTAGACAGCATCACCACCAGATGGATCCGTAGCTGGCTGACCGGCCATACTTAGCGTGTGGTCCTCAATGGAACCACATCTACATGGAGGGAAGTGTGTAGTGGGGTGCCCCAGGGCTCTGTTCTGGGCCCAGTGCTCTTCAACATCTTCATCAATGATTTGGACGAGGGGAGAGATGGGGAACTCATCAAATTTGCAGACGACACCAAGCTGGCAGGAATAGCCAACACTCCAGAAGACAGGCTTAGGATACAGGAGGATCTTGGCAGACTTGAACACTGGGCGCTATCTAACAAAATGAAATTCAATGGTGAAAAAAGTAAGGTTCTACATTTAGGCAAGAAAAACCAAATGTATAGGTATAGTATAGGGGGTACCTTGCTCAATAGTAGTAACTGTGAGAGGGATCTCGGAGTCCTAGTGGACAATCATTTAAATATGAGCCAGCAGTGTGCTGCAGCTGCCAAAAAAGCCAACACAGTGCTAGGCTGCATTAACAGAAGGATAGAATCAAGATCACGCGAAGTATTAATACCACTCTACAATGCCTTGGTAAGGCCACACTTGGAATACTGCATCCAGTTTTGGTCACCACGATGTAAAAAAGATGTTGAGACTCTAGAAAGAGTATAGAGAAGAGCAACAAAGATGATTAGGGGACTGGAGGTTAAAACATATAAGGAAAGGTTGATGGAATTGGGTATGTCTAGTTTAATGAAGAGAAGGATGAGGGGGGGCATGATAGCAGTGTTCCAATATCTCAGGGGCTGCCACAGAGAAGAGGGAGTAAAGCTATTTTCCAAAGCGCCTGAAGGCAGGACAAGAAGCAACGGATGGAAACTAATCAAGGAGAGAAGCAACCTAGAACTAAGGAGAAACTTCCTGACAGTTAGAACAATTAACCAGTGGAACAACCTGCCTCCAGAAGCAGTGAATGCTCCAACACTGGAAGGTTTTAAGAAGAAACTGGACAGCCATTTGTCCGAAATGGTATAGGGTTACCTGCCTGAGCAGGGGGTTGGACTTGATACTTCCAAGGTCCCTTCCAACTTTATTATTATTATTATTATGCAAATAAGCATATTTGGAAAAGTCAGGATGGAGCACAATCTTTCAAAAAAAAAATCTACAATTCATTTTTTTTTTTTTTAAGATTTCAGAGACACAGACCAAAGAATCATAGGCCTGGAAGGAACCTTGGAGGTCTTCCAGTCCAACTGTCTGTCCATGGCAGGAGACCTTATATCTTCCCAGACAAATGGTTGCCCCATCATTTCTTGAAAACCTCCAGTGATGGGGCACTCACAACTCTGGGGGAAAGCTGTTCCATTGGTTAATTGTTCTCACTGTCAGAAAGTTTCTCTTAGTTCCAGGCTGAATCCCTCTTTAATGAGCTTCCACCCACTGCTTCTTGTCCTACTCTCAGGAACTTTGGAGAATAAGTCGAACTCCACCTCTCTGCAGCAGCCCCTCATGTACTGAAAGACAGCTATCATGTGACTCCTATTTCTTCTCTTCATTCAATTAGGGATACCTAGTTCCCTTAACCCAGGGGTAGGCAACCTTGGCTCTTTTATGACTCGTGGACTTCAACTCCCAGAATTCTTGAGCCAGCTATGCTGGCTCAGGAATTCTGGGAGTTGAAGTCCACGAGTCATAAAAGAGCCAAGGTTGCCTACCCCTGCTTTAACCATTCCTTGTATAATTTATCCTGCGCACCCCTTATCTTTTTAATTGTGCTTCCCTGTACTCTTTCTAGGGTCTCAGCATCCTTTTAAAGCTGTAGATGTTACATATTTCCTTGTGCATGAGGTATTACATGACTTCAGTGCCTCCCATCACTACCCAAAGGGCAGAATTTCTTTATTTTTACTGTACACAATGTGTATTCTGTGCTAGGTTTCAGTTATACTCTAATGACCATCAGAGGCAGTACATAACCAATTTCATCCTTATTGTGAAGCGGCAGACATACAGTATGTAGCCAGATCTTATCCTATAGGTTCAAGCCCTAATAAGAATTGAAATTAGGGCTAATTGCAGGACTACATATAGTGCAGCTGGACAGTTCCTAAAACTAATGTGCTGTATAGCAGGGGTCCCCAACCTCTGGGCCACAGCCTACTACTGGGCCGTGGCCTATTTCAAATTGGGTCATGCAAGTGGATGGCCGGAGCGCACACCATGCACAGTTCAACTTGCTATCGCACGCATGCATGCCAGCTCACTGCTTGCACAAGTGGAGTTGCACATGTGTGCACCGGCCTGCCACTCGTGCAAGGGCTCTGTGCGCATGTGCATGCATGTGTGGCCCAGTTCCCCTTTCCCCACCCCAGCCGGGCTGCCAAGCTGCAAAAGTTGGGGACCACTGCTATATAGGGTAACACAGCACATTAGTTTTAGGAACTGTCCAAGTGCACTGTATGTAATCATGCAATTAACCCTAATTTCAATTCTTGTTAGAGGGTTTGAATCTATAGAATAAGGGTAATATATTACCCTATAAGTGCAATAGTTCACGAGTTCAATTCCTGGTTTTGATGCCATAGAATGAGATCTTGACTATAAATGTCTGGTGAAATACAGGGAACTTCTCTGCTGAAAAATTATCCCTCTCCATGTGATTCAGGTAGGGCAACATTCTTATGGGTATGGAGGAAAAATATGTGCATTTCTGTTGCCCAGCTTTGTAAACACTTGAAAAAAGGCTACTGAATTTATTAATAATTCTATGATTTACACCTATGAAAAACATAACACTATTTTCAAGTTTCTGAAAGTGAAATAATTTGGCCTAATTTTCCAAAGACTAGAACTGGAGTGGAGAATGTTGCCTATTCCACTCTTGTACTAAACAATAATAATTCACTGCTTTAAAGCAGGGCTTTTCAACCTGTGGTACGCGTACCACTTGTGGTACATTAACAAGTGGCAGGTGGTACGCAGCCCTGCCTAGCCAAGTGTAGTGGGGGAGGGAAAGAGCCAGCGCAGGCAAGGACTTACAGTGAGAGAGTCCTCTGGAGCTGCAGTGGCTGGGGAGAGACAAAGGGCCCAGGCTCAGTTCTGGCTCACCCTCCCCCATGAGAAAGAGGGAGGAGATGGAGAGTGGAAGGATTCTTATGCGCTTTTGTGACTTTGAAGTTCTGGGATTTGTGCAATGTGGGCTTTGTGCTCTTAAGGAGTGTTTGGCAATTTCTATTTGGCTGATGGCTGATGGCTGGTGTTAGCTTCTATTGCTCTGCTATTGTTAGCTGTAAGTTTTGCTGCAAGGGATTTTGAAGTATTTTTCTCCTGAATGGATTTTGCCTGTAGATTCTTTTACTTATGAATGGAGCCATTTGGGGAGGCTGCCTTAGCCGGCAGCCAATACTTACTACATATTTTTTTTCTTCCTTACTTTCCATTCTAGCCATTAGCTAATTCTTAAAGGGAAATGTGCCTTTTTAAGCTAGTTCACTCAGCAGTTTGTCTTTTCTGTTTCTGGAGGCTTTTCCTTGTTTGATGAATATATGGAAGAGAAAAAATATGGTTTTTTTTTTTTCAAATTCTTCCTTCAGAAGGAGGTGGGCATGAGAAAGAGGGAGGCAGGGAAGGAGGGAGGGAACTTAGCACTTGGCCATCAGCAGCCCTGCCATTGACTTTGCTTGTCAAAAGGTTGCAAAAGGGGATCACCTGACCCTGGGACACTGTGACCATCATAAAAATGAATCAGTTGCCAAGCATCCAAATATAAATCACATGACCCTGGGCATGCTGCAATGGTCATAAGTGTGAAAATGGTCATAAGTCATTTCAGTGCAATTGCAACTTTGAACAGGGTTTTTTTTTTGCTCATCAAGTTTTTGACACCTTGCTAGGTGGTACTCGAATATTGCCATATCCTAAAAGTGGTACAATCGGTGAAAAGGTTGAAAAGCCCTGCTTTAAAGAAAATAAACAATAAAATACAGCAGGTCCTGGGTATGATTTTAGCTTCTCTTTTCATGGATATTCTTGGTGAAAGATTCCTGTTTGGAAATTAGAGCTGTCTTCATAAAAGTACACTTAATAGCTGTGGAGTGAGGAAAAAAGCAAGTGTCATGGTGACTTGTCTCCATATTTTTATTTTCACTTACTATAATTGAATATTCTCAATCCCAGGGAACTGTTAGTGTATAGGTTCCTTAGACAAATTGCGATCTAGAAAGGAAAGAAACTTGGAGAATATTTTGTAGTTTTCTCTTTCCCTGTTAAAGGACAACTGAAATTTTCCAAGCACAAGGAAGACCGAGGTGAGCCTAAAGCAAAAGCAAAATATATCATGGTCTTCATGATTAACACTCACAAAATTACATCATGAAAATGCAAAAAAATCTGTGAACAGTAATAATAAAAGTCAAGGAGCACAGTGAAAGGGGCGTTGTCTTACCTGAACGCCTTTTCTCAGCATGATGAATGGAGAATCCACCAATGGGTTAACTCTGACCTCCTGCCCAATTAGACCAAGTCAGTCAAAGTTGCCACGCCTGTCCTGGCTCAGGTCACGGCCCAGTTTCGAAGAGGGCGAAGCAATGACTGTACGACGTGTTGGCTCCCAGATCCCTAACACTGGACCTGACTACGGAAAAAAAGGGATGGGTGTGGATTCTCCATTCATCATGCTGAGAAAAGGCGTTCAGGTAAAACAACGCCCCTTCTCCAGCATGAGAATGGAGAATCCACCAATGGGACATACCAAAGCCCTTCTGTCCCTATGGGGGGGAAGCAGACTGGGCCAGTGTCCCTGTCGCCGGCACCACTTGCTGAAGTACCCTGCGACCAAAAGAGGCCTCCGCCGAGGCAAACTTATCAAGGCGTACAAAAGGGAAAGGCGAAGACCACGTCGCCGCCCTACAAATGTCAACTATGGAGGCCTGTGTAGCCCATGCTGCAGAGGTAGCAGCACTTCGAGTGGAATGCACCATCACATGACGTGGAACCGATAAGGAGCACGCCTGATATGCCTCCACAATACATGCCCTGATCTACCTGCCAATGGTAGAAGATGAAACCTTCTGACCCTTAGAGGCCGGCTGGAATGAGATAAAAAGGACTTCAGATCTGCAAAAGGGCGCAGTTCGCTTGACGTAATATCGCAGTGCCCTGCGGACATCCAAAGTGTGCCATTGTCATTCCAACTCATGAGACGGGTTGGGACAAAAATCCGGCAACACAATCTCCTGTGCCCTATGAAACAAGGTGTTAACCTTGGGAATAAAGGAAGGATCTAAACGTCCGTATGAAAAACACACAGGTCCTCTCTGACAGAAAGAGCTGCTAGCTCTGAGATACGCCTGGCCGAAGTAACTGCGACCAAGAAGGCGACCTTAAGAGACAAGGATCTAAGGTTACAGGTCCTACTAGGCTCAAAATGTGACCCGGTAAGGGCTTGCAAGACCTGCGGCAACTCCCAAGTTGGATACCTATGTACCACGGGCGGTTTACTGTTGTGACCCCCTTGATGAAGGAGCGGACCATGGGATGTTGAGCCAGTGGATCTGCATTATCACAGGTAAACACTGTGGACAGAGCCGCGACCTGTCTGCGTATAGTGTTGGGCGCCAGGCCCTTGTTAACACCCTCCAACAGATAGTCCATAGGAATAGTCACCTATGAGAGAGCCAGATGATGGCTTTCGCACCAACGGCAGAAATTTCTCCATGTGGAGTCATAAATGCGATTGGTCGCCGGCCTCAGGGGGGCTTGAATCATGGAGATTACTCCCGATGAGTAGGAGTCTTGAGTCAATAGCCGGCGTTCAAGTGCCAGGCGGTTAACTGGAGCCACTGAGGCTCTGGGTGATGTATGACTCCCTGTATGAGCCTTATCTGATGTGGAGGAATCTTCCACGGAGGGGCACTGATAGGCTCACGAGGTCGGCAAACCACAGTCGTCTCGGCCAGTGCGGTGCAATGAATACGACCTCTGCCCGTTCCTGCAGTACCTTCCTGATGACTGCCGGGATCAGAGGGAGAGGTGGAAAAGTATACAGCAGGCCCCATGGCCATGGGCTGCAAAGGGCGTCTGCCCTCTCCGCTCCCGGAGAGGGGAACCGGGAGAAGAATCTTGGGAGCTGGGAGTTCGCCGGTGAGGCGAACAGATCCAGAACCGGTCGCCCGAACCTCTCTGATATCTCCTTGAAGAGATCCAGGTGTAGGCCCCACTCTGAGTGGTCCACTGTAGCCCGGCTTAAGTAATCCACCTGCCAATTTGCCTCTCCCGAGATGTGTTCGGCCTTCAGGGAGAGGAGATTTTGCTCTGCCCAGGATTGAGCCTCGGCCATGAGAGACCGGGATCGAGTACCGCCTTGACAGTTCACATGGGCTTTTGCCGGCACGTTGTCCGTGAGGACTAGCACGTGATGCCTCGCAATCTCTTTGCGGAAGTGGCGGAGGGCCAGATGAATAGCTCTGAGTTCCAGCCAATTGATGTTGTGCTTCAGGTCTGACCGGGACCAACGGCCCTGAGCGAACTGAGACTGGAAATGTGCTCCCCAGCCAAACAGACTGGCGTCTGTAGTCAGGGTTAGCCAAATGGGATCCTTGAACAGCGATCCTATGGCTACCACTAGGGAGGTCCACCACAGAAGGGATGCTAGGGTCTGGAATGGAACCCGTACCCTTTGGTTGGAAGAGCTTGTGCCCAGTCGTTGAAATGGGAGCAAGAACCATTGAAGGTTTCTGGAGTGTAGTCTGGCCCAAGGCACTATCGCTATGCATGATATCATCTTGCCCAGTAGCTGGGAAAGGATAGCCAGTGCCACTACACACTCCCTGCGGACCTTGAGAACCATGTCTCGAATGCTGTTTTGACGTTCGCAAGACAGGTAGACCCGACAGAGGTCTGTGTCTATGACCGCGCCCAAGTGTAGAAGGCGGGTTGAGGGAATCAGTTGGCTCTTTTGAAAATTGACCGAGAACCCATGGTCCTACAGTGTCTTTATAGTGAGAGCCAGGTCCGTCTGGGCTGACCGAGCCGAAGACGACTGGATGAGTATGTCATCCAGGTAACACTGGATGTGCACCGGCACCAACCTTAGTTGTGCAGCGAGTACTGCCAGGATTTTGGTGAAAACCCTGGGAGCCGACGAAAGGCTGAACGGCAGGGCCTTGTACTGGTAATGGCTGTTGAAGTAGCAAAAACGGAGAAATTGCTGGTGGTTTGGATGTATCGGTATGTGGAGATATGCCTCCGTCAGATCTATTGATGTCATGAAGTCTCCCCGTCTGACGCTGGCCAAGATGGACTGGAGCATCTGCATTTTGAACTTCCGGTATGAAAGATGAGAGTTCAGGCCCTTTAGGTCGAGTATCGCCCTCCATCCCCAAGGCCTTTGGAACGACGAAGAGGATGGAGTAAAAGCCTTTTTTTAGTTGATCCTCTGGCACCTTCTCTATGGCTCTTATATTTAACAGGTGCTGAATGGCTTCCCTCATAAGGCCCTTTTTGACTGGGTTCCTTGGAGGGGGCGTCGAGGGGGCCAGGTCACGAACTCCAGAGACAATCCATCTCTGATGGTGCTTAGCACCCAAGAGTCCGTGGTCGTGGTCTCCTATTGGTGGAGAAAGTATGTTAGTCTGCCACCTATGGGACAGGTCCTCCCTGAGTCATTTAGATTTACGAAAGGGATGGCCGCCCGTGCCTCGAAAGGACCGCTTACCCTGAACCTGGGGTCTGGATCTGTCCCTATAGCCGGACCGGTCAAATGATCGGTCCAAACCGGCAGGAAAAGGCCGGAAGGCCTGGCCTGAGGAGGGATCTGGTCCGGAACGAAAGGACTACCGGCGGGTGTACGGGAAAAACCCTCGGCCCGACCTCTTTGAAAGGTGGGAAATTACCCTCCGTTTCTCTCTGTTCTCTATTAAATAGGGAGTCAGGGCCTCCCCAAAGAGACGGCCGCTGCGGTACGGGGCGGCGGCCACTCGCCATTTGTGCTTAGTGTCGGCCCTCCAATTCCTGAGCCATAGTAACCTGCGGCGATGTTGGAGGATATGGCAGGGGCCGAGAATCTGGCGGCATGTAGAGACACATCTGCCATATATTCCGAGGCCGCCATTAACTTAATTAAGTCCTGATGGACTCTTACCTCCTCAGGAGGAATTCTGGCCTGGAGTTGGTGGAGCCAGGTGAGAGAGATCCGGGCGAAGAAGAAAGTTGAGGTGGACCCTCTTATTGCCCTGGTGTGCCCTGCGGAAGGAAATCTCAGACTTTTTATCCTCGGCCTTCAAGGCCTCCGCCATATCCCCTGGCACCTTGGAGTCTGAAAACAAAGGGGTTAAGGACTCATCCACCTCAGGAACTTCCAACGCCTCATTCAGGACCTGCACCGTATCAATCAATTTACGTTCAATTCCCCCTATGGAGGGAAAGGCCCCTGGGGATTCCCATTGCCCCTGAATAGATTTCAAGAACATGGGAGGGCAAGGGATCTGTTTATGTATGATGACCGGTTCAGAGAACAGCGGGTTCGTGTCCTGACCAGGGACCTGTTCAGGTACCACAGACTGCTCCGGATCTAATTTGCCGGTCGCACAAGCCTTGCGGAGCAAGGACGGAAATAACGTGGGATTAAATAGGCCTACTAGGGGAGGAGGGTCCTGAGGGGGTTCCTCATCGTCCGACCACTGCTCTTCCATGTGGCTAAACTCCGCGTATTCAGATACGCCGCTGTCAAATGAGTGAGAGGGGGAAGCGAAATCCTCTCCCTGTTCTCTTGAGTATTGAGGAGCGCCGGGCCTGGAAAGGTCCGGTGATGTCATACACGGCCTAGGAGCAAAGGTCATTTGTGGGCGCCCTGTGGACGCCATAGCCTGTGCTATGGCCTGGGAGACCATGGTCTGTAGGCAAGCTAGAGAGCGGAGCCCCGCTGCAGTGGGAGTAAATGTGGCTGTTGGAGCCTGTGTTTGACCCAGAAGTGGCGACTCCTCAGGAGGCCTAAGCCCCGCTGCAGTAGGAGTAAATGTGGCCTCTGGTGCATGGGAGCCTTCTTGAGGCCTTGGTTCCTCTTCAAAGAGGGAAAGGTGCTCCTGATAATGACTGGTTGGAAAACGCAGTTCGGGTTCCCGTTCCGGGGACCATGCCTGCGCGGGGGTCTCAAGGCGTAGGCCGCAAGGTAGCGCCGCCAATGTTGTAGGGGGCGGGTTGACTGTCTCCCCTACAGCCAGCTTCTGTGCGCAGGAGAATTGTTTCTCCAAGGCACGATGTCTATGGCTGGCCTGTTTGTCGGCCGCCTTGGAAATTCGCTTGTCGAGACCAGCCTTAGTTTTGGCCTTGATTTTAGCAGCTGCCTCCTGGCTAGAGGACTTACGCTTTGTTTGACCACCTGAGGTGGAAGCCTGTGGCACGGTGTTATCTGCCATTGTAAAGCGAGAGTTTTCAGTGGGGTGCTGAAGCGTCTCAGTCTGCAAGAGATGTGGCTGTGGACCACCGAAGTGGGACTGGCCTGCACGTGGATCTGTGAAAGTCCGGCCTACCGGCAAGCACGGAGTCACACTTAGCGACGGTTGTCGCGCGTCACTTAGAGTGAAGAATAGATCATGAGAGACCTCCCTGAGAGGGCCAGGTCGCGTTTAGTGATGGGATCACATGTGTCTCACTTAGTGACGGCAAGGTTATTGGTGGCCGTGTCACGAGATGCAGACTATGGCAACAGGCTGAGCTGGCGAGACCCAAATAGCTAATGAGGGAAGCCATTCAGCACCTGTTAAATATAAGAGCCATAGAGAAGGTGCCAGAGCTATGAAACCAGTGAGTGAAGTAAGGTTCTGGTCCTTGTTGGGCTGAATTTGACCGGTCTGCAGGTCACGATGGGCCGTTTAAGGTGAGCAGCAGCTCAAAAGAGGCAAGGCCCCTGCAGGCAGTAACAGATAAGGTTCAAAGTGGCAGCCGCCAAATTGCCTTAAATCAGGACAACAGAACCCAATGGGCAGTTAATAAGTCCAATCCAGACTGACTTTCACTTGCCCATCCACTACTAAGCAGAGCTAATACTGCTTGACTTTCAAAACTCAGAAGCTTTGCTGAGCGCAGTCTGATTACTCTTCCGGAGATCTTGTGGCCAGAATGGAGAACAGGCAAGGATCTCTTTAAATACTTTGAAGGCAGAATGTCCGGTGAAAAGTTAAGTGAAACGGGTGATTTGAAGCTCCTTTAAGTCCCCCGAAGGAGAGATTAGGAAAACAGTTCCCCCATCGCCATGCCTCCAAAATGGCGGCCCCAACAATTAGACTGGAAATCCCTGAAGCAATGAGCTGCGCGAGGGCAGCAACCAGTAAAGTAATAAATGAAGAAAATTAGGTTCGATCATCGTGCGGCAGCCAAAATGGCGGCCGCAACGATCCGCTGGGAGAATCTGAAGAAAACAAGCTGCAAAGCAATCCAACAGTGCAGAAAACAAGTTCCCTGAGAAAGCAGAAAAAGGCACAGCTCCTCGAGAGAAAGGCAATCAGAGAGAAGGTGATGGCCTGGGGGGGAACTTCGTCGTCACGCGGCGCCCAAAATGGTGGCCACGACGACCGACTAAAGGATCCCTAGGGAAACAACCAGGGTGTAAATTACAGCTATTTAACCAAACTGAAACAGCACTGATCCTAGGGCTGGTCAGATGGTAAATATAGAGAAAGAATCCACGAATGGAATAAAATGTATACAACCTGCACTCTCAATTAGCTGGGAGCCAAAATTACCACGTCTGTCTGGGCTGAGACCAAATCGAAACTGGGGCGTGACCTGAGCCAGGACAGGCGTGGCAACTTTGACTGACTTGGTCTAATTGGGCAGGAGGTCAGAGTTAACCCATTGGTGGATTCTGCATTCTCATGCTGGAGAATGGACTAAACACAAAGAAGACCAAACTCACAAACAGTTCTACAACAAGTAGAACAACCAGCCTTAAATTTGAGAGTGAAGATATCAAAGTGGCGTCTAGATTCTGCCTTTTAGCATCCTCAACAGGATCATCATCAACAACCATCAACAATGAAGGAACAAGCAGTCAAAAAACATGCTGCTGACTAACACTTGGTAAAACAACCATAAAATACCTGGAAAAGCCTCTCAAATTCTGTGATAGGTTTATACCTACAAAGATCAGAATTGTGCAAGGTATTCCCTATGGCACTCTATGGAAGCAAAAGTTGGACTTTGTAGGAGCAAAATGGGAAGAATACTGTCCTCTTGAATGTTAATATTAGAAAAGGCTCCTCTGGACCCTGCAGACAAACTATCAGGCTCAAATTCTCCTACTTTGGACACATTATGCAAAGACCTAACTCTCTGGAGAAGGTTCTTACAATAACAAGTTTTATTATTTTTTTTTGTTTTACAGCCAAGTGCTTAAGACACATCATGGAGATAGGGCACTCCATAGAACAAAACAAAAAATACAGTCATACATATACAATTTAAACTACTTCTTTAAAGGTTCCCTCTCTATTTTATCAATCAGAAAAAGAAAAAAGAAAAAAAAACCACAATAACAAAAAACAAAAACTGTCAATCATATTTTCACCCGTTTTCAGGCTTAACTAACTTTCAATTAACCTATTTCAATTTAATCTTACATAAACATATAATATATAATTCGAGCATTCCTACAATATAAATTGTTTAAATTCTATCTCTTATTATTCTGTTCCACATACATATTTTGTAAATGAACATAACTTTATGTATTTTAAAACCATTACATTTTAGCCTAATATAATAAAACAATAATTATTTCTATCATAAACATATAACTGTTATATTTTAATGTTTCTCAACTATATTCTATTACATATATTCTATCAAATATTTTTTATAAATCCATCCAAATCCCTAAAAGTTCCTCAATTATTTCAATTTAGTCCACTTAATACATTACTAATTAACTTTCAATTCTTATAAGTAAAAATATCAGTAATATTTCACCAATCTCAATCTAACTCCTTTAGTTTTAAATTTTCCAATTTTCCCTATTGCCATTCCAAACCATAATCAAAACCATAATTTAAATCTAATGTTGACTCAGACCAAAATAACCTTAAAGATCTCAAAAGTAATAGCTCAATCAAAGTCTCTAAGAACCCTTTTTACCCATCAGATAAAATTTTAACTCTCATTTTTAAATCTAATTCTAGCTTTCTTTTTGTGCCAGGCAGGTTTCCACAATAGGGCCTCTAGTTCCTCCCATCTTAGTGTTTGGCTATAAGCATTTTCCCACCATTGAGTCCAATCATAGTCTTCTTCTCTTTTATCCAGTGTTATCTGCACTATCATATTGTCAGCGTTTTTTGTGCCTCGTGTTTGGAAGTCCATTCCTGTTGCTTTTACAATTGTAAATGTTTTAGTTGAATTCTGCCTTTGCTCATCAGGAATCTCCATCATTTGCATGTGGGGTGTATCCTCTTCCTCATCAGTAAGTTGTAGGTATATTTCATCCATCTTGTTAAATTGTAGATCTGATTGTGTATCATAGTCAGTCAGGATTTGAGCCTCTGTTTTCAATTCTGAAACCCCCTTTTTCCCAAGCATTTCAACATGTTCTCTAAATTCCACTCTCATTTCTAAAAAAATTTCTAATATAAGTCCATAATTAATCTGTGAATAGGATTCCATCCTCTCTTTTTTCAGCGTTGTAAAATATAGAGTCCAAACCGAAATAGGGAAAAGCAAATAGTCAAGTCCAGCACAGAAACAAAAAAAAACAGCAAGAGTCCCAATCAGTAACAGTCAATCATTATATTATAATCCTAGAATGGAAAAGAAAAATCCATTTTTGGGAAGTATGTTCAATATTGTAAACTCAAACGTGGTACAGATAGAAACTTGAGCAAGTTCCAAAGGAAATATACCAGTCTGGGCGTCACGCCAAGATCAGGGAGTGAAAGTTCAGCTGGAGATAGTTATTTTGTATCAAAGTTTCTGGGCTTCACGCCAAGTTCCAGGCTAGCTTGTAGCCATAACAATCCACATGAGTCCACCCAGAAAACAGGAAGTTTTTTTTTTTTTGAAGTAGGCAATACTGTTCAGGAGGGGGGGAGGGAAAAAAAGCACTCCATCCCCCTCCCTAAAGGTTTTCACTTAAACTAAAGATAAACAAGCCAAAAAAGAAGGAGTCACAATAAGGATTTTTTTCAGGATGCCCGAATTAGAAGCTCGAATGAACAAAAAAAAAGAAAAAAAGAAAAAAATAATTATTTTTCCAAAGCCCATTTTCCCCAGTATCGGAACGCTGCCTTCTCAAACTAGGGAAATAGTCCTTAAAGCTATTAACAGGGAAGTAGATAGTTTAACAGGAGGGAAGGAAAGGTCTCACCCGGATCTTCCACGGTGGTTCTTTTTGCTTAGATGTTGCTGTGACTTTCGGCTGGAGCAGCTAAGTGATCAGCCATGTTACTGGCCGATCTTTTCCCCGTCGGCCCCAAAGGTGATTTCTCGGACCGCAGAAGGAGCTGCCGCTCCCCCCGCGATCAACGAGTGCCCTCCTCTACGGTGGTCGCCCCTCCAGGGCGACTTTCGACCCTGTCCAGGGTCTACCGGCGGGGGGAAACCGGACGGCAAAGAGAACAAGTTCTTTGCACGTCCGCTGGCGCTGCTACCGGATCCGGAAGTCTCTGGAGAAGGTTCTAATGCTGGATGATGGAAAGATGGAAGGAAAGCAAAGAGGATAACCTGGAGTAAACTCAGTTACGGTGTGATGAGAGTACATTGTTGGAAGATCTGAAAGACCTAGTTAGGGACAGACTATCACAGAGAAAAACTATGTGGTGGGTAAGATTGAACAACAACTTGATGATACATAATCAGTCAACACTCACAGACCTTTGATGAAACAAACAAACCAGAGAAGGAAAATCAACACTAATTGCATCATCCAATACCTTTAGATGACAGCGATGCATCATATACTATAGGTAGTGACGTTCTATCATTTCAGAGAGTATCATCATAATTTCACAGGGAGAAAGAGGAGAATTCAAGGGAGAGAAACTACATTTTCCTATGTTGAAGGCTGGCAGGCAGCTTTTTTAAAATAGCCTTTTACGTTTACCAAAATGGTTTCTTCTAATGCAAAAGAAATATGGCAATATTTTAGGAATTTTGAGGCCATGTTCTGGGCATTCTGCTTAGATTGGGGAACTTGCTAAATCAAAAAACCACTGGGCCAGTTAACAATTAAAAACACTCATACCGCAGAAGCTAAGCTGGTGAGATCACTCCTATCACCCTTACTAACCACCCAGGATGTTCTCTGGCAAATAATCTTTTGTTCTGTTTACTTTCAGTGTATGCAGGCATATGGTTACATTCATCATTATTTTTATTTGCTAAGAAAGTCTACATGTTCAGGGAACTTCTTGAAAATGATGCATCATGTCATCATTTCTCTTTTTTATTATTAAAATTATTCTTAAGAACAATAAAATCAGATGAAGCAGAGTGACTAGCAAATACTGGCAGGTGGTGTCTATGGGCTATGTTTTCCATATCTGGACTGCAAAAATCCAGGTGCCTATTATTTATTTAAAAATATAACTATGGGGTGTCAACAGACTTGTAAAACTCCAGGTAAGCAAATGATGTATTTTAACTCCTTCCTTTCTTCCATGTTTCATTTTATCACTGAGAATCTTCTACCTAAGCCACACAAGGCTATGGTATATATATAATGTATATTCCAATTGACCTCAGGAAACAATGCACACGAGTTCTAAAACATATCCATTATGTATAGAAAAGTATAATAAGCAAAGCATGTATATTTGCAATATCTATGAACACTTATTTCTTCTACTGTCTTCTTCAGAAGTATTGGATGTGCATGTGAGACAGAATAGTTTAACAAACATGTGGTGGCAATTGGCAAAATATATAATTTATTATTAATGTACATGCTAGATTAATCTGAGAGAGAAGGGCAGTTTAGAAATATGAAATATAAATAAATAAAATATGGTTTGTAGCTGTGAGGTGCTAACCATCCTGTTGTTATAGATGTAAGTATGTTAGAAAAATTTGTATATATAAAATATATGTTACAGATTAAGAACAGACTTCAGTTTCCAAAGCCAGAAACTTGGAAATGTCTGTTTTTTAGCCCGTTGTGCTAAAACACTTTTAGCCCATTATGCTAAAAAATAGAAACAACTGCAGATCTATGAAGTTGTTATACTAATTACTCTATTCTTTCTGCATACAGTTTATATCTGGAAATGTAATTACCTAAGGGAACATATGCTTGTGCACACTCTAAAATGCTCATTCTAAGATCCTAAAAGTGAACCACTATTTCCTTGTGCTTTACATAAAACTATATCAGATTTCAGCCTATGCTAGAAACTGTTTATTGATTATAATTTTATTCTGTCCTTGCCCAAAAGAACGAGTCACCTCTTTTTATCTTCTCAAAAACTCTGTGAAATACATTAAACTGAGCAACAGACTTCCCCAAGGTAAACTGGTCAAATAATAGATATTTAAAGGCAACCTTCTAAACTAAGAGTGAATAATCTGGAACCTTAAGTGAATGCTGATCAATGAAATTAAATTTACAGCCAGATCCAGACCACATTACAACCATTATTTGCATTGCAGCTTATTACTAATTGTCTCTTCTTAGGTCTACAGATGTAAAGATTCATTCATATTGAGGCATCTCTCCTGGGTGCCTCAAACATATACATACATACATACATACATACATACATACATACATACATACATACATACATACATATGTAAGCTTCTGATTGCTGCATGCTTTTATGTCTAACATGTTGCATTAGATGGAACATCCAGTTTGTACAGTAGAATTATCGCTGGTAATTTTATTTTATATTCATTTCTCCATTTGTAAACTTGGGTGAAATAGTTACAATAAAAAACATTCAGGAGAATGCAGAATTAAAGAAGATGGAAGGAACCTTCAGCTTAAAAAGAGGGCAATCAGTACTGACTTAATATCGGTCACAAAGGTTAAATAACAAAACAAGACGGGAGGAACATCCACAATTTGGGAAGATGTTAAAAGCATTTCCCCAGAATTACAAGAGAAGGAATCAAAATGGATAAGTGTGTAAATAGTTTAAATCAAGAGAAATGTTATTAATAGTCACCCACATGACAAATTAGAAATTGGTTATGGGTATCCTGCTCTATTGGACACAGGCAATAATATAAGGATATAACATCTCTTGCTAAGTTCAGAGTCAGGTCTCTTATTCTAAAGTTAGCTGTATATGGCTAATGAAACATCAATATGTATTTGTTGTCTCATATAGCTTTATCCAGCAATCATTTGACCAATAGCAACAGTGGAACCCTAAACTGTACTCTAAGAGTAACTTGTTGGAGAAAATCCAGCTGACAGGATAGTGTCAGATCAAGCATAAAATTCTTTGCAAAAATTCTTGAGGAAGAGGCCTATGGCAACAAGTCACTGAATTCAATATATTTCTTCAACATTTGAAACAATTTCACGGAATGAAATCTCTGTTTGTTGTGCATGTCCAGCCTTTTTATTTCTACTGTTCTTTGCAGTTCATAAAAAAAAAAAAAATCTTGATTGCACAGCTAATTAAATGATTCCCTCTGCACAGGATGTACATTTTGTTTCATCTAGGATGCTCAAAAGAACAGAAGGAAAATTGGCGATTTGACTTCCACACACTTACTTGAATCTCTTGATAACTTAAAAAAGGAATGCAAGTTGAAAATATAGCACCATGTACAATTGTCCCTCTGCCTCCCAAAGCAACTTGGATTTAGCATTAGAGCTACACAGTGTTTTGGATTTAATTGCCAAAAAGAGGCTTCCATGGAACACACATTCAGTCTGCAGAACTTTAACAAAACTTTGGGATCCTGAGAAAAGCTGTGGATGCTTTAAAGAGTTGCAGCAGATGCAATATGCATTTAACTGAATCTGAAGCATTAGGCAAGGCAGTCTTTATTTATTTTTAGTATTTATACTAACAAACCAAGTTGTAGCCTGGTGCTTCTTTAGTTAACACCAAGCTGGAAAAAAAATAGAAAAGCCAGCTATTTTTTAGAAGATATAACAACATTGTCAAATGGACATTGCTTCATAAGCCGTTGCAGTAACCAAAACAGTATACAGTATGAGAATATTTGTACTTATTCTTTACTAAGTCTATTCAGTCTACATTCAATAAGAATCCAGGTAAGACAGACCACAGATCTTCTGAACGTTAGCAGCTATGTATAAAAGATCATCTTGTCAGTTTCAATGTTTTCTTGCCAATATCCCAAGCCAAATTTCTCACAAGTGCTGAAAGTATGATAATTCCATCACTGCAATTTATTTATTTAAACAATTAAATGATTTATATAGTTACCCATTTCATAGCAATCACTCTGATTATTAACTATTGGGTTTCCACGGCATGTCATTGATTCAAGATGATGTTTGGAATATATTAGTATATTCCAATACAATCTTTGTACTACACAGCCCCTTTCAAAATCTTTTATGAACATATATGATGTCTAATTCCTGCTATGCATCTGTACATACATGCATACTACACACAGATACATACACACAAAAGGCCTAGTCCATTTTCTGTAGGACGGAAATGTCCTTATTTCTCGGCCTAGACCATCATATCTAGAAAAAGGTCACCAAAAAGATAGTCAAGTTGCAATGAAAAATAAAGCATTAGGGAAAAGAAAGGAACAAACTATGAATTAGCTGAAATTGTTTGTGTACACTAATAATTTCAGTGTAGCTCAGTGAAAGAGGAAAATTTTGGACTTTTATTAAAGAAAATGTAGTCATGCCTCATTACAAAGATTGAGGTCTAAATAAATAAGCGTCAAGAGAATTCTTTTAATTATCCTTTTGCATGATTTGGCGGCATCATTGCTAAGATTATCACTGTAGCAGATTGCATTCAGGTCAATGGTATATTAATGTTTCCAATCTAGCATGCAAGAGGCAAACTGACTTTCATGGACAACCTGATGTCACTTTCCCCAAGAGTCACTCATTGACATGACAAGGGAATTTATGAGTCATTGCATCTCACCTAAAGTGAAGACCCTACTGATTGCATAACACTTGAAGTAGCTCCAGGGCTCAATATGGTTGAATGTAGGCAAGCTATTTTGCCCAGATGAGAAGCTCATCTCAGAGATCTTGCTCCTATTTCTAATGAACTGTTTAAAACTTTTCTGATATACTTTTCTGGAAAGCAGAGACAAGAGACACCCAATGATCCATCAGATGATCCAGAACTATTTTGACGTGTATTACTAACTGGGAGAAAACCTTACTATCTTGCTTAAGCTTTGGAAGGTAAAATTTCCCATTTCCCATTTCCTAAAAGTGCATGAATCCTGCTATTCTGGGGAAAAAAATACCAAAGGATTTATTAGTTCAATAGTTATGTCCATGGCTCTAGATCTCCATATTTTTTTTAAACTTGACCTGTTCTTTTTTAAATTCTAACTATAATTATAGATTACAGATTAAAGCTAGGAAATAGACCCTTTAAAAACTAGGTATGTTTTATAAAATCCACACTCATTTGCTACCTCATGTTGATTTAAAAATGTAAATAACGTTCCCATATTCCAGACCAAGTATGAGAGTTCCGTTGGCTTGCAGAATCACAAATTAAGGATCTTTAAGCAATTATCAATTACCAGGAATCCATTTATGATTCTGAGTGGGATTTTAGTTTACCCATAACGGAAACCATTATTCCAAAGAAGTCCCAGAGATGAAGATTCAAATCAAGTAGACTTAATGTTATTTCTGATTGTTTAACTACAACTGTATTTCATCTGCTTGGAAATATTCAGTTAACCTATCCCTCTACTCTAAATATTGTAATATGTGTAATTTTTTTTAAAGGACATTAAGAAATGTTCTCTCCCCCACTTTTCTTAGAAATGTGTGATTCCCCCATTTAGGGTTGCAGGATATTGGAGACTTAGATATGTATATGAAACAAACGAGAATCAAATTGTTTTCTCTCTTGCATCCAAATTACATGGACATTATTGTTGTTGTGAACCACATTATAAAAGAACAAAGAACAAGGAGAAGGAGAATAAGGCTATCTAGATCAAGGGCAGGAGGAATCATACAACTTGCATCCTGAAGTGTCACTATAGCAACATTTAAACGATGCACAGAAAAGGAAGCACATTTCTGTACTTGCTTCCTTGGATACCAGATATAAATGACCTCTCTCTGGCTTGGTTTGTGGCGTTCACGTGTATACTTAAAAGCAAAATATGTTATTTTCTTTACCTGTAATAATATTCTTCCTCTCTGATTTAATCAATCTAAGTATTGTTGGTAGTGTCTTATATACTACATTTGCCACTTCATAGTTATCCACAAAACAGTTACAGCCAACACGCGGACATCATTGCTAGAGTTGAGCAAACAGCTTAGAAATGTTCAGTAAGAAGCTGAATCTTTCTGTTCTAATGAAGAATTATGATTCTTATGCAATCCCAACTATGAAAATCTACTAGTTAATTGATTTTTTAAAAAGTGTTTTGCAAATCTTTGACTCATCAGGAAAAGTCAAGTTACATACAGTATATCATTGCATTTCTTTTGGAAGACTGTTTATATCACAGTCTAGCATGATCTCCCTCAGTCTCTCGCCAATGAAATAAATCCCGATTTAAACAGAAGCTGTCCACATGAAAACATCTATTGCTATAAATCATGGTTGGCACAAACTTTGCAGTATAAAGATTCCTATGGCTAGAAAATCAGCATCACTGTCAATTACTGGATCTATTATTATTATTATCCCTTTATTATTCTTTGTTTTAGCTGTTTTATAGGGTTTTTTAATTATTTGAAACAATTTAATGATAATAGTTTTAGCTTTATTGTTTTAGTTTTGTTGAACAGGATCCAGAGTCATTTGTTTGTGAGATGGGCAGTGACAAGAATTAAATAAATAAATCAGTTATTTTATTGAATAAGATATTCAATATCCGTGACAAAAAAGTATTCACTCTAAAATTACTGTACAAATTTTTCTATTTAATAGCTTTACTAATTGTACAAAACTTTCAATAACTAAGAGAATATTATAGACACATTAATCCTTCCTAGCTATACTTGGTGAACAAAGATGTTATCGAGAACTGTTTTTTTCATAACTTTCTGCAACTCATTTCATATTTTGAAATAGGAAGATGGGATGCCCTGATGAAAATCATTTTTGCTTGACATCCTAATAATAATTACATCTTAATAATCTACATTCATAGCAGCGTATTGTATTATGTACACATTCCATTTTACTCCTGTCATTTCTTACACTCAGCATTAAACTAGGAGGCCAGTCTTTGCTTCATCTGAACTTATCAATGTAATCACAATTTCTTCCAATATCAAAGTATCAAAACATAGCTATTTAAATAATATTAACTACCAAAATAGAAAAGAGAGAGAAAGAAGGGGGGGGGAGAAAGAGAAGGAGAGGAATAGAAACTTTGCAAGCCATCATCATTGCTGTTCTAACATGATTCTTTTAAAGGCTACATTCGACCCTGTAGGGATTCATATATTTTAGCATTATGAAACTGTTGTCTCTGTAAGAAAAATTTTGAATCATGAACCATCCTGACTATTGAGAATAATTTTCTTTTTTTACATTAGTTAATTTGCAATCCTCTTAAAACCAAACATGCTAAATGAAACAAACCTTTAGCAGTCCCTACTTCTTTCCTTTCACTAGCAATTCATGCATTTTATACCCCAAATTATTCTCTATTCAGAAACTCCTGGCTGTCACTTTCCTAGCTGTCTGATGGTAATTACAGAATTGCTTACCCTTTTATCCTGAAAAAAATTGGAAGGCATCTTGGCTAATTATCAGATGCTGATGAATGTTGCACTTATATTCTGACACAAGCAATGAAAACAGTTAACCAAATGAAATGCCTATACCCACCACAATGGAAACGAACATCACACATTCAAAATAGGACATAAAAACAAAAACAAAGGTTCTTGAGGATATTTTCAGTGGTACTGGTATTACCTATAAACAGCACCGGTGTGCACATCTGAATGACAAAATCCCTCTTATCACTACAGGAGAGAATGCTGAATTCCAATCTGAACCATGTCCACATGTTTTAGCTCACATGCCAAGCAAGTTCAGCATCTCTGAAAGTCCACATCCATCATCACCACTCCACACAGCAGTGAGATTGACTCTTATTTCATCAAGATTTTCCTCCTCCCTCCCCCCTCCAACCCCTCCCCCCACTGGATTCAGTGGACATGTAGCTTTGCAATATAACTGGCCCAGGATCAAACAATGGTGGCACTATTTTCCTGCCAAATAGCAAGGTGGCTTTGCCAATGAATTCTGATTTATCAGCTCATAGTAGAGTGAGTCTGTGGCAAGAGGACTGCTTTATTTTTTTCCCCTTTAAAAACACACTGCTTTCTCCTTCTCCATCTTATTTCAGGAGTTGCCTAACGCAAGCACAATATCCATGTTCTATTGCTGTTGATCCAAGGATAGTCCCTAACTGGGACAAAATTTATGCAAGGAACCACTGGAGTCAGTGGGGGACCAACAAGAATTGTTTTAACAGATCCCCAAAATAATGGCATGTGTTCAAAAAAGAAACTGTAATCATCCATTTGTTTTAACTGATTTACTTAAGAGTTATGAAATAAACTGGATACTTTGCTATGAAAGCTTTGCAGGATTAGGAATCCCTGCATGTGTATCTCTGAGAGGATGGCTCAAAGTTAACTATATTTTATGTATCTAACACTTAGGAGGCATGACATAACCCCATATAGCATAACTTTTATAAACAGATGATTTAATTATTATTTTTCCTCATAGCTTAATGAAACTGTTAGAAATATTGATGTTGTTGGATTGACAGGTTATCAAATAAGTTCAGAAGTCATGTCTAAATAACATAATGGGGGAAAACTGATAAAATGCTTCTGCTCTTGTAAGATTACAACTAGAAAAAATCTTGGAGAGAGGATATTTAGAAAGACATTTCCAGTTGTTACCTGTGAAGGTATTGCTTTTACAGAAAAGCAGATCTCCCCAATTTGATTAAGTATTTTGGTATGTGTGTAGACATTTTGATTATCAGCCCATGGATGCAAGATCAGGAGAGCCACATGTGAGAAGGAAACATATGTTTAAATGGTAAATAGCAATGCTCAAAAGAAAATTATCTAATGGAAAGTGATTAGTTATAGCAATAGCCTTAAAAAAAAACTCTCCTCTTCTGTGTCCTATTCTGGGTCTATACACTACATTTTTTACAACTATGAAATGCTCTCCTTTTGGAACAGAAAGCCCCTGTAATTAATAAGACAAAAGGACCAACAATCAACTTTCTCATAGTGGAAAGTAAAAACTTTTCAGACTCGTTTTTCCAACTTGTGAAATGGCTACAATTATAGGCTAGTTTTGCCCAACCACCACATTATTTGAACCTGGTCTGTTGTGCAAACTCCACCCCTGTTGTTAATTGATGGCTGTGTTGCATGGATCCAGAAAATTGGATTAATTGAATATATGATGCTCCAAGCTACCATGGATAAGTAGGTTGTACAAAGAGATCCAGAGTCCCTCCCAGCTATATAGGAGTACAGAACATAATGTGCAATCCTATTTCCTTAGTGAACGTGCATAGGATCAATGTTACCCTTTCATTTTTAAACCCACACTGCATCCAATGTAACTCGGAAAGCTAAATATTAAAACAATAAGATATATCCACAAAATTCAAGAGAGTGTCATTTATGTGGACCCACACGGCCACAGACATGCTCTGGGGAAACTGAGAGGATTTACCATCAAATCATAGTAGAATAAAAGCTCTAGGAGACATTTGAGGAAAAGTCTCCCTCACATGCCTTCTTTGGCTACAGATTGTCAAGTGCATCACTTGTGCCACCATCTCAGAATCATCTTTCCCCAGTTTGCCTGATAATCATGCTTCGTTATTACCCTTTCCCTTGCAAAGACTTCTTCAGATGGTGACATTGCCATCATTTCCATTTCTTCCCCTACTTGACTCTCCTCACACCAAACTCTTTGGGCTGACCTTCCAAAACAGACCTAGTGCCTTCCAGACATACCGGATTTCAATTCCTATTACTTCCTACCCTGAGCCACCAGATATGGCCATGCATCCTATAGATGATGGAAACTGTCATCCACCTTATTTTGGGGTTGGAGAAGACTGTTATGCAATGGCTATGAATTTGGCAGCCTTGGGCCAGTTGGTAAATCAAGCATTACATTGCCAGATACTGCAGGAGAATGGCAGGCACTGCTTTTCTTTGCTAGAGAATGAATGGAAAGGATAGCTAGAGAACCAAGGTATCTGCAAGGGTTACCCAAAGGTTGATTCCCTTCCCTTCCCCACCCCACCCCCATCCAAGTACCTCCCTCCCCACAATCCGAGTCAGGATTTCAGTTCCCCTTTGGTCTCTCCTAGCCTTCAAATACATAAATCACCCCTCAACTCCATCACTTTAAAAAAAAAAAAAAAAAGGCAAGCATAAAGATACAAGGGAAAAAAAATAATAATGTGACACTCACTGTATTTGAAATCACCCAGGAGCAAAAGGAGGATATCCAGAATGAAATTCCGAAGAAGAAGAAGAAAAAGGGGCGGGGGTGTTTGAAAAGAAAAATAAAATAAAATAAAAACAAAAAAAACCAGGCACCACCAGCACCGATGGCAAAACTACATCATCTCGGCAACAGATCCAATTTGATGGGAGGGAAAAAAGATAGGAAATTAAATATCCATCTGCAATTTTCCATCTAGTTCGGTCCAAAAGAGCTCCAAGCCTTGCTGTTTTTTTTCCCCCTTCTAGCTTCCTTTACATGATACTTCTCTTTCCTGGCTTCCTCGTTCCCACTCCCCGGCCGTCACTCTTAGGACGTGGCTGTTTTCAAATGTCCCTGCGTGTATCAACTTCTTTCTTCTTCAGGGGACAAACGGACGGGACGGGATTGGGGGAGGAAAGCTTCAGGAAAAAAAACGAGGAAAGGAAAACCAAAACCAAAAACCACCAGTTCAACGAAAAGAGTCTTTCTTCGTCGAGAAACTTTTCATTCCTGCCCGGATCTTCTCGTGAGGTCCTGGATCCTTTGCGCCTCTCCCTCTCTCCAATACTAACTCCTTTGAATCCCCCGAAGGAAAGATTTTGCCGACTGATAATTTTTTTTCCCCAGCCTCCGCAACGACCCCTCAGCCCGTCCGTTGGAGGCGATTTCTCTTCTTTTGGGTCTGCCTGCTAAGATCCAGCGGGAGTCAGGGAAGACCCTTCGCGTCCTTTTTTCTTAGCCGCACGCTCGATTCTCCGGTCCATGTGCTGCCACCACGGATCGGGGGTTCCCATGATCTCGGCGCTCCGATTCCCTCTTCTCACAGAGGCAGGCAGCCTCTCACATTTTTCCCCAACCAACTTTAGGGTTTCTCTCGCCACCCTCACAGCCCACCCACCCCCGTCTCCGCCGATTCAAGGATCTGATTAGATTTCCAATCACAACCCAGTGCGCAATCGGATTTTTTATTTCAGCCAGGAACCAGCAAGCCCAAATCTCCACGTTACTATATCCCTTCGCCTTCCTTCCAACTCCTCCGCGTTTTTCAGAGCCTGGCATCAAATGGAAAGACGCTGAGGCGGGAGCGAGCTTGCGGGGGGGGAGGAGATCCAGCGAGCGAGCGAGCAAACAAGGTTCCCACCACCTGTCAAAAACCAATCCGTCATTTTTCGAAACACCTGAAGTGGGCGGCTTTCACCCACCTCTTCCCGCGCTCCCCTCGCTGCATTTTCCTCCTTTCTTCCTTATCCAGATCACCCCCGGCGTTCAAAAAAATTCCCTTGTCGGAACCCGCCGATCTCCCCGGGGAGGCGCGATTCGTCCGGCTCGCCGTGAATTTTGCCAGCCGGGGACTTCTATTCATTTCGCCGCCTTCTCCATTTTTGCCGCCAGCCTGCTGGAGGGCCGCGAGGAAGAAGGGGTGCTGGAGGGGAAAATGTGTTCTTTGGAATACTCAAAAGGAAGCTAAAGTGGGAGGTGGCGAGGCAGCCGGTGAGGAGCAGGCACTGTATTTCTCCAACAGTCTTTTTTCCCCAACAGCTCCAAATCCGCTTAGCGACCCTCCGATCTACTAAGTTAAGACACCGTCCCCGCCGGCTCCCCTCTTCCTCCTCCCCAGGTCAGCCCCTTCCCTCCTCGAGGGCTCGTTCCGAGGCAGTCGGCCGCCGCGGGGCTTCTTTGACACCGCCAACCTTCGCTCCAGAAACGCGCAGCCCTCCGCGCAGCTGCAGCCGCTTTTCTTCGCGGCCGTCAGCTCCGGTTTGAACTCCTCCGCCCGCTGGGGTGAGGAGAGAGGGGGGACAAGTAAATAAAGAATCCGCTTCCTAGCAGTTGCCGCGGAGGGCAACGCTGGCTTTCTCGCGCTTCTTTTCTGCAACCGCACCTCGAGATACACGAGCTGACCCGGGCCGATCTTTTTACTCCCCCCGCCCCCCCACACATACTTTCCAATGGTCGTTCCCTTTCCCCGCCAGGTTCACACATTCATACATACACACAAGGAGTCTTTCTCACCCTCCTTCTTCCCCCCCTTCTCCCCCTTCCCCCCCCCCCGCTTGTGATCAGTAAAATACAATTACCCAATTACCTCCAATCATCTTAGCACTGATTGGTCAATTGCATTAACACTTGCTGTTAAGAGAAAGGAACTTCTGCGGCGGGACCCTGCTGCCACCCAGCGGACAGTTCGGAAACGCGATGGCCAGGTGAAGCCCGGGAAACTTCTCAGCAACGACGGCGTAATCGGAATAGAAGGGCTCATCTTGAGGAAAGGAATGTCAAAAATCATTTTTCTTAAAAACAGACCCACAGCGCCCACTGCTTCATGGTTTGCAAGGGAAAATCAGCCAGGGAAGAAGAATGCTACGCAAGGACAAGTCCTCTTGTTTAGAACCGGATACCTTCTTCCCATACATTTCTCCCCATGTGTCACAGCCTTCCTTGAAACATGCTTGTTTGCTTTCATGGCAATTTGTTGTAAGCGAAGTGCACAAGGCTTATGGCCGCAGCAATATCTGGGATTTCATTCCTATCGCTGAAGCCAATATCTCACAAAGTGAAGAGGGCAGTCTCTCAAGAGCCTCAGTACAAGTCTATAAATGGGAAAGGCCATGCATGCCGTTTATAGCGCTGATTAAGTCTGCAGAGTTAAATCCCACGCAAGGGGAAGGAGAGGATTTGCTTTGAGACGAGGCTTAAAGGAGGGAAAGCTTTCAAGATAAATAAATTATCTCAGGATATATAGTTTGTGCAAGGTTTACAAGGTCAGGAGGTTTCAGGACTATATATGTCTGAACTTGTGATTTTGATGTGCAATGGGATTGTGAATGTTTTGAAAATAACATCAGTCAATAAATCACATAAGGCAATTACCTATCTACATTCATTAAAATCAGTAACTTTTTTTCAGGTTTCTGCAGGCCTCTACTTTAAAAGTTGCAGTAACTTACAGACACTGAAAGCGTCTTCTAATGAATAGCTGTATTTCTGGGAAGTTCAAAGTACTCATAGGAAGTGTGCACTATTCTAATACATGATTTGCAGAAGCAATTGAAGATGAGATCTAAGCCTGATGTTCTTTCCTCAAAACAACAGCAGTTTTCAGGGACTAAGGAATGTTCCAGTTGATTCGTTGTGGACCAAAGCCTTCAGAATCAAACATTTTTGTTGCAAGTGAAGCTTAAATAAAAATGGTTCATTTTTGTCCTGTTCTGCCTACTTTTTTTTTTCAAAACGAATAAACCATTTCTTCTGCTCCTTGCTATTTTTCCCTTATTCCCTCCCTTATCTCATTATCTCTATACATGGTGATAAAGATCATGTCATCAATTCAGTGTTGATTTTTACCAATCACAAGGATAGACTTTCTTCAGGGTCATCAGTCGTCAACCTGATCCTTCAGATCTTCAAGTGAGGTACTTATTAGTGCTGTAGTTGAGCCTACTCAACTTGATGCTGGTCATCCTCTTTTCTAACTACCACAACATTATGGATCTTCCTAGAGAGTTGGGTCTTTACATGATGTGTCCAAAATATTCTAATTTGTTCTACAATCCATTTGTTGACTCTATTAACTATCCATAGTTTTCTCACGAGCCTTCTCCAAAACCAAAGTTCAAAAGCTCAGTACTCTTTCTACTCAATACTCTTCTGCTTCTTGAAATTCCAGTTTCCGCTTCCATAAAATGTTGAAGGGAAAGCCCCTGGCTACCCAGTTCTTCAGGCATAGATGTATCAAAACATCTAAGTATATTTTCCAAAACCTTCATTACTGCTTTACCAAAAGGTAGTATCTCTTGATTGCTGATTCCTTCACAGTTCAACAGTCAATCCTAACAGGCAGAAGCTATCTACCAGGTCAATATCTTCACTGTCAGTTCTAAGGTTGGTCGTTGCATCTATTATCGGTTTGATCTTCTTTATATTTAATCTTAGTTCCATTTTTATGGTGTTTCTTGACTTTCACTATCAGAGCTTGCAGATCATTTGCATTTTCAGCTATCAGCCCAAATGCAGGGCTTTCGTAGGAGCCATAGTAAGTAGTGATGAAAAATGAAGAAGGGAGCAGACAAGGATAGAGTTGCTCCTGCTCCTGCTGGTGCTACTATCGCTTTCTCCATTGCTACTCCAAAGTTAGTTAATTCCTCAGCCTCATGTACTGGAAATGAAGCCTTCAGAAGCTCCAATGACTTTCCCAGTGACCACTTCCAATGACTCTTTTCATCTTCTTTTTCTCCTATCCTTTCCTGCTTATGAAAAAAAAAATGAAGGGAGAGGGAATAGCATCTGGATACAAACATCCACTTGACCACTAGAGGATTGCAGAACAATACCAAAACCTTTCTTTGCTCCCATCCAGTACAGGTGTGAATACTCTTATGGGGTGATGGGCAACTCAAGAGGCTTGCCGTGGGGCTCATTTTATATGTCTAAAGTGAATGCAATGAGTCTTATTGTCATACGTAGATTTGTATCTTACAGTGTAATTCTATGCATATCTTTTTCACATGAAATATTAATAACATTAATATAGTCTCAAGTGTTTGTGATATTGTAGTCTTAATTTTTGCAGTTACTTTCTGTAGCAATATTATGCAATTCTTGAGTTTGGAACTTTATCTGGGGGAAAAAACAGAGTGGTAGTGCTCTCGTTAAGGTCATCTTCAGGAGTTGATCAAAAAACTCAAAATTGATCTCCCTCTTCCTAGATGTCCCTCCTTCTATTTCATTCGATCTGATCCAAAGCTCTGACGTCCCTTTAAAACTTCCAAAGTATGCCCCATCTCATGCTATTTTATATATCTAATTAACTTTTTAAACTATATATGTTTTTAATAAGGTAATTCTCTGGTTCTTGCATTTTCTAAGAGAGGCTTGTTTCAACTTCATATGAACTCATCACATATGAGCAGAATAAGGAGACAGTCTAATAATATGCCATGCAGTCATAGCATCAGAGAGTTGGAAGGGGCCACTAGTAGCCCTGTGCTGGAGCATACATTAAAGAACGCTCTGTGATTGACTATCCCATCTCCATTTTGATGTTTCCAGTGAAGGGGAGACTACTACCTCTCAGGATGATCAATTCTATTCTCAACCTGATCTTATCGTTGGGAAAAAAAATACTAATATTCAGTCATAAAATCCACCTTTAACTAAATCCATTATTCCACAGCCTGTACATTAGAGTAAAAGAATTAGCTTTCGTCTATGTTACATCCCTTCTAGTATTTGAAGAATGCTATCATATTCTTACCTCTCCCAGCCATCATTTTAGAATAAATATTCCCATTTCCTTCAAGCTCTTTTCATATTACTTGGTTTCTTAGGCTCTCATTGTCCTTGATAACATTCTCTCTACCTTTTCAACTTTGTCTGAATACTTCTAAAAGTAGAAATAGATGACATACTTGAGATACAGCATTGAATAAAGTGAGAATTTTGAATCTGTACTTCTTTTGACACTCTCTAATGTTGCATCTGCCTTTTTTGGAGTCACTTCACACTAATGAAATCATATTCCATTGGTGAAGTACTATTCTATTTTTCATAAGTATTATTGTCATATCCAATTTCCCAGTTTAGTGCCCATTGTTTTTAGGTTACAAAATGAAGAACATTGTCTTTGTATCCAATGGGGCTTTTTCAGTCTTTTTTTTTTTTTTGTCTACCAAGGTAGCTTTGTCTTTTCCCCCTGTCTCCTAAGTATTAGTGATCCCAAACAATTCTGTGATATCCGCATTGAATAAGCATTCTCTCCAGTTGCCTACTGCTAATGCCAAGATACTTTAGCAAATACTTTGCTATATACAAGACATATTATTCCGTGCAGTCCCACAATGCAGTGGAATAAGGATTATTAACTGAAATTACCCAACAGAAAACAAGAAGATGAAGTTGGTATAGTAAGACCTGTTCTTGATAAAGCCATGTTGTCAAAACATGTTTCCACAGTTCTACTGGTGGCTTTATGATTTACTATAGAGTATTCCTATATATTGATGTTTGTCTGCTAAGTCTATATTCTCAGATTCTTTTCTTTTGTCATGAAGATAGGCACTAGATATTTCACTCATTCTCAAGATAAATCATAATCAAGTTTCTTTCATACCCTAGAATGCAATACATCTGACCTTGACAATTTAGACTTTTGTTGCCTGTGTCTCTGTTGGCATCAAACCTCAATTTGTTTCTTCATTGTGCTCTTCTTCATTGCTGAGGGGAATACATATCCTCTTCTCAGAAAAAAGTGGGGCAATTGGATGGTCCTGTTTTTCTTTATTATCTGCTGTTTTGCCATCTTCACTGAGCAGCTGGTATAGTGATTCGTTTCTCTTTCTCTTATTTTGGCCATAGCAACATCGTTGCTGTTGTTGTTTGCATCCTCTGCCAGCCTCAGCATATTCTGGACTTCAGTCTTTTTGTGTTCCCTTCCTTGGTGATATTTTGTTTTCCACTTCATATGTGTATGTTGTTTATATTGTCACTATGTCGCATAATGGGTCTTCTATTTTTTTTCTTTGTTGTTCGATTTTTTTTTCTTTTGGTATCCTATTTTATCCATCCATTCAGCTTGATTTTTACTTTTTCTTGCCAAAGAATCCTAATGATTGCTGTGCTTCCTTCAAATCCAAGACATATGTTTGATTGCGCTCTAGTTTTTTTGAACTTCATCACTACATGGATACTTTCTCCCAATGTTCTTACCCTTCCACTGGATTAACTCAGTCTTTCTTATTTGTCCCATATTAAGAATAGCCATGCCTTCGCCTGTTCCTTGAAGGAGAAAATTGTCAGCAAGAAGGCTTGAGAATGCCAAGGTCCTTGCCTGGCAGAAGTTTCCCCCCCCCAATATATATTGGGTTAATTACATTCTGCCATCACTACTATTTCACGCCTTCTTGAAATATCTGAGAGATATAGTTTAAAGCTCTCCTCTTCCCCATTCAACCATACCAAGGTTTAGCTAAACACACTATTACTACTTCTCCTAAAATGCAGCTCGATCAGAATTCCTTTCCCAAATAATTTCTGGAAGAAGACTCTCTCCTATCTATACCATTTCCAAAGCTGGTTGTAATTCTCATTTAGATAACTGCAACATGTTCTGAATTTATTTATTTCAATTTATATGACTACCCGTCTCAAACTCAAGACTCCAGGCAGCTGGCAACAATTAAAAATTATATAGAAACATAACACAATGTAAGAAAAAAAAACATATAAATAAAATCATCATGTGAGGTTAAAAAAAATCCCACATCAACAGCAAAGTCATGCATTTCTTGCATGGGATCTGCCATGCATCGGGATTACAAGCTCAATAATAAAACCACATTTTTAAAGACCTTGCAAAAAGCCAGCAGGGACAGGACCAATCTAATTTCTGGTATTCTAAAAGTGGGCAACAAGACAGAAAAATCCCCCTTCTGGCCCCACTAGGTGATGGATGGGACCTAATGGATAGGACTCATAATCTCCTCTCCTGATAGAACAGGTAGACATAAACAGAAAAGTGGTCCCTCAAATATTTTGAAATAGAATTAAATTATTCAGTTAGATGGAGTAGGGGGATATCTCTTTAATGAAAGAAGATGATTTGATGGTTCCCACTAGGTCTCAGTCTGTCTGGGTATCTAGTTCAAAATGCTGGTTCTAATTCTAATTTTCAAAGCTCTAATGGTTAAAGCCCTAAAAATAGCGGGATCAAATAAACTGAAGATTGCCTGTGTATTTATTTAAACTCTGAAATAATTTTTAGAAACTCTTTTCTGAACCAATAACTATGCTAATGGTTTCACAATTACTTATGAATGCCTATGGAAAGAATGATTATTTTGTACATGGTGGTTATTTATTTATGGATGAAGTTTTTTCCCCAGGCATTTCAACTGTAATAGTTGAATATATATATATTAGCTACACAAACAAAAAAAGTAGTTAAATATCAACACAGAATTAATTGTCTAGAATTGATAATATTTACAAGAGTAAAGGAAAGACATAGAGCAATTCCCAGCTTTAGCAGAACACGTTTCCTTGGAACGATTCATTTTGCTATCCACATGTGAAAAGATCACGACCTTGGATTTTTCATAATTTATAGAAAGTTATGTTTGCAACTCAAACGGCAAGCTCATTTAGCCTATTTATGTGATGTTTTCCAAACAGCCCAGTTTAAGAAAAGAGATCTGCATTACCAGTGTATAGGATAATGTAGAAAATACCTGAAGGCAGATTTTCTATGTTGACAGCTTTGGTAGATGTGCATCAATTTTACTAGGAGCCAGGAATAAATCTGCCGGATAGAGATTGAACAATAGGGGTGCAAGCCACATCCTTGCTTGATACCCCTTTTGAAAAGATAGATGGCCCTTTGTCCTGGCAGCATTGGAGCAAGGATATTAAAATATAGTGCCTTTAGCTAAAACAACAGGCAAGGTTCAATTGACAAATGTTCCAAACAGCTTCATGTGAGACGGAATCGAAAGCCATTTTTTAAATCAATAAATGCAGCGAATAATTTATCTTCTTTAGGATACTGATATTTCTCTGCAAAATGGGAAAATGTCAGGCAATAATCTAAGGGAGAAATCCTCTATTATAACCTAGCTGTTCCTCTCTGGTCACCTCTGTTAATCGTAATCCAGTATTTCAGTTCTTTACATAAAAACTTAACATACAGTTTTTCCAATACTGGAGATCAGGTTTATTGGGTGGCGCTTATTGGGATCTGCTCTATTGCCTCTCATATAGATGGGGATAATGATAGCTTTATTTCAAGGACTAAAATTTTCCCTGAGCTAAGAAAAAGAAGGAAAGGAAACAGTTTTTAATCTAAAACTTTCCTCTTTAAATGAGTTGTAATTGGAGTGTCCAGAGGTAGTATTAGGGGCATATGATTACTATCAGTTCTCTCTTCAATTACAACATTGCTGATACAATTTCAAAAGAAATTAGAAATGAGAAGATAATCTACCACACAATTACTTTGCTATGCAACTTACACTCTATCTTCCTATCTATCTCTCAACTGATTGTTAAATTTTCCTCCAGCACTGCATAAATGGAAACAGACAAGTTTTACATGGTACCCTTTAAAAAATCTGTATATTTTGTGCTCTCCAAACTTTAGAATTTTGAGCCACATGATACATTATTGTTAGGGCATTCTTGGTGTTAGAATCACTACCCATAAGTAAATAAGCAGAGGAATAGAAACAAGGAAATTATTTTATACAGTAGCAGTTTCTGATTTCTGGGGAAGAAATGGTGAGCTGAAGATAACTCTGTGAAAACTGGAGCTGACCACCATGGCAGAATGAAGAGCCGGTGAGTAGATCAACTTTTTGTAATTCCTTTCTGGACAAGGAGAGAATTTGAAATCACCCATAAGTGCTCCAGACAGTTGTTCCTCATGTGGAGACCACAAGATGGTAGTCTGTGGTTGGTTTAGAGCTCTGGGAGATGAGGGAATACCATCTTGCTCAAACCATGATCGATACCTGGATTCACTGGTACCTAAGTTCGTGTAATTCTTTTTCTAATCATTTTCAGAAATTTCTCATTAACTATTTTTCAACTATTAGGAAACTTTGGATAGACCCTTTTTTTTTAGCACTGGATGAGAGTCCTTCAATCCTTAGTAAAATAAGTTTTAAATGCAAGTTTAAGGACTTAATTTTGGGTGGGTGAGGATAAACAGCAAAAGGATGATTAAAACTTTAATTTTAAAAACTTACAAATTGATGAAGTATACAGATAAATTTGAAATAGATTTTTGTAATTAATTAAAATAATTCTCATGGGAATATGCTTTTGTTTTCACATCTAAAGAACACAGTAAAATTTTAAAAATTGGAGTCTAGGGGGAACTAGAAGGAACTAAATTTTACAATTAAAGGAGAAAAACAAGTCTACTTAAAATATTTTAATATTGGAAATATTGAAGGATATTTTTGAACAATGAACTCTGACATTAATTAGAAGATTGTCTATTTCTATAGCTAAATTGTACTTAAACGATGTTATGGAAGAGGAACCAATTTTACTTGACAAGATTGAAACTGATTAGAAAGTGTATTTAAAAATAATTGGCTACATTTTTGAGGTAGAGAAAATGTACACTGGATATACAAAAGAAATAAATTGATATCTTAATAATTAAAAGATACATATACAAATAACAAACCAACTTGGATAATCTTCCTATATTGGATTTACAAAGAAGCTTATGATAGCTTGAAATAATTTTGTGAGAAGGGACAAAGAAAAAAAAAAAAAGAAATCAAGTTCTAGGACATTATTTGAAAGAATTAAAGATCAAGATTTTTAGAAGTAAAAAAGAAGAACATAAAGTTGGTTTACTTGATCAAGGTGAAAATAAATATGTTATTTTGATAATCCTTACTGAACTTTTGCTCAAAGGACAAGGCTTTAAGTATTTGTTTATAGTTATTTGTTTTATTTTAGGAAATAGTGATAGGTTACTAAAATTGTAGTTATGAGGAAAGGGGAAATCATTTCTTTATATATTTCTTTTTTCCCCCTTTACTATATTCTTATTTTTTTTCTATTTCCATTTTTATTTTTTCTATTTCCTACACTTTTTTATTTCTTTACTTTGAATTAGTTTTTATTGTTGCAATTATAATTTTTAATAAAATTACTATTAAAGATAGAACAGTTTCCAGTTGTCCATAGGGCAAAAAAAGGCAAATGCAAGTTTAGTGTAAGTATATTTACAATAGGAATTGAAGAAGAGTTGCCACAGAATAGACAAAATATTTTTAACTTTCTGACCAAAAATGAAATTATATATGAGTAGGGCACTGAAGTTAGGGCACTGAACTCCTCAATATAAAAAAAGATCACTGGATGATATCTCCTGAAATTAAACAAGATCTAGATCTCTGCATTTATATCTTTAGTTTTCTATCTACATTCTAAGAAATTCTTCATTTTAATAACATCAGTGTCCTTATGTTTAGTGGTCAATATAGGAGGAATATTTTCCTCTTAGTAAAGACAAAGTAAGATGCATCAAATTGGTTACTAAAGATGTATAGCATTCTGATTCATGAGGCTAAAAAAAAACAGTTTTTCCAAACTTTTGAGTTAAAAAGTCTGGTTCTAAATTTAATAAATTAAATTATTGGTCATTCATAGAGAATTTGCAAGCAAAACCTGTCTCAACTTCCAAAAGAAGAATTATTTAATCTTTCCTCAGAGGAGAGGATCTATCCATGACATTGATCACCCATTACATTGTTTATATTTTATATATTTATAATATTTTGCATTTCTAGACCACCCAATTCCCTCAAGGACAATGTTACTAACTAGATAAGGGGAATAAATATCTCTGGCTCAATTGCTATTAACTTAGTTCTCAAAATTAAACAGTGATCTTATTCCAAACATTCATTGGGAGAGATGAGAGAGAAGTAATAACTGAGTCTCAGTTCTAGATAATTTCATGTTCAAGCTGGATAGAAGCTTTGGTGTTTCTATGAAAAATTAGAGTGATTTGTTGCATGATTAATAAGAAGATTGGGTCTTATTCCCCTGGTTCAGGCAGTGTCTTTGCTTTAAGTACTTCTATAAACTTATCCCGGTTTTTAGAACATAAGCTTTCTGCAGCAACTACAAAAGATCTTTTGAGCAAGCATTGTATCACACAGCCGGTTCAATGAGAAGTGTGGAGTTATATAAAAATATATTCCCATCTCCAACTTTCTTCAGTTACCACACTGAAGTAGATTATATTGAAAAAAAGAAAAAGAAAAAATAGAATGAATGCTCATATCAGAAGCATGCTCTAGCCTTGCACATCAGAGATAAAGAATAAAAGTAGACTCAAGAATGCCAAGACAAAGGAAGTGTCCTTGAAGTGATTAGTAAGCAGGGAAGACCTGTTTTTGCAGACTGCTCAAGATCTCCCATCTGGAATAAACAGCTGGTGGACAAACACCAAAGCAAAGAAACAGCCAAAGAGTTTACTTTTTTGTCAATAGGATTTCTTTTTAGCGATTTACTCAGGATTAGAGCTGTTGCTTGCAGTAAGCTCTGGGGTAGAACTTTTCTATAGCATTAATTCTTAGGACTGGTGCAAAAGACTCAGATTAATAATTTGCCACCTCTTGGGGCATACACTTTTCCGTTAAATCTGTGCTTTGCTTTATGAGTTTTGAAATGTAGCTGTTTTTGTCTGTTGTGAAGATTCAAACAATTAGAACACTCTTCCTCTTATACATACATAGATTCTAGCTTAATTTTATTTCAATAGCGATTTTTGGTATAGTACAAGTATGGTTTTTATGCAAGTTTAAATTTAAGTCAAGCTAACTTGGATTAGTTTTATATTGAAATTAACTGTGTTGGTTTAATTGTGTTGATAAGGGGAGACAAGGCATTATTTTAATATTATAAAATGGTTGGGACAAAACATACTAGCTGCACTAAGTCTAAGCCTAAGCAACATAAAATTGTTATCTTTTGGATCAATAGCATTTTAACTTTCTTGTTACTTTTAAGACAGATATCTATTTATATACTATTCTACATTTTTAAGAGCAAAATTATAATGCTGGTATTTGTATGTTGTCTTTCTTTTTTAAAGAACTGTCACATTTAAATTTTTACTTTATTTTTACTTTACCCACTACACACATGGTTATTGTGTGACATATAATAGTAATGTTTAGAATATTAAGATAAATAAATAAATAAATAAAAAAGATAAAAAAATAAAATAAAAAAACTATCTGCACGCACTCTCACACCACCACCCAGCACAGATCAACCCCGTAGCCAAGACACTCATCTCGAGAACAAAACGCTTAGCTGACGAACAACACCTAAAAACCGAACTACACACTCTCACTAACGTACTAACATCCAACGGATTCCAAAGAAATAAGATCACCAACCTAATCCAAAAAGAAACGCCCACTAAAATCCAAGACAGAGAACAAGAAAATGGCAAAGCCCTCCTCCCATACATAAAAGGCACCACAGACAGAATCAGCAAGATCCTCCACAAACACAACATCAAGACAGCATTCTGCACAAACCGAAAAATATCCACCATCCTAAGAAACCCCAAAGACAAAATTGAGTTAGAAAATCAAGGAGTATATGAAATCCCATGCACCGCCTGCCCCACCACATACATCGGACAAACCAACAGAAGAATAAGTGCACGCATTGAAGAACACAAGAACTCAGTCAGAAAAGAGGAACCAACTTCTTCCCTGGTCCAACACCTTAAAGCCACAGGACATAAAATTGACCTTAAAAATACCAGAACTATCGCCAAAACTGAATACTTTAACAACAGAATAATCAGAGAAGCCATCGAGATAGAAAAACGCCCACACAGCATGAATAAACGAGATGATACCTCCCGCCTACCAGCCATTTGGAAACCCACCCTTATTGACAAACGAGTCCCTAACACAAAGAATGACACTAGACCCACACTCACGAAAACCACACAGGATGTCACCACCACACATCCACACATCCACGCAAAAAGCAAACCCAAACCCACACCGATGATGAGGCACGACCACAAACCAGAAACCAGACCACAGCTGCATCATTAGCCATTTCAAACCCCTCCAATCCATACATGAAGCAAACTGACACCCACCTTGATATGGCACGACCACGAACGCGAAGCCAAACAACAGCAACGCAGCTCTCCATCTCAAATCCCGCTGCAACTCAGACTAATCCGAGCACAACAAAGCCCCCACCCAAACAGAACACACCCCCAGCCAATCAGAGCACAGCCAACCCCCCAATCAGAGCACAGCCAACCCCCCAGCCAATCAGAGCACAGCCAAGCCCCTAACCAATCAGAACACACCTCCACCCAATCAGAACACAGCCAAGCTCCCACCCAATCAGTTCATACCCCCACCGGCAGTTAAAAGGAAGAAACAGCTGCGATCACACATTGCTCCTAGAAGCACGAGGCCGAAGAGACACCAGCCTGAAGATGACGAATGAGACTTCGTCGAAACGTCGCCAAGACACCTCCAATTTTACGCGGGAGAAAACCTGAATTACCAAAGACCTACATACAAACACCCGTGAAAACCTCAGAAAACATATATATATATATATATATGCTTTTCCTTTGAAAATGGAAACCTTTAAAATAGAATATTACCTTCTGTTATTATATCGTGCATTCCTCTACAATATGGGTATCAAACTCGCCACATCAAGTGATGTGTCGTGACGTATCGTGACTTTTTTTGCATTGCCGGAGCTGAGGTAGGCATGGCCTCCGTATGATGCAACTGGCCTGCGGGCCGGCAGTTTGACACCCCTGCTCTACAATGTTTATATATTTGTTGAGATTGATGGGGAATTATCAATCATTTTCACTGAGATATAATTTTAGCTATATCCATTGCTACATGTTATACCAGATAGGCGACAGAACTTTAGACTCATTGTGAATCCCAAACCATATGTGGTAGATATATTTTTTTTCTGGTAATTATAAGCCAAGAATTTGTTTTTTCTATCTCTTTGAAAGGTTCTGAATCTGCTGAGTAGTCCTCCTGATAAACTAAACTCTATTTCCCTTCATTCTTAAACAGCATGGCATATGACCAGGAATAATGACAGTAGTATTCTAACACACCTAGAAATTAGACCAAGCTGCCATTGAATATTACAAAAATCTCTACATGGGCACAGATTTCACAGAAAAATTATGCATGTTATTTTTTTCTCTCAAACATTCAAAAGTATGGAGGTAAAAAGGGTCCAGGTGCATGTACCAGCCTCATCCCTGAGAACACTATATGTGTTTACTGAGAACTGTTCTTTGTATGATTGGGAATCTCTTGAAATCAGCTTTAAGGAGTGCAACATTTTTTTTCAGCCAAACTGGGTTACAATCTCCTATCAGTTTTTATTTATTTATTTAATCCGAGAAATCTAGGTTGAAGAGCCCAGGGCAGTATAATTGTCCACTTCATGATTAAGCTATTGGTGCCCGATAAGAACTTTACTGGTTTACTGCCTGAAATAGGGGGGGGGGACTTAAATCTAAGCAATTGGGTTCCTCCAGCCAGCCCATCTGCTACTGGCCCATGACTTTGTCCTTTCCAGTATGTCAACTCTGATTGTTTTTTTCTGTGCTAATGTCTGCCAGGTTTACAAATGCTAAGCTTCTCTTCTCCAGTCCAGACTCATGCCTGCTTAAGAACTAATCAGCGCTATCAGTATCTTCTTCTGAACAGATGATCAGCTCAATGAAAGGCTTCTGTTCCCCAGCTGACATCCAAGCTGTTAGAATGTGATCTTAGCAGCAATTATGCACTCATTGATGACATTCCCTTCATTTCTTGGTAAAAATCTACTGTGAAGAGGATGAAAAATTAACAGCAAAAGCAACCAGTTATCTCCAAAACTCTGTGCAGAAGCCAAAGCCACCACCCGCCCACAAAGACATATCCTGAAGAAACGTGTGTTCTATAGGTCATTTTTGTCCATCCTTGAATTAAGTTGTTGTATTCCAATGTCGAATGTAGTCTAGTTGAAAATCAGCAGCTACTTCCCAGAAAGAGAAACATATTAAAATGTTGCAGATGCTTCTTGTTAACTTAATGCTACTTCCCACAGATACTTTCTCCATTTGTTTGTCTCCGCAGCTGTCCAGCTGGGTTAAACTGCCCAAGTCTCAAACAAAAGCAACAATTTGTAATACAAGACATCTGTGTTTTATATGCACTGTTTTCAATAGGAGACAAATTGCTTCACTGAAACTAGTGGCATCCATGTAACTGCTGAAGCTAGCATCAACAGAACTTTTTTTTTCCAAGTACACAAATGAAATGCTTTCAGATATATACTGTCAGTCTAAACTTTGCAATTGCACTGATCACATCGACTCAGAAAACAACTGTCCTAAATTAGAATACTCATTAAACAACCTAAAAGAATCCATTTTCTGATGAACATGACTGTGTTTGCTTGGATGAAATGAGGTCTCTTCTCATGAGACAAGACCTAAAACAGTCTCCTAAAGATTAAATTGATATAGTATTGTTACCTTGTTTCTACTTGGTTTGTTAACTTAAAACATGTTACCAAGCAGTTACTTAGATGGGAAGTGAGACTTCTGATATTTTCTTTTGATCAACATGTCCTGTTAATCTGGAAATCTGCTGTTTTTACCATGTTTCTATTTTTTACTATTAAACTGATTGTCATGTCAATGTAGGGAACAGGGCTGTAATTCATATTAGGACATTATAAACTCTATTGGTGGATGCATTTTGGATAAGTTACTGCAGGCAATTTTGGGTAGTTAAGCAACTCTTGTTAAGACTTAGGAATAACAGGATAGGAAGGGACCTTGGAGGTCTTCCAGTCCAACACCCTGCGCAAACAGAAAAACCCTATATCATTTCACACAGATTCAATCTCTTCTTAAAAACCTCCAGTGTTGGAGCACCCACAGCCTCAGAGGCAAGTCATTCCACTGATTAAGTGTTCTGTCAGGAAAGTTTTCCTTAGTTCTCTCCTTGATTAGTTCCCATCCATTTCTTCTTATCCTGCCTTCTGGTGCTTTGGAGAATAGGAAAAAAAGTTCATATCTCCTAGCTTGGGGAGACTTATACCAATATACACTATATCTGTAACTATTTGTAAAAGTGTGTAGGATGAAAATCAAACCTTCCCTGCCATTCAGTCTTGCCTCTGTTTCTCTCATTCAACATTTCTTTCAAACAGGGAAATGTGTCACCCTGCATAAAGTATTAACATACCTTTTTTCTATATTATTAATCAGTACAGATTTTTATATACCAAGGAGCCATGGTGGCACAGTGGCTAGAATGCAGCATTGCAGGCAAACTCTGCCCACTGCCAGTAGTTCAAACCTGACCGTCTCAAAGTTGACTCATCCTTCCATCCTTCCAAGGTTGGTAAAATGAGGACCCAGATTGTTGGGGGCAATATGCTGAATCTATAAACCACTTAGAGAGGGCTATAAAACATTATGAAGTGGTATATAAGCCTGAGTGCTATTGCTATTATGCTATTAATGTGTTATTATTATTACTATTACTATTATTCTATTATATACTATTATTTATTTCCTGAAACGGTAGTTTCTGACCAAGAACACAGCTGATGGGCAGTTAACAGGAAAACTTTTGGTTCTTTTTCATGTACTGCTTACAATTCATGTATAGAATATATCACATATACCTTGAATCCATTATTGTTTTTGCAGTTTAAAAGTAATGAAGGTAAATGTTATCTGAATAAAATTACTGTTATTTGACTTGTTGTCTACCTAACTACGTATAGCTGTTTTGAATGAAAATCTATCCTCATGAATGCCACCAATCTCAATATACTAACTCATCCAGAACCTTTCCCACTGCTGTTGGTTATAGGCTTATTCTGTAGCAAAAGTATCCACATATACCTTAATGTGACACAGAACAAACTTACAGATGGAAAATTGTTGATGTTCTATCATTCCACAGTGGTAACTAGTGAACATGATAAGTCCTAGTTTTCAGCATTTCTAAACAAAAGAAGTAATTTTCAACACAAGCCTCCTTTCCACTCGATATTCAAGAACAAAAAGGGTTCCTCCCTGCCAATATTTTCCTCTCTCCCTCCCTCTCCCTCTCTCTCTCTCCCTCTCTTTCTGAAAATTGTCTACAAGTTCATATATGTATTATATCTACACCGTAAAGATTAAAATTAAATCTGAGGAAGCAGAAGTAATGTTTTAGAAGTATTGTTGTGACATGTTGATATATTGTTTATTTCTTGCGACACACTTTGAATAATGAATTTACATATGCTAGCTAAAAAATTTACCAACTCTTAGAAATCAGTAGCAGGATTGATAAACAACAAAGATAAGTTATTAGGATAAAGATGGAGTCTGTCAGCAAGAGGAAATTAAGAAGATTTGATTCACAGAAAAACAACTGTGTGAAAACAAGAAATTGATGAAAATAAAACTTTATTAAGCATCATATCAGTTACATTAAGACCAACATTAATATTTAAATACTTTAGAAGTAGGAAACTAAGTAAAGAGATGGCTATGTCTCTGAATGACAAAAGAGTTAATTAAATACTAAAGAAACGGTAGAATTGAATGAAGGACTGATGAATAGTTTGATCTGCCTTCATATGAAAGTGTGTGGTACAGATACAGTGTTAAATTGGGACCCAGAAGACCCAAATTCTCTGTGGCATTTAATTGGGTGTTCTCAATTCAAATTACAGTGGTACCTCAGTACTCATTGCTAATTGGTTCTAGGTGCACACAATGAGTACCAAAAATGATGAGTATCGAACAATTTTTTCCCATAAGGAGTAATGTAGTGAGTCACAAGGCAACTGACACTGACAAGTTCTAGTTCATGCTTTGAATACCAAACAAATGATGAGTATCAGAACAAATTTTTTGTGCGACAATGTGTTGAGTACCAAAATCAATGAGTTTCAAAGCAGTTGAGTACCAAGACACCACTGTACTCCTAAGATAATGTAGAGATCAAATTTGATAAAAAGTATTATATTGTATATACCATCTTGAACCCCAGGAAGACATGATAGTAAATATATCATAAATTTCAGAGTTGTCATCAGAAGCATAGATATTTGCAATTTCTTCAACTACAGGAATGGAAATTAAATGGCAGCTATAGTTCAAATTGAAAGTATATATTAGGGCAAAAGAATCTAATTCATTGTTGGGCTATTTGAGTAGAATATTGCATTCTGCAAGTCACTTTACTGATTTCAGTGAAATTGAATCACGGTTTTCTTATAAGCATTGATGGCAGGAAACCTATTTACAGATTTTATAGTTATAGTTAAAATCTGTAATGGTCATATTTGTGATTCTTTGATTTTGTGATATCTCTTCATACACAGCCCAATTGCAATGCAAACAGATGTCACATTGAACAGGATTATATTTCTTCTTCATATTAGACAGTGGCTTCTACATGTTCACATCTGCTGTGACATCTGGTTGAACTGCATTTATAGTATATGTTAGGGAAGGCTAATTTTTTTCCTTCAAAACAATAAAAAAAAACAGGATTTTTTTTAAACCATTACAAGCTGAAATAAAAATTAACATGCTGTTCTGAGCACAATCAGCACAACTCTGAGATTTATACAAAATATTTGTGCTATTGGAATTAAATGCATAAACATTTATTATAATTGCTAATTTCTAAGCTAGAATATAAGATAACAATGGCGATGATGATGATGATGATGATGATGATGACGACAATGAAGAAGATTATGAAGATGATGACATTGTTTGCCTCTTCTTTTGTTTGGAATTTTCAGGACATTTTTTATTATTTTGTAATTACAAATGCCTGCCTAGGTTTTCATGAATAATAGGAAGGTGATATACTATCAAGTGGATTACCAACCAATCTATATATAGATTAGCTCTGTTGTGTTCACAGTATATAATAGTTATGGTGGAAAGGAACAGAGTATGTAGATAGATTAAAAGATTGGCACTCCTCTTTATTAATTAAAATTCAAATGTGTGACATAATATTTCCGATATGCTTATTTTTACAATTAAGCAGTTCATACCACAGGAAAAAAGAACATTAAGGGATGGCTAAAATAACTCAAATCCACAGTGGCAGAGAATTTCCAACTCTAGAGATAGCTGCATAAATGGTGAGTATAGTTTTTGTCCTTGCAGGCAGGGCTAAGAATATAAGAAAAGTCATGATGAAACAAATGAAATGTTTATGTACTTTAATGTAAGTTTTGTCTTACTTTTCTAAGCTAAAATCAGCTCCAATGAACATCTGAAACATTAGGTTTTATTTTGTGGACCAATTCCAGTTTGTCTTGGCATAAGAAATAGACTATAAATGCTTTAATAAAATAATAAGAAACATTTGTATGGTTTGATATAAACTCAGGGAGGTGTACATGAAGAACAGAAAGTGATCAGACTGATTCTCAAAGAGTTCCCAAAATTCTCTCAGAACAAATGTATCTGGTCAAACTAGACAAACCTTTTAGTTTGGTGACATTCACCAGATGAATAAAACTAACATTTCATTTGTGTTAAGGTTGGATAAAAAATGAATAACTTTTAACCCATTGTATATCAGATAAAACAGTTTATGACATTATTTTATCCCAATTATTTTAATTGGAAATAATGAAACCATTACATTTTAAATCACATCTGAATGGGAAAGATTAGTCACTTTTATTTTGAATGGTTTTCTTCTACCAGAGTTTTATTTTGAGATAGCTGTTGTCCATTTGATTTTGGATCAATAGCTGTTTTGGGGGGGGGGGGAATTGATTTGCTGTCTTTTTTCCAGGCAGAATGAGAGCAAGTTCTTCCAAAGTGCACAACTATGGGTGTGCAGGACATAGGGCTTCCACATACAAAACAGGAGGCTGCCAAAACTTACTTTAGACATTGTATGGATAAGTTATATGTTGGCTTCCCTAGGCAGAAGAACATGTTTTAGCAGGAATTCAGCTTTAGCTGTGTGGGCCATTTCTCAAGCAGCTCAAATTTGCTCATGACTCCTTAGGCACATAATCTAATGATCACCATATGAGAGAAGAAGCATGCATAACTTGAAGTCATAAAGAACAAATGTATGACTTTTTAATTGTTTAATTCCCCATCATTGTATTCTCTATCTAATGGTTCCACTTAAATCTTGAAATATATTCAAGCTCGAAGTCTGCAAAATATTATAAAAGGTCATTTATCACAAGGAAGTGGTAACAATTTGGCAATAGCAATATCAAACTTCATCCAAATTTATATGAAATAACACCTTATGTTAATATGAGATATATTACATCAAATCCAACCACATGGAAAATGTGAATATTTTTACATAATCAATCTCACACAATAGTTAGATTATAGAAGATTTTTTTTTTCTAGAGAAAGAAGAGGGTGACATTCAAACACCATGTTTCAAAATGAGCCAATAATGTTCTCTAAGTACCAGAATAGAACTAAGGGTAAGATACAGTGGGATATGACATTTTGAACAGATTATCTTGTTTAACCAAATGCTGCTTATTTGGAGGGTAAATTGCTAACGGAAATAATTTAAACATACGCGTGATGGAAAAAAAATTCAAAAAAATGGTTGAGGAAGGACAGGGGAATATCAATAACAGCAACGGTTATTGGAATATTGTATATAACATCCCCAGCTGAAACATTTTACTCATTCTAATTCATGTTTCAGATCTGTAATCATTTTGCCATTTGAGAACTAAAGGAAATACTATGTGAAATAGCGAACGACGCAAGTATAAAGAAAAGAATATTGCCACAAAGTAGTACAAAAACTTATGAAAAACATAATTCTTCAGAATGCCCCCACACAGAGATTATTTAGGCCTAAATTTGTATATATCTATTTGTCTGAGCATGCATCCAATTGAGGAAAGCTAGGTTTCTTTCTTTCTTTGTTTGTTTGTTTAAGAAATGCTTATCTGTAACACAATTATGGGTACAAACTAAAGTGACATCTTAAAAACAGTTGTTTGAACAAATGTGCCTGGCAGAATATATCACAAGCCATGATAACAACAACAGTGGGGGAAAAGAACACTCTCTAACAACAAATAACTAATGTCTTTGCAATCAACAGCAAGAGAAGTTTCACCAATTATTTTTAATTGCTCTAAATTTGCCTGTTCTTTCACAGGCAGTCAAATGTACAGGTCAAACCCTTCTAATATTTCTTTTTCTGGTGGTTAGATAGAATGCCACAACAAATCAAAGGCTGGTGTGATGTCAGTTCCCTTTATGAAGATTATATTTTCTAGAGGCTACTGCAAGATCTTATGGGCAGGTATATCACAATTTGGGCTGTTGGGTTTGATCTCTGGGCTTGGCGATTTGGCTGCAAACATTTGGTCTCCATTCAGGGGGACATTTTCAGTGCACTTTGAATTGTGCTCATCTGTTAGAGCACTGGCCTTTAAATACCTTTTTGTGGTGATATAAATTGGTGTGGGTGTTATTTGTCTGGATGTTTCTGAGTCATGGTGTGGCTTCGGGCAGGTTGATTGGCTGGTTGTTGTTCTTGAGATGTGGTCCGGTTTCTTGTGGGAGTTTGTGGGGTTTTTTGTTGCTGTGTGGTGGGGTGCCTGTTTGTTCATTTTAAATGCTGCCTTAGAGATTGCAATTGAAGTTCTTTCATTCTCAGCGGTTGGTCAATTGGGTCAATGTTAATGTGTCTGTTTACTGACTTATTGGTGGAGAACCAGGCTTCCAGGAATTCTCTTTCTCCCCTTGATTTCACCTGGGTTACAACTGTGGTCCCGGCTAGATCAAACCTGTATCCTTCTGAATCTGAATCCTTCTGAATCCTTGTGTGTCCTTCTGAGACACAGGTTTGATCTAACTGGAACCACAGTTGTAACCCAAGTAAAATCAAGGGAAGAAAGAGAATTCTTTACCAATAAGTCAATAAACAGACACATTGACATCGACCCAATCTACCAACTGCTGAGAACGAAAGAACTACTTCAACTGAAATCCCAAAGGCAGCATTTAAAACCAACAACAGCCACTCCACCTCACAGCAACAAAAAAACAACCCCCCCACAAGAAACCGGACCATGTCTCAACAACAGCCAGCCAGCCAAACAAACCTGAAAGCAGACCATGACTCAGAGGCAACCAAATGAACAAACACCATTTGCATCACACAAACAATACTTAAACATGAAAGACTATGGCCCAGCAACAACAAACAGCCAATCAAACAGCCCAAAACCAGACCATGACTCAGAAACATCCGAACAAATAACACCCACACCAATTTACATCACACAATAAAGGTATTTAAAGGCCAGTGCTCTGATAGATGAGCACAATTCAAAGCGCACTGAAGATGTCCCCCCGAATGGAGATGAAACGTTTGCAGCCAAATCGCCAAGCCCAGAGATCAAACCCAACAGCCCAACTACCAACCCAAACTTCTAATGTTCAAACACATCTCATATCACAATTTACTAAGCCAGATAACACAAACACTGGGAAGGGCAGGCATCCTTTCTATGTCTCGCATTGCTGTTGCCTCTTGAAAACCAATCTTGTGAAAGAATGCAAGAAGTAATTTGAAGAAACTGGCAGATGATATGGACAAATAGGTGATCTTGCATGTAGACCTCTTTGTTTATATGGCTGAGAAAATGAGGAAAAAAATCTTTATCAAGGAAAATTGTTAACTGACTTAAATTGGCTTAACTACAGATAACTCACTGAATCTGTAATGATGATAACAAAGTTTAAAACCTAGGTAGATGCTATTGGGCTGATGTTTTCTACTTCCCAAAGGATGCAGGATAGGTAGGTATAAGCTCAGACAGAGTTTTTTGCAGCCCTTCAAGATAAAGCCCTTGGTTTGGTAACTGATGCCAAATTTACCTTCTGGTGATCTGGACCAGAGACTCCCAGGTGTGTCTGAAGTATTCTATCCATTCTTCTTGTGGCAATGGCTCAGATATAGAAAAAACTTGGATGAATCTTCGGGCTCCTCCTCTTTGGCCCCTCACTCTTGTTGGAGAGTACCAACACTGCCCCTGATAGTAATAGCAGGTGTCATATGAAGCAGTCCTACCAGCTTCATTCCTGAAGTTGGCAAAAGGAAAATATGGAAACTAAAAATGACAATTTTTCCTCCCATCTCCAGGGTCAGAAACCTGGGAGTTGCAGCTGTGCACTCTTTCAGTTCAGGAAGCCAGAGTGAAGACTCAGAAGTGCAGCAGAAAGTCAGAAAGTCTAGAGGCCTCCTTTACACGAAGGAAATCATATAACACCTTTAAGGTTTCCCTGGTTGACTGCACCACTTCAGCTACCAATGGGAATCTTATAGGGGACTATCTGCCACATATTTCCATATTCAGAATGATAATGATCAAACAAGAGACTGTTGGCCTGTGTTGGTTTTGTAGCTGTAGGTGGATTAAATTAAGTTACCTCTAGGACAGCTGTTTTACCAACTTTTTTTGCTATGTGTGTAAGTAGGCCAGCAAGGAAGAGGACAAAGAAACAGAGGAAAAGCAATTACAAAAGAGCCTGATCAAGAGCTAAAGTTTCATGGGATAACTAGATAATAACTTCTCCTTCCACATATGCTGTAGGCGCAGTTTCCTGTATCCTTTTCAAGTACTCACAGATGAAAGTTGGTAGCGTTTCCCAGTAGTTTAAAGACACTTTCATTTCAGTCCTCTATTTTCAGATGCTTATAGGTTTGAAATAAATTAGCCTCTAGGCTTGAACTTTCTTTTTCTAAGCCCAAAGGTGGTAATAGTTTCAAGGGAACTGACAAAATTCTACTTGTCAATTTTTTTAGCGGTCCTGTCATGAAAAGGGGGAAGATAATAGTGTTTTCTCAGCATGTATGATGTTTTAGAGTCTTTTTTTTTCTCGTACAAGAGAAAAAGTGAACACAAATGCTTCTCTTTTTGGACTGAAATTCTTGGCACAAAACCATGCACATCAAGTGTCAACAAAAACCTAGGTATCAATTTTGTTGTTAATAGCTTCGTGCTTCAGCCAGCACATAGGATTTATTCTTTCTTTCTTTCTTTCTTTCTTTCTTTCTTTCTTTCTTTCTTTCTTTCTTTCTTTCTTTCTTTCTTTCTTTCTTTCTCTTTCTTTCTTTCTTTCTTTCTTTCTTTCTTTCTTTCTTTCTTTCTTCCTTTCTTTCCCTTCCTTCTTTCCCTTCCTTCCTTTCTTCCTTCCTTCCTTCCTTCCTCCTTCCTTCCCCTCTCTCTTTCCCTCTTTCCCTCTCTCTTTTTCTTTCTTTTTCACTGAATACGATAGCAAACCCAAAATAAAGGTATTAATTGTGGGAAATTGCTTCTCCATAATCTTTTCACAGAAAACTCTAAGTTGAAAGAAGCTGGCAAGATTGTACCAACAGCAGTAACATATTTTGATTTCTTTTGAGTTTGACAATATAATACAGTACCCAAAATTATAAATAATCTTATTTTCAGATGCATTTTTTTGCCATGTCTGTTATATCATCAGAAACAAAATAACGATCACAATGCCATCACACTTGCTTCCAATTTGTGCCTTCTGGCAACTGACTGGTCAATCTCTGCAGCTTTCTTGGCAAGATTCTCAGAAGTAGCTTGACATTGTCTTCTTCCTAGGTCTGAGAGAGCGTAACTGACTTTAGGTCACTTAGCTGGCCTCACGACAAATGTGGGAATGGAAATCATGGTCTCCCAGTTTTATTTCCAGCTGTACCACTGTATTGTAGCCATTTCATGTTTTATCTATCAATAAATACTCCAATTTCATGGAAAAGAAAACAAAGGTATCATTTTATGAACATACCTTCAAAGGTTTTTTCTGTCCATGGAATGCATCTTGTAAAATAAGATCTTGCTTGCATATAACAGTTATGCCAAAAGAGATGTATTTGTCTTTAAGCTGTATTAGTATTATATTATGAACATATACATCTACATCCTTATGTTGAATTCAAGAACATCTTTTCAAATCCTTTTTGCTATATCTATTAAATTTACTAGATTCTTCTTGATGTGCTATATTTCCAGAATTAGATTTGTTATTTATTGTGAAAACATTAGATTCAATGTTCCATGCATGTACTAAAAATTAAAATCTATTACATAAATGGGAATTAATTTTGCACAAATATACTTAGGATTGCAGTGTTAATTTTATACTAAGTAATATATAGATATTGGCAGTTAAAAGAAAACTTATGGCAACAGCACAATTGGCTAAAATAAATTGTCATCAAGAAATTTTAAGACATTCAATATTGTCACACTTTTTTTGAGAATAAAAACACAAAATTAATGATGCATTACTGGAACTTATTCAAAATTAACTATTGAGATAAATAAGAAAATGAAATCATACTTGAGAACAGAAATAAATGTTTGTTCTGAAAATATGACTTTATATATTGGCTATAATATGTCTTCAATCTATGATCTGTCTTACCTGAAGAAGTCTTATCTAATGTTTGATAGGAATGACAGTTGGCTTGATAAAATAATTTGTTTCTTGATGAAGATAACATTAGTCCTGCAAGAAAAAATACAGAGTTACTATAAATCAACAAAACTGTATTTTGTACATATATGAAAAATCAGGGAAAATATTATCACAGGTCAAAAAGTTTGAAATTTATCCAAGCACAAATGGCACATAAATGATAGATTTCTTAAATCTGGTTATAAAATTATACAGCAGAAGTTTATTTTCCTATTTTTGAAATACCTTATCTAAATGTTATTTCTGCCTTGAAATCAGTACCATCGAAGTTCAACGTTATATTTACAAAGTTGGGTGGGTTGATGGATTTGATTTTGAACTTCTAAAACCAAACTTTACTTCAATGCACGATCAACAAATCTGATTGCTTTAGAATATTTGTACATGTCAATCAACCTATCACATCAATGACTCAGAAAGCTACTGGAGGGTATTAAGACATTTGATTAATCAACATTTAGAGAATGTGGGACCTTGCCACTCTCTTCAAGAAGAAATTATTTTGTTAGAGTTGGCTTATTATTAATCAGTTATAAGAAGGGAGCAAACATTATAATTTAACCAATTTTTTAATTCAAAACTTAACATGCAAAAGCAAACACAAGCAGAAGCTTGAACACAGTTGATCAGTTTTTTACATTCATTTGTGCAGGTTGTACTATTAGAGAGTGCAAAATTACAAAACCAAAACTCAAAATTCTCTCATGATCTGTGGAAAGTATGTTATCATATCACCTCTCTATGGGAGGGAAGTAGTATGAACATGGGTGAGGTAGACCAATGGTTTATGGTTTGGCTTGTATCTCTGGATGGGTCTTCAAACCCACATGTTTTAAGAAGGATCAGCAGATTTATTTCTCTTCTGGCCTCTTTTTACAGTTCACTTATATGATATAGCAAAATGTAGATTATAGAATATTCATAATGAAAACGTTATGTCCTTATATCAAGGAAACCCAATAATGTATTTCATAGGAAAAAAATGCTTCATTTAAAAGCAAAATAAAACTTCCTTCTGGCAGAAAATTACAATTTCGCCAGAAAAAAACTAAAAATTCTTAGAATCAGCATTAAAAGCAGATAATTATTATCTCTCATGAAGCATTATCATAATTCTCTTTCTTTATCCCTATTATTTACAATGTCCTACTTAATCATGTATTTATATATTTTTAACAGGGCAATATTGCACATATCTAATAAAGTATATTTTAGTTCATGAAAGTTTAAGCCAGATTAATTAGTCATCCTCTTACAGTAGGTGCCACAAATTTCTTTTCTTATTTTTGTTCCAAGAAACTGATATGCCTAAGGCTCTGAATAATGATGTTAATAACAGTCATAATGCCAGATTCATTTTCTATCACTTTCTGAAATTTCCTATTAATCATCTTAAAATTATTAGAGAACTTCAGGATGGTAAGTTTGAAAAGTTGCCAGGTGAGTTTAGTTTTAATTCTGGTCAGTGTCACTTAACTCTAATAAGTGACACTAAAAGGGACTAGAGAATCTAAGCAGGAAAAAAAATATAAGCCTAATTTTTTATTTCAATTAATACTGGTTCCTACAAACAGACACAAAATGTCATAACTTTAGAAATATCAAAGGAGTTCTTTGAAGAAGAGAAACAGAAATTAGTAGCTACAATATCAACACTATCAGTAGTGATGTCTGACTCTAAGAGTAGACTATGTCCCAAAAACATTAACGATGGAATGACAGATGTGGAACAAATTTTATCTGACAGAGAAACTACTGAAAGTGGAATTACAAATGACAGGCCAAGAGAATGATTTTGAAAAGAACACATGATTGGATATACAAAAGGAATTGGTATAATTTTTAAAAATTAAAAGGGAAATACAAATGACAAATCAAAAGATTGACCTGGAAAACGTTTTGTTATTGAATCTACAAAAGAGCTTTGTTAAATCCTTGAAGTACTGTAGTCTGTGCCATGGGATAAAGAAAAATTAAAAGAGAAACCCTAAATCTTACAAAGAACTAAAGATCATCATCATATAGACAAAAATGTCAAATCCACTCTGAACATCTAGCCGACTGTGCAATGAACCATAATATAATTAATATAATAATATAATATATGTCTTCTCACCCTATGGATGATATTTATTTTCTTCAATCTCAGGTCCTTTAAAAATGGCTTAGTATCTGAGGGTTCTGCATAGGATCTTGGCTGTTCTTAGCACTGCACTCTTCTCGACAGAGAGCACTGATATTCCTGGGATCTGATGGAGCCACTTTCCCAGCTTATGAGTCATAGCCCTGAGTGTTCCTACATCATCAGAACCATTTTGGCACAGTCTCCCATGCCAAAGGGCGATGCTCTACAATGATGATGATGATGATGATGATGATGATGATGATGATGACGACGACGACGACGACGACGACGATGATAATAATAATAATAATAATAATAATAATAATAATAATAATAATAATAATAATAATAATAATAATAATAATAATAGACAGGAAATGGAAAGGGAAGGCAAAGGGGAAAGGGAAGGAATATAACATTGATTTATTTGATCAAGGTTGAGATAAAGTCTTTCTTTCTTTCTTTCTTTCTTTCTTTCTTTCTTTCTTTCTTTCTTTTTCTTTCTTTCTTTCTTTTTTGCAAATTTCTGACAACCCTTTGTGGGCTTTTTGCTGATACCAGGATTGAAAAGTTGCTGTTTTATGGATTTGCTTATAAATAAAGGATGGCATATGGAACGAAGAGATATTTGTTTGTAACCTTATAGGGGGAGAAGACTTATTAAATTTGTGTATACTTGTTATAATGAAGGCCAAGTCACTCCTTTATATATTTATTATATTCTTTCTCTTCTCTTTCTTCTTTCTTTTTCTTCTGCTTGTACTTTTATTTCTTTCTATTCTTTTTTCTTTTTTCTTTTGGTATTAGTATTTTACTATTGTAATCAAAATCCTTAATAAAAAAAATGATATACACACAAACACAACAAAACCAATAATAATGCCACAGTCAACAACAAACAGAATGTCTTGGTTACTATATGCTGGCCCAAAATATTTTGCTACTTCCTTATTTGGACAACACTTTAAAAAGCTTAAATGCATTAGTCAAATATCAGTTTATTTCTTCATCTTTTTTCTGCCTTGTGCTGTTTTTCTGAATGAAATCACTTCTTGTTACTCTCAGCAGGGCTGGTTTTACAAGATTTTGGTCCCTAATGTATTTTCTGATGTATCTTGGCATCAGGAGAGCTATCATCTCCATGAAACACAGATGCTAGGATTATTCATTAGAGCAGGGGGTCTTCAAACTTGGCCCTTTTATGACTTGTGGACTTCAACTCCCAGAATTCCTCAGCCAATTCCAGAAGTGAATTGAACACTTATTAATGCAAACCCTGTTAGCTAAACACATCTCCCTGTCCTTCAGAACTGCAGAATGTCATGTAGAAAAATCTTCCATTATTGGAAGCAAATATTCTTTGCCTGACTGATTGCTGAAAGAATGAAACAAGGAAGGTACTTTGTATGGATCCTATGCATTGTGACAGGTGTGATGAAAACAACAAGGGCAGGGAGATCAGGAAGCAATGATGAAAACCCTAAGGATATGATACCGGTGGATGATACGATTAGTGAGGGACAAGACTGCAGGTGAAGGATGTTAGTTGGTCACAAGGATATAAACATATACTGGTCCTTTTCTTAAGAACAAGTGCAGGACTACGAATGATTGCCAGGCAGGAAATGTGGAATCAGGGGGAGAATGTGTCACAAGCATAATTCATTGTGTGAGCTGACACTTGTCAGTAACTGTCAAAACAACAGAGACAACAAAACAACAGTGAATAGGAAAAGAAGGTAACAAGCACATATATGTCATACTTGGTAAGGTCAAGACCAGAATTATGTTCTGAAAAAAGATATTGGCAGCAATTATCTATCTGCTAATCATGAATGGTGCTCAGATGGCCATAAACAAATCTGGAAAGGATTATTTCCCAGTCCTGGAAGTTATGTGAATCATTGGCATGGCACATTTTACCTTTATGGATAGGAACTATTATACAGTGACTTCTAGGATTTTGTGACTTGTTATTTTTTGTGTGAGACATGACCATGTTTTGTTTGTTTGTTTGTTTGTTTGTTTGTTTGTTTGTTTGTTTGTTTGTTTGGGCAGCTGTACATTTTCCCAGATTTGTTATTATATAATGCCTGGGATCACAGAGCTCACCCAAATCTAGCTCTGGTTTAACAGAATGCAATCAAAGCATTCACTCAGCTTGCTAAACTAGAAGCAACCAGATAGTTAGGATGCTATTTAAGTTTCTAGAGCGGAAAAAAATCCAAGCCCACTTTATCCTAACTTCATGTTCGGAATGAACCCCTCTTCTTTTAATTCATGAATTGATTCATGAATTAAAAAAAAAAGATATAGATGAAATGGATTAGAAGGGAAAACTAAGGAAATGATCAGAAAGATATTAACACTTGGAAACCAGTTAGTAAACTGGAGTAGGGCAGTTGAGTTATTGTATTGATATAGGAAGAAGATGAAAGTGAACACAAGAGGAATAATATATAGCCTAAATTTGGTTACATATAACCTAAGTTCCGTCCTTGACATAAATTAATAATACTGACCTGGGCATTTTACAACCCCTCCCCCAGGCCACATCTGGCCCTGTCTAGCTTGCATGAAGTCAGCTGGGAATTAGAAATCAAATGTAAATAAGTGTATGGCATGTATGCAGTGCTTTTAATTTGATGGCAACTGCTTTTTTCCCAATTTACGTATGTGTCTGCGTGCATGCTTAGGCACCTTCACAGCCCTATTGGTTCAGCCTTCCACATGTAGGCCCTTGGGAAAATTAATTGCCCACCACCATTTTAATACATTCAAAAGTAAATGTTTATCATTGATTTTCAATTTGGAATGGGTTCTAAAAACAGTCCCATTGGCCAGGTGGTTTTAATATCTAAACTAGGTTTCCATGTAACTGCCTGTGTCCATTTTAGGGTTCTTAAATTTGTGGGCTTCATGCCAACTTCTAAGTCATTTTCCGCAACCTGCAATAAAATATACATGTTCAGAATTATGTGCCATGAAATAGGTGTATGTTCTAGCCATTAAAATCAACCTTCTTTAGGATTTTATGGTAGATGAGTACTGTTGGTCAACTATAGTGACAAAACAAATGAGCAATTATTTTGATCTAAAAGATCACACTCCATCAAGCATAAACTTAAGACCCTCATTCCCAGAGGAATCAACTTTACTAGCATATGTTACATTTTTGTACCATTATGTTTTCTACAGTAAAAGCATAAAAATGAGGACTTTATGAATATAGATCTAAAACCATTAATTTCACAAATGCTTGAAGGCCGAATCCAAGGAAGTATAGATGGTGAGTATGGCAAACGTTCCACACCATATCAAAGTTAGATGGCTGACTCAGGGGAATGTTCTGAGATGGGCATTAATTCCTTCATGAAATTGAAAGGGAGTTTCCCATCTAGTTTATTCTGCAATCTTGCTTTTCTAACAGATGTAACTGATCACCTGAAAGCACTAAACTTAAAGCTTCGAAATAGAGAACCAGTGATAAGACAGATGCAGGACACTGTTAAATCATTGAAACTGAAGCTTACTTTAGGGAAAGGGAATGGTTGATCATTTTGGTCTATTTCTCAACTCTGGATAAGGCTGTACTCTGATCTTTAACGGAATTTTCAGATATCATTTCTCATACACAAAAACACCTTGATATATAACTGCAATGATTTCCAAGTACTTGAACCACAATTTCAGTTTTTTGTCTACACCATTTGCTGTGGAAATTGACAATTCTGCAGAGGAAATAGAGATGGAGTGAGTAGCGCTTCAATATAATACTATTTTGAAGCAGAAGTATATAGATGTTGGAAGTTCAGATTCTTACTAGGTTCTTTCCCCAATTAATTGCTGCTTCCACAAGAGCATACACACACTTTTTTTCTCTCACCTGTGAACACTCAAAATTGGCTGATTGATATTCATTATACTCAGGTAGTTTCCCCCCAAAAAACACATTTCGATATTCTGTTCTGATTAATGAGCAATGGCTGAGACCTATGACCAAATTAATATGTTGAAAAAGTAGCTTGATTTTAGAATGGCATTTTTCCTATGTAATAAATGTATGTTTAATAGCATACTATAATATTCTTCATGTTCTTTATTTTTGACTCACTACAGACGTTTGTATCAACGCATGAAAAAGGCTTCAGTGTTGCACACTTTGGGCTAATGAACTAACTCTCAAATAGCACTTGTCTTGATTTGAGTGCGAAACTTCCAGTCTTAACTGCTTCTAGTGGTAAGTGGTAATGCCATTAAGTCTGATCTTAATACATTAGCATTTGGGTTTCTGGGGTAGATAAAACTGCTTGAGCTATAAGAGAGCAAACAATATAATAATTGTTCATTAGTTAACTTTGTAAAAAACCTACTAACTAAAGCTTTCTTAAAAATTCCCAAATAGGACATATACCCATAACTCAGGTTACTTAAGAAACACAAAGCTATTAGTCTGGATTTAACTTTATGTAAAGTAAAATTTAAGGAGATTTAATCCTTGTTTTCCTAATTTGTTTCTACTCAGATTTCATCTTTATATAGCAGTTAGAATGGAAGACAGGAAATATTCCTTGTTATCAGTAAATAAAGTTCATATTTATTGCAATATCTGCAATAATCTGCAATAATTAGCACTTTTTTATTCCTCTGTTCCTTTCCTTAATGCTTGCATTTTACAGCAAAATATTCCTCCTTGTGCATTGTCCCCCAACTGATTGCATTGTCTTATTTTCTGGGTATTATATGGATAAAACCAGCACAATTTTCTTCCTGCAGAAATGTGACTTTTCCAGTTGGTTTAAAGGGATGCAAATATGGTGTGGCAAGATCCCAATACTGAACAGTTTGACTTTGAACTAGCTTTTGCAGTGTGGAACTAATCACAAGTAATTTCACACAGAGAAACAAGGTAAGCTCATGTACCATTATTTGATATTGCGAAAGGTGCTCTGGCTTTGGCTCCTCAAATTGTGATGAGCTCTGGTTCAAAATGCATAACTACATTTGCAGACTTTATTCCTTTTTTCTTAGCATTATCTCCTACATACCATTTAACCTTTTACTTCTCACAGGAAAATCCAGATGACAATGGGGGGGGGGAGAGAAACAAAATTACAGTGTTCCTTGTGCTATTTTCTCATAGTTTTTTTCTGACTTGATTTGAATGTGTAACAAAAGTATTTTAAAAATTCTACCAATAACGACTTCAGTTATAACTTTTATTATTTCCCTATCAAGCAGGGGAATAAAATCATTGTAGGAATGGCTGTTAGTAATCGCAAAAGGGATCCTACTGATTTCCTTACTTTTTACAATTCTTGAAATATTGAATATATTTCATAAATTAATATGAATAAAAACCATGGATGAATATCATCGTACAAGTTTCCAAATAAACACACACACACACACACACACACACATTGAACAAACATTCCATGTCCATAATCAGTTTCTGTCAATATTCCCACATACACTTCCATATTTTCTCTCAAATATTGTTATAATTACGCAAATACGCTAAAGGATGTGGTTTACCAGATAGCAATAGCAACAGATCACAGTCATGGGATTTTGACTTTTTCAGGAAGATATGTTACTAACGTTGGAAGTACATAAATTTCCCATTTGCTTTACCAAGTGTGGATTGGCAGTGCTCCAGGATAACAGCATCAAGTACCTAGCTCGGAAATCAAGTAAACCAAATGAACTGTGCTATACCAAGGTGTAATACTACGGTGAATACAATGTGGTTTTAAGCCAGTAAAATTTCATTTAACAGACAATAATCTGTTAAAATGATCAGCATTGTGGCAGATGACCTTTGTTGCCCTTGATGTTGGGTTTTGAATGCAGTATTTGGTTCTGAGATTCCAGGAATGGCATAAGCTCTAATCCACACAGTAAGAACACATATGAGGAAGATGCCTTACCATTCTTTTACCAGCAAGGAGAAATAAGCTTTGAAAACAGAATAAGCAGGAAGAACATGAATTCATAATTCAGATAGAAGGGACTAACATCTGTTAATGCAAGAGTTGAAGGTAACAGTGAAGATAACTCTGAAATTATTAGCTTTCAGAGGGAGGATTCTAACATTCTGCAGGTGCAGACACTGGGCTATTACCCTAGCCACATTCCTGCTTAGATAATTTCATACATTCAAAAATTACATTTTGAAGTGTAAATGTTCCTGTCAATTTGTGCTGGTAAAGCTATGCAGTGTAGCAAATCTGGCACATTATTTCATCGGCTTTTTCATCCAAGATGTAAAGGGGGGGGGGAAAACAAAACTCAAACCACACAACTGGACAGCAGATGAAAAATTTGTGTGAAGCTACACGTCTAATGTCTGCCTTATTTAGTTCCCCAGCCTCTTCTTTGCTGCCTTTTAAGGTATAACAATGAATCACTTTTTAAACATTGTGCATGTCACATTTTAAAATAAATTTAGTTTATCCAGATTCCAGCCATCTATGAACTGGTGGAAGGAAGCTTATGCAACACATTTCCTTGTCCTTTCTTTCTCTTTGAATCTTTGAAAGACTGCTGAAGAGATGGTACAATAACTTCCTTAATGGGGCATACATACAAGAAGTAGGGTAAAACACTACCTCTGTTAGAGCAGGGGTATTGACAGCATACTCTGATTTCATCAAAATGATGATATGTGTGCTGTGACATCACAATAAAGTCCTGTCCATTATGTAACTGCACACATTTTTGATCATTGTGTTAATGCTAGTCTTAATGGTAGTCAATGAGGTTTCTTGACATAAATTTCAACTATAAGGGAGGAAAACAAAACTTAATTTTTCAGACCTTCCTGCTTTTCAATAAATCTTGAGATTCATTTAGTTAAAGTATCAGCTTTGTTCTTTTGAATTGTCTCAGCAATTATCGGTTCCATTGACAGTCAGAAGCAACACATTATCTATTTCATCCTGATTGGGAAGTGTCAGGCATGGGTTATTTAGGATAAATAAGGATGAAACTGAGGGTGGAGATTTATTCTCCAAGCTTGTGGGTTGGTTGCTGAATGTTTCATTACCAGGCTAGGTAACATCTTCAGTGGAGTTTATCAGTGTCAGTGTTCCTCTGTTTATAAGAGCTTCATGTGGTCAGTAGGTCATGTAATGGGGAGGACACATCAGGTGAGTGTCTTGTGATGGGTCAGGTGCGGGTTGCATCAAGTGAGGGTCTTGTGATGGGGAGTTCACATCAGAGGACAATCATTGGGAGGTGAGGTGCTGGTTGGGGGTGGGTTGTGTGGGTTGGTTGAAGATCGGTGATGTTATTGGTTGGCTGTGTGGTTGATTTGAATTCTGAGTTCATAGGGTGGTTGTAGGTCAATGTGTCTGTTGATGGAATTGCAAGTGTGGTAAGTTTATGAATCATCAGCCATGCGAACACCCTCCAGGCTTGCGAGTTTATCGAAGTCTGGCACTTCACAAGCAAGCACTTGTATGTGCTATTCTTAGAGCTTTTAGTCATTACACATATAGTACAAATCCCTCACTTTAAGGAAGAGGTTTGCAAATATTTACACAATTTTCTCCCTAATTAAATAATCGTGCATTATTAAAGGTCCTGTAAAAAAAGGTTTTTCAGTTTTAGACTTAAAATATCAAGTGAATAAGCAAGTAGGGGCTAATAAACAGATTGCAATATATACAGGTGATAAAATATTATATACCTTAATAATTACATATTTAAAATATTTATATTTGTAATAATACAATAATACAATATATTATTATAAATATAATAACAGACCCACTTTTTGCATTAGCACAATAGCTAACTTGACAAGTGCAGCTAGCCTTATTGATGAAAGAAAAGCTGACCTATGTATCTCCATGAGTTAAACTTCACTAAAAATGTCTCAAAGTGAATGGATAGGGAATACTAAGTCTATGGATGTTGCTTGCCCAGATGAGATGGACCCCCACTGCTCTCTTTGGAAAGCTTTGAAAACCGTTTTACTTAGTCGTGCTTTTTATCTGTATCAGAATGGGTAGAGAACCATTTGTTATTTATGTATGGTTATATGGGGCTGAGATGCTTATGTTTTTAATGGAATGTTATATTGTTAGGGTTGCTGGATTTTTTGATTTCATTTTTGCTATTCAGTTGTTGCAAGCCTCCATGAGTTTATGGAATATGTAGCATATAAGCAACTATAATAAATAAATAAATCGCTCAATCAAAGAAAAATTCTGTTTTAGATCCTAATGAGCATGTAAGTATGCTTACTGTTAGATTTTCTACAGAAGCAGACAGAAGCAGACAGAAGCAAAGATGGAAACAGCATTTACGAAAAGTCAATTTCCAAAAGAAATACTATAGTAATTCTTTTCACCTGGTTCAGGTATCTTAAAGATCTCATATTTTGTTAGGTATTGCCAGCTCCAAATATATTTTTATTAAAGAAAATTCCAAATGAATGAAATGAAAATTACATGCAAGATATAACAAAATGTTTATGGTTGTATGTAAATGACAGAGCATATATACTGTAGCTAGATGAGATATATAATACTGAGAATGAAATAATGAAATATATTATTCCTGTTTTATAAAGTTAAAATAACAGCAGCAGCAGCAACTGAATGCAGGGGAAAGAACAAGAATAAAGAAAGAGTAAAATGCCTTAAAACAATTAGGCAGTCTTTTATTAAAAATACAAAGAAAACTACATTTGAAACAATTATATCTTTTTTTTTCATTTTAGTATAGTGTGTGTGATGAGAATCATTATATATTCTCTCACAGGTTGCCCATGAACTCTTAACTGGCAACTGAAACCATAAATCCTACCCAATAATATGGCTTATTTTTTTGGCAAACATGCATAAAACAGCACTGCAAATTTTGCATTAATCATTGGCAGAAGAAAATCATTGATGGTATTCTAGCCTCAAGTTTAAAGTTTATTAATTTATAAAGTTTAGACATTGTTAGATTTATAAATTTGTTAGATTTATAAATATATGACAGATGATAGATGATAAATAGATAAATAAATAGATGATAAATAGATAGATAGACAGACAGACAGACAGACAGATAAAAGAAAGCAATAATTATAATGATATCACTTTCTCAGAGGACTCTTTTGTGGCTATAAGATTTGTAATAACAAAATATTTACTAAGGGTGATGAGTGTTGACAGTTCCAGCAGGTGTCTGTCATTCAAATAAAGTATTAGGTGAGACCTCTGATCCCAGTTCATAAAAAGATATGACATTGAAACTGATATTCATATTTCTACTTGTGGAGACTACCTAAAGCAAGGTTGGTTCTGGGTTCAAGATTTTTTTTATAAATTGTATGATTGCTGCCTTTCTAACATCCTTTTTTTATGGTGCATTATTTATTATAAGTTTTGTCCTAGCTCATGGACTAATACATGTATTCAAATGGATTTGCAATTGGCTGACAAATCGCACTCAACGTGTGATCCTCAATGGAACTACATCTACATGAAAGGAAGAAAGCAGTGGGATACCCCAAGATTCTGTTTAAGGCCCTGCTAAGACTCCTTAACATCTTCATAAATGATTTAGAATAGATGAGGGAATAGAAGGGGAACTCATCAAAACTGCAGATGACACTAAACTGGCAGGAATAGTCAACAAATGAAAATAGGCTCCAGAAGATAGGCTCAAGATCCAAATGGATCTCAACAGACTTGAATACTGGGCCCTATCTAACAAAAAAAAATGTAGAGAAAGGTAAGGTTTTACACTTAATGTAGGCAAGAAAAATCAACTCTACAGATACAGATTAGGTGAAACCTGGCTCAGTAGCAGTAACTGTGAGAGGGACCTTGAAGTCCTAGTGGACAATCACTTAAATGTGAGCCAGCAGTGTGCTGCAGCTGCCAAAAAAGCCAACACAGTGTTAGGCTGCATTAACAGAGGGATAGAATCAAGATCACATGAAGTATTAGTATTGCTTTATAAAGCTTTAGTAAGACCACACTTAGAATACTGCATCCAGTTTTGGTCATCATATTATAAAAAAGAGGCTTTTAAGAGACTGGACAGCACTTTGTCTGGAAAGGTATAGGGTCTCCTCCTTGTACAGGGGGTTGGACTAGAAAACCTCCAAGGTCCCTTCCAACTCTGTTATTCTGTTATTTGGTCTCCTTTGATAAGATGAACCAAAAAAATTCTGATAAACTGCCATCTTTGCTTTACTATCTGTGCTGCTTATGACAGATACATGTTCCTTATATTTTTTATATTATGAATAAAGGTAATCAGTAGCCACAGTGCAGTTTCTTCCAAGAACCCACTTTATTTTCCACTTTGTATCCAAGTCAGATTGGTAGTTCTCAGCAATTTCTTGCCAAGGTACATCAGTTTGCATTAACTTCCTATGATAGGAACACATAGAGAATATCATGTTGGGTTCTATAGTAACATCTCCCCTAAATAATGAAAAAGAGAATAGAAGCCAGAGGCTCAGATCAAAAGGTAATGTCCTTTGCTATCCTGAAGGGACCAAGGACTAATTTAGTATTTGGGGTCCAGGGATTACAAATAAAATTGGTTGGGCTATCCCAAAGGTGCTTTTTCCAAAAAGCAACTGGACTTCCTTGTGTTTTTTTCTTTGAAAACATTTTGTTTCTCATTGAAGAAGCTCTTTAGTTCTAACTGTTAGATGAGAGGTTTAATGAAGAGAAGGACTAGGGGTGACATGATAGCAGTGTTCCAATATCTCAGGGGTTGCCACAAAGAAGAGGGAATCAAGCTATTCTCCTAAGCACCTGAAGGCAGGACAAGAAGCAATGGAGGGAAACTAATCAAGGAGAGAAGCAACCTAGAACTAAGAAGAAATTTTCTGACAGTTAGAACAATCGATCAGTGGAACAACTTACCTCCACAGGTTGTGAATACTCCAACACTGGAAGTGTTTAAGAAGAGATTGGACAACCATTTGTCTGAAATGGTATAGGGTTTCCTGCCTGAGCAGGGGGTTGGACTAGAAGACCTCCAAGGTCCCTTCCAACTCTTCTATTCTATTCTATTCTATTCTATTCTATTCTATTCTATTCTATTCTATTCTATTCTATTCTCAAAATGTTTTCAAAGAGAAAAAAAACACAGGAAAGTCCAGTTGTCTTTTGGAAAAAAAGCACCTTTGGGACAACCATGACTTGGATTATTGAGAATCTCCGTAGACATTGCTTGGGCTAATGGATTTGCCTGTAATAGGTGGAATAAAAAAGGAACTGCACGCTAAACATCATGGAGAATTTTAATCAAATAATATAAGATTGTACTGTCTTTTTTCATTATGTGCTGAGTAATTTAGGTTATCTGGTAAGTAATGAACACTTATCCCATATTAATTGTAGAAAGAAAGAGATATTGATACTTTCAAACTGATAGCTTTTCAGTATTTTAATATATGTTGTTTTGGTCAATCCTAGATTTGGCTCTTTCTGGGGAAAATCAAGTTTTATGGTAGCTATGGTAATCATGGAATTATCCCAATATGCAATTGTCCAATACATGAATCTGCATATGGTCATTTTTGAGGGCTAACTGTAAGTTTGTTGATCAAAAGACTGAGCGGAGCTGTTATTTATTTATGTATTCGTTTAAAGAAAATATGAGTAAATGGTAGAGAATTTAATGATTAGAACATTACGTGAGAAATTAAGCTATTTGTATGTGCATTTGTGTGTGTGTATGTGTGGGTGTTGCATTTTAAAAATAGGATAATCTGCTGAAACTAATCAGCAGACAGTTCAGGATAAATAAGGCAAGTCATTCTTCATCCAGGCCTTTGTTTGGAGACCTAGTGAAATCCCTTGCTTCATTGCACTTGCCATTTTTTTATTTTTATCTTTTATGTTTCACTGATTTTATTGTATTTTTTTTATTAACTGTTGTGAGCTGCCCAGAGTTTCTGAGAGTCAGGTGGCCTACAATTTTAATAAATTATTATTATTCATGTAGCACCATGTACATATTTTATAATTATGTAAGTAGCTTTTTACTTGTGATTAACAATTTTCCTCTCATTAACACTAATTTATTCTCTCCTACATTCCATTCCATTCCATTCCTTTTGGTTTAGTAATCACACAATTATTTCAATTATTGCACTAGTAACACATTTGATTCTCAGTAAGAGAAATACTTTGGATTTTTTTGGGGTGTGTGTGGGGTTGGGGGTGAAATGTTGAGTTCAAGGAAGCTCATTCCTGTGTTGAGCTCCATTTCCATTCAAGCTTAGTCAATAAAATATTAAGAAAGAGGGGGACAGAATAGTGCAGTGATAGATTATATTCTCACATGTCAGTTGGTTGCTGAAATACTTGAAAGATTCTCAATTGGTAGGAACAGTGAATGATTTTTGAATTGGTAGGAAAGGCTGTAGAATATATATAGCAACCCAATGGTGGAGGGGGGAGAGCTGAGGGTTTAGGATGTATATTATGGAATGCTGTCACAAAATCAGTTGGTTCATATACTCTATCAGACCCTTTGGATCAGAATTGTAGAAAGTTTAGAGGATAATCTTGATGGAAAGAGGGAAGAACTTTTATAAAAACAACAAAAAGGGAAACATTGCTTAAACATTGCTTAAATCTAAGTGACAAGGGAGGATTATAAAAAAAACATCTGGGCAGATATCTCCCTAATTCACATGAATATAAAAGAGGGAGGGGAAGCACGATCACGGGAAGCACAGTCAGACTTGCTATATTATGTTACTACAGCCAATCTAAATAGAAGTTTTTAGTCTTCTGTGGAATTTATTTCATGGTCTGATCTGCCCTTAGAGCTGATAGATGTTCAATTGCAGCTCTTTTCTCAAGGAACCATGGACACAGTGAAGAACAAAACTACTGGATATTAAAGTAATTGAACAGCTTTCATTGATAAAGAACAGTTTTTAATATAGAAACAGAAAGTATCCTACATTTGGGTTTCTGTTTATCATTCCCTTACTCCCAGAAGTTGTAACTTCACTGATTTTCTACTTTCTGCATTCTTACCCACAATACTGTATTAGACAAAGAATTGTCTTTGAGCTGAGAAATTTCCAATGCTTTAACACATTGTAGGACTTCCAATTCAGAAATTGGAATACAAGAAATTTGGAGAGATTTAAAACCAAATACTAAGAAGCTCAATTCTGCAACCACTGGAACTTGCTATTACAACTTATAGATTTTGACCCTTTGACTTGAAACTTGATGAAAAAATTCTGATACAATTTAATGGACTTTATCTCTTTTAAAGTGCTATTTGGATATTCTTGATTTAGATAAAAAAATCAAGAGTTTTAGATAAGACTTGGCTAAGATAAGGCTGTGTATGTCTTAAAAGAGCCCAATTCTTTTGTGCGGTAAATTAAAGCAGACCAAGTTTATCTAGGCTTCCATGAAGCCTGAAAAAAGAGTACAGGAGCTTTAAGAGTTGCACTTTTTAAAATAAAATAATAATTTATTACACTTTTAAAAAGAGAAATGCAGAAAAACTATCATACAAAAGCAAATTTTAAAACCAGTAATTAATTATAAAACTGTAAGACCAACATGAACAAAAATAGATTAAAGGAAGACCACCCAAATTAATGCATTAAATCAATATAAATCATCTAAATGTGTCGTATTTGCATTTAAGCATAAAATAGCATTAATCATTTGTCTGTTTTAGTAACATATTATGAAGCTGCCACCCTCAGAACTTCAACATTAGGGCAGTAATTTCTGCAGCAGAACACTGTACCTCCGTATGTCTTAACAGCTGCCATGCTAGTAAGCAAGATGCCAAATTCAATGACACTATGAGGATTATAAGCGGATATATTAAAATCACTCTGACTTGCTGGCTTCCTGTTTTGAGCTACATAGCAGGGCCAGGTCTATGAAAGCAAGATGCACAGAGAATATAGAAAAAATATGAACAACTCTCTCCTATTGGTGCACACTGACCTTCCCCATTTATCCATTGCACAGCTCAAATCTAGGAAGTCCCACTGGCACAAAAAAGGTGAACTGCCACATCAGCCTGAACAGGATTCACACCTCACACAGCATCTGCCAGGATTCACTGTATAAATGGGGTGTAGCATCCTCCACTCAGTGTAACTGTGAGGTCCCACGTCAAACTGTAAATCATATTGAGACTGGCTGTAAGCGGAGGGCATATATCGTTCCAGTATATGACTTTTTTTTTCAGATAAACGATGTGCTTCAATGGTTAGATGACCTAGACATTGATATCCGAATATAGATCTTTTCAACATTCATATTTTACTGTGTTTTAAATCTTGGTGAAATGTCAATATACATTGTAAGTAACATTTCACCTAGAAAAGATATATGTATGTTATGCCATATACTAAATAAATAAATAAAATTATGAAATTGATGCCAAAGAAAACATATTGTGTCATACTTAGTAGAAAACTAGCCATTGATAAATTACACATTTTTTTAATTCAAACTTTGGTATCTGAAGTAATATATTTTTCCAAATTCTTAATATAAATTTTTGGCTATTGCTTGTGCTTTATATAACCAATATTACTCAAAAACCACCAGATTCCACAATTTTGGATTATAATTCAATATAACATTGAAAGATAGCCATAAAGAAGACCTACAGTCTATTCTTTTTATACATTTTTTGAGCCGAGTTCAAAAAGGCATCCTTTTGAAATATTAATTTTCAACTTCAAATCCAAAAAAGCAAATTTAATATTTTTGAAGACTGGGTTTCACTGATATTCCATTGTGATTGTTTAAACCCTTAACCCAGAAGTCATGAAATCATTAATTTTGACGTTAAAAATATATTTCAGTTTCAAAGTTACCTTAATTTTAGTAGCAGACTCAACAAGAAATGATAGCATTTTAGTCTTTGTAAGGTAGCCAAGACATCTGGTTTATATAATAATTTTCTTTAAAAAATCCCTTGCCACTGTAATATGTTTTATGGAAAGAAAATGTGTTGAAAATCCTTAAAATAATCATTTCAAAATATTTGATTTAGAGTGACTATTCCAGACTCTGCTCGTATTTTCCAACTGAATGTCTTAGTACTTGTTTTTAAAGTAGAGGTTTTCCATAAAGTTAAATATTCATAAGACTCAATATTAAAAGCTAATATACATCCCAATAAAACCAAAACATGTCTAGATTAATGTAAGCTAGCAGATGAAATACTTCTTTTTGCTATTTGTTGACCCTGGTAATCACCAGGATCTTAACAGATCCAAATAAAATTAACAGAGATACTAATAACTTTCTAATGAAGTCCATGGAGATTAATATTAAATTCCCACCCTGCATAAATATAGATGATAAAATAAATACTTAATTATAATTCTGAAAGTCTAATAAATGAAAATCTCTTTTTTTCAAGAGTTTATCTCATTTTAGCCAAATAAACCCTTGCTGACCTGTTTTGCTCTCTCTGTATATATGGCTAGTTAGTTAGTTAAATACATAAACATACACGCATATACTGTATATGTACACACACACACACACATGTATACACACACACACACACACACACACATACACACACATACACACACACACAGAGTACATATTTGGAATTAGCACCAGGATACCCTTTAAATATATATGTCAATCAGAGAGTATTATTTCTTTTAATATAATTAAGCTTACCCCACAAGCTAATGGAATTTTATCTATCTATTAATATCCATCAAAATATTATCTATGACATCTGGATTATTTATTATATATGAGGTCATGGCCACATTACCATCAAGTATCTTCAGAGAATAATAAAATATTTTTTTTCATTATCTACAATGTTTTAAGCAATATATTTATATATTTATTAAATAAAATCATGGCCCTAATGGTCTTAGTGTTCTTGACACTGCAGTAATGTGTAATCAATCCAATCAACCAAGATTTTTTTTTCATGACAAAGAATATGGGTATTCTGTAAAAACATAACATTTTCATTTTCCTGTATGCATTCTGAAGCAACTTTCAATACATAACAATATTATGCATTCTTTTAACATTCTAACTTAACTAAGTATTAAAGTATAATGAAAATAAATCTAAAAAGTATAAACCACACTGAAAGCTTCTTTTTATAGCAAAATTCAAACCAAACCAATCATTATAAATGATATACTTGAGTGGATATAAAAAAATGTAATTAAAAAAGAAATAAAATTATAAACCAACATAAAATAAAAACGAAGAAAATTACTTCCAGAGAAACCTATTCAGCACCTAGCCCCCTCCCTCCTAACTTAATTTCTCTAGGCAAGCACTGCCCAAATTATTACTAAAATGGGAATGAAAATAGAAAGAATCTAAGTAAAGTATATGAAAAAGAAAACAAAAATGCAAAGTAACTCTATAAATATACTCTATGCAGTAATAGGTTATCTATTGTACCATACCTATCAGAACCTATTTTGTAAACCTAAATATTTTCTAACCTTCTATTAGAAAGTAAAGGTAAAAGAAAATAAGTAAAAAATCCATGATGCCTTAATCTATACCTAATCAAAGCTAAATATAAAATAATAAAAAGCACTCTAGCTTGTCTTTAGATTGTACAACTCTTGCTCCCATGAGTACATCTTTAATAATCTCTAGAAGAAAGATTGCTAATATTACTAATATTTCTAGTAGTGTAAAGTGAATATTTTATCAAATTCCAAAGTATTAGAATGTGAATATATATTGGAATATTAAATGTTTGAATAACATACTAGGAGTAGACAACTTTTGATTGGATTGGATTGGATTAGATTGGATGTGTTTTGATTTGATTATGTGCCATCATGTTAGTGTAAATTCTTAGTGACCACATAGACAGATTTTCTCCAAGATAATCTGTCCCTAACCTGGGACAGATTTGCATATTTGTATGCAAACACAATGTGTTTCTATATTCATCAAGTTGAGAGCCAGTTTGGTCCAGTGGTTAAGGCACCAGGCTTAAAAATAGAAGACCATTAGTTCAAGTCCTGCCTTAGCCAAAAAAGTCATCTGGGTTACTTTGGGCTAGTCACTCTCTCTCAGCCCAACAAACTTCACAAGACTATTGTTATGGGGGAAATGTAGGATATGTTCTATGTAAGCATGTAGGATATGTTCTCTGCCTTGAGTTATTTGTAGAAATAATAAAGGTAGGATACAACAACAACAACAACAACAACAACAACAACAACTAAATAAATAAATAAAGTTAGTTAGTTAGTTAGTTAGTTAGTTAGCTAGTTCATGTTAACTCTTAGTGACCATATAGATAGGGTTTGTCAGTATCATTATAATCTGTCCATAAGTTGGCCCTTCAGATCTTCCAATGGTCCATTATCATCACTTTAACTGAGTCCACCAACCCTGCTACTGGTCCTCCTCTTTCCTTCCACCTTTCTCAGCAGTAGATGTTTTTTCAGAGAGCCAGGTAACTGTACAATATGTCTAAAGTAGAATAGAATAGAGCTGGAAGGGACCTTGGAGGTCTTCTAGTCCAGCCCCCTGCTCAAGCAGGAGAACCTATACCATCTCAGACAGGTGATTGTCTAGTCTCTTCTTAAAAATCTCCAGTGATGGAGTGCCTACAATTTCTGGAGGCAAGCTGTTCCACTGGTTGATTGTCAGGAAGTTTCTCCTTAATTCCAGGTTGCTTCTCTCTTTGATCAGTTTCCAACTATTGTTTCTTGTCCTTCCCTCTGGTGCTCTGGTGAACAACGTGACCCCCTCTTCATTGTGGCAGCCCCTCAGATACTGGAATACTGCTATCATGTCACCCCTATTTCTTCTTTTCTTTAGACTAGCCAAACCCAAGTCCCGCAACCGTTCTTCGTATGTTTTAGTCTCCAGGCCTTTGATCATCTTAGTTGCTGTTCTCTGATTTTTTTCCAAACTCTCAACATCTTTTTTGTGATATGGTGACCAAAATTGGCTGCAGTATTCCAGGTGTGGTCTTACTAGGGTTTTATAAAGCGGTATTAATACTTTGCGTGATCTTGATTCTATGCCTCTGTTTATACAACCCAAGATTGTATTAGTTTTTTTGGCTGCTGCTGCACACTGCTGGCTCATAGTCAGTAGGATAACTAGGGCTGGGCACTTGTGCATAGAATAAGAAGTCTGAGTCAATGACCAAGTTGTTTGATTTTGCAGATCCTTTGCATTTTTGGCTATCGTATTAGAACAATGTCATCAGCATAGCAGGGGAACCACTACTTGAGAGCATATTATAACCAAACTAGTGACACTATTCTCTGCCATTCTCTTCAGTTATCTCTTACTGCTTTTGCATATTTATTCTTTTCAAGTCCTTTTCCAAACAAAATACTGGCCTTTCTGTCTTTATTTACTAAGAATATCTATAAGATATTTATGAGGTCCATCAACATTTCTGTAAGTCAAAATGATGCCAAAGGCTGGCACTTGGCTTTGCAACTTTTTACTGTATTTTTTCTATATTTTTAACCATGCGAACAATAAGAGCATGGTATAGAGATTCAATAATATGCTGCAGGGAAATCAAAAAAGTCATGATGGTAGCTATAACCACATCACTGAAACCCCACCCGTTTATTACATGTCTTGCAGGCTTTATATGAAGGCAGCCTTGTGAGGATCAGTCAGACAATGGGAGAATTCTAAAAGCTTTTTTGCTTTGCATCTTGCCAGCTTCCTAATTATTCTTATTTTTAAATGTTTTAAAAAGCAAAGAGAGGTGAAGCAGGAATCCTGGTAGATTCCAAAGGAAATATCTGTAGCATATTAGGGCTCTAGACAACATTTTACCTTCCTTTGGAATCATGGATTTTTTTTCTAAAATAATTAGATTACTTATTTCTTCCTTATTATGGTTACAAGTGGTCAGGCAGATAAATAGCAGCTTTAGTAACGTGATGGCTGCTTTATAAAACCAAGAGAGGTTGCTATGATTTAGGAGAAAACATTTCGGATAGTAATAACATTCAGGCCTTGTTGCAAAAGAGGAAAAAAACTGGTGTGCTTTATTATTAATATCTTCAAGTGACATGTTGAGAATTGTGATATTTTGATGAGTATAAATAATTCTGTTCACATTTTTCTTTAGAAACTGCACCCAATTTGCATTATAAAAAGCAAGAAAATAATTAAAAGCGATATCAAATTAACAACATGTTCAGAATATCTGTTTTTAAATCCCCCCCCCTCTGTTAATTTGTTAGCTACCTAGTGAAATTTGATGCAAATTTTATAAAAGGATTTTCTTTAGCTATTATGAACATTAAGTTATAACATATTATTGCCGAGTGAATGGCAACCCCTGAGTGACCATGATTATTTTGGAAAGCTAAGCAGTATTTAGGTGGAAATTCCAGAGTAAATCTTACTTTATAGGAGTTCTTATCTTTATAACCAGAAGGAGGAAATAATCTGCACTGTTATTGGTGTATTGTATGTTGCCCGGACTTGCTGTTTATGAGATGGGCAGCTATATAAACTGGTTAAAACAAACAAACAAACAAACAAACAAATAAATAAATTCCATGGTTCAGGATTCCATTGGAAAGAACCCGATAGGGGAATAAAAATGCCAAATCCAGTCTAAACATTTGGATGATTGTGAGACTGAATTTAATAACTGTTATATGAAAAGAAAGCTCAACCACCACCCTATCTCAAATCAGGAAGGAAACATTTAGGCTTTTAGCACTTTGCAAAAAATAAAAAGGACGAGAAAAGTACAAATCTCATTCCTTTAATTTCCTCGCAAGGATTTGCTATAACAGTTGTTCAGGATGCAGAGGAGATGGAGAAGGATTGAGGAATGGTGGATGCTGTTTCAAAACATGTACGGACACTAATGGGTACAATTCTGTTCTGTCATTTGCCTTCTTAATTGGAGTAGATTGGACTAATTGTAATGCAGTGTCTTATATACTGTGAAAAAAAATACTTTTCAATATTTCCTGGCTGTGTCAGTGGTGCATTTTTAAGCATAGCAACTTTTAATTTATTTGCAACGTGTTAACAATATGTCTGTGGCAACTATTAATTTGTTCTTCTGCCTTTAGCATGGTTTACATTATACTGTTTACATTGATAATTATCTTCTTCCCCAACTACTGCCTGCCAGGTGATAGAAGAAAACTGTGGTGGTCTCCTATTAGTCCATAATACTTTGTATTCTTAATACTTTGTATTCTGTGATGGCAAATCGCTCGTTTCAGCCCTGCCTTCTCAACTGACTTCAGGATGAGAAACAAGGTGGGTGGGCAGAAATGTAACATGAGCCTTTCTATACCAAGAAGACAAGATAAAAGAGAAAATGTCATTGTGCATGACTCACAACTGACAGCTGTCAATTCTGAATTCTATATTTGAAAGTGCCAGGTTAAAGCATAATTGGAAACTAATGATTGGCATTCAGTACGTTTTTCCTGTTGCTTCTCCTTGAAAGTTTTGTGCAAATTTTATCAAAAAGAAAATAATTGACTTTATATTAATATAACACTTATATGGCAAAGAACATCCCATTCCTACCCCCAAGACAGAAACCTTCAATCATTGGCTCCAGAAATGGAGTTCCCTAAATAACTATTCCCATGGCAACTGCTTAGGAAGAAGAGATGAATTTGCTTCGTGAAGTCAATGATATTTTTTTTTTGCCAATTGTGTATATTCAATAGCATGGTTCCATATTAGCGGCAAACAGTGCTTTAGGTAATGTTACCTCTTTCAAAATATAGCTGATCATATTACCCATTAGCTGCACCTGTAATATCACAGGCGTGTGCTGCCTTTGTTAAACTCAGAGAATATTGTATTAGTCTTCTAGAATTGCTTGCCATAAATTATCTTAGAAATAGTCTGCATTACAGAATGGAAATCACAATGAAATGCCCCCCCCCCCCCGTGTGATAATTTAACAAGTAGCAATGAAGAGGAAGGGACAGGTTATAAAAAACACCCCATGGCAGTGCTACAATCCAAAGCTGATTTTCAAAAAGGAAAATATGATTTCAATTCTTCAAAATGTGTTGGATGTTTCTTTTAATTTCCTGCAGTTAGAATAATACAATCAAGCTGAGCGGCAATCAAAGAACCGTTTTGGTGTCTATGTACCATATTGTGTGTGTGTGTGAGAGAAAGAAAGATAAATAATAATACTCAAAATGCAGTAGGAAAAAGAAAATCGTTCCAATTGAAATGTGGGGGAAAATGTTTATATCCTTTGACAATGTAACTTTATACTTCTTTATTTTCCTCATTGCCAACAATTGCTAAAACGAATTAATAGTAAATGTAAAAAAAAATGCAGCAGTACAGTTTAATTGGTCATCAAACTTTACTTCCATTTTAACATACAATGGCATCTTTAGTACACCCAGAAAAATCTAGTCATGCTACTATCCAGCTGAACCTGGTTGCTATAAATCAGAAATGGAAATTAGAAGTGGATAAGCCACAATCTTTCTGCAGGTTCTGAACTTTCCCAAGCACTGTAAAATGTCAATAAGTGCATTTATTATTCATAGTGCATTTCTTACTCGGTGTTCTGTATTTCTGAGGAAGGAGGAGTGATTAACCATTAGAAATATTACATATATTTCACCCATTTCTAGTATTAATGTCTTATGACTGCATCTTTATCTTTTGCCCTTCACTATTGATTATCAATGAACATGATTTTTCAAGGCATTTGGCCAGGGGACTACTGAAAAAAAAAAGAGTTTAAAAAATTGATGACTAGATCTTTCTGTGTAGCACAATTCTGAGTCTGTATCTCTGTGTGTGTGTGTGCACATGTGCACACAGACACTCCTTCAAGTTAGCCCTGAGACCTGGCCGCTATCTAGACTACTCGTGCAGTTTTCTTAGCAAATATTTTTTTGGAAGTGATTTGCCATTTTCTCATTTCTTCTAGGGCTGAGATGGGGTGACTGAAGCAAAGTCATCCTACTGGCTTTGTGCCTAAGGCCAGGCTAGAATTTCAGTCTCCTGGTTTCTCAGTCTGGTGTTTTAACCAATCCTCAACTTAGGACCACAATTGGGCTGGAATTTTGGTCACCAAGCAATGCATTCCTAAAGCAAGACATCACATGACCACATCGCTTAGTGACCAGAATTCTAGCAATCCAATTGCCATTGAGAAGCAAATTTTACCAGTTGTTAGCTAAAAGCACCCCCCAAGCCAGTGTGTGTCAAAATGCCCCTTTGCAAAGAGTACTGGGCAGGGCTGGGGCTAGCTTTCCACTTAGAAAAAAAAGGGAGAGTAGTCTGCTTTCAGATACTCTTCCTCCCCCCCCCCACTATTTTTTTATAGCACAAGGTAAGCCTCAGCCTAGCCCAACAGTCTGGCCATATACGCCTTGTCAGCAGTGGGAACAAGAAGACAGGGTGCCAAAAAGGCCTAGATGGGAGGAAGCTAAACAGGTGGAAGAATTGCAGGATACTGGGGTTGTAAGCACAGGTAGGCTGCAAAAGCACCTGAATTTTGATCTGTGAGCACTGGGGCTCTGCAGTGGCTGTAACTTCAGGCTCAGATCATAAGTCTCTTTGTTCAGTGGCATTGTTAACTTTGAACGGTCACTGAAGAAATGATCATAAGTCAAAGATTACCTGTACTCTATAGCAGTGGTTCTTAACCTTTTTGAACGAATCGCCCCCTTGAGCTAATGAGGAAGTTGTCATCGCCCCCCTCCCCCAACATAACCTCTCAATCACAACATAGGAAATAATTCTTCAATTTATGCAAACACTTTTTTTGTTTTCTTTAAAATTGTCATCAGGACATATCGATGCAAATAATTTATTTCCAGTCTTTTTCCCATATCTCAACTGTGTGAAAAATTTTGGTGCCACCCGTCACTTTATTCCCAAACTTCGTGATACATGTATTTCATTATTATCTTATTTATTCAAGACACTTAAATGTAATGACCACTGAAAACAAAATTCAATTGCAAGAAAGTGAAATGCCCGAAAAGAAAAACTGAGAATTTCAAGACGAAAACTCTGAAACTAAATTAAGATTCGAGGAAAGAATATATAGTCACGCACACTGTAAAAAGGATTAAAAAGACACAAAGAAAATATAATATCGAACTGGAGTGCACACTAAAAAAATACAATACAAAGAGACACACAAAATGTTTTACAGAGCTGACGTCACAGGGGACAGCCACTCAGCATGTGATGTTTCAAAAGAAGCGCTCCCCCCTCCATCACTGCCCATTCTGGCCAATGGCACGCCACTGTATGGGTAGAGGCTGTTGCGCAACGCGCATGAAGATAAGCAATGCGTATTCACATATGTACGGCGTTCTGTACTGAAGCTAGCTGGAGGAACATTTGAAAACACAATTCAATCCACTAATAGCGAGCGATCTGATGTTTTTGTACGACAGATATACAGCGATTCACTGTACGGAAAAGTCTCAAAAGTGTCCCCACAACTTCTCGCTCCATCGCCCCCATATCGCCCCCTTTTCGTTCCTTCGCCCCCACATCGCCCCTTTTCGTTCCATCGCCCCCCTGAAAAACAAAATCGCCCCCTGGGGGGCGATATCGCCCAGGTTAAGAACCACTGCTCTATAGCATGAGTAAGGAATAAGGAACCTTTATTCATTAATGATCTTCGGGGCCTCAACATAGGAATTGACAACAAATAAATAAAAAGAAGAGAGTAGACAGATTCAAAAAATAGCCAAAGAATTAGCAACACCAAAGTTATGTAGGAAGCCCCCCTCCCCAAATTAAAATATTCTTTATTTTTAATTTTAAAAAAGAGGCAGGATAGAATATTTCTCCCAAAGGAGAAGTTAGGAGATTTTGAATGGATATTCAGAAAGACTGGACAATCTATTCATGAACAAAGCACCTTCAGCCCTGACAGCTGATGGGATTAAGAATTTACATTTCCCCACCCAAATTCCAAGGACAGGACATGACCTTTGGGACATAATAGGATTAACCTACCACCATTGACACAAGGCTCACTACATTGCACAACTTCCTGGAGCATCTCAATCAGAAGGTATAAAAACCCACCCATTCTCAGCTCCATTTTGTCAGCTGTCCCCAAACTGCATGCTGTTGCTGGTTCTGGTCATCAATAAACAAGAACCTTCTTTCCTAAGCAGCTAGCCTCCATTTTATTTCCAGCATCTTAGCCTCCATTTTATTTACTCCTGGCTTGAAACTGGACCTGATTTTTCTTTCAACAGTTAAAATTGCAGAGTTTCAGCAAGTCACAAGTGTGTTGTTCCTTCTTTCTTTGAGTAAACTTCTATCTTCTCTCTTGCTTGCTAGGACTATACAAACTATGAATTTCAGAATCTCCCAGTTTTTCCTATCTCCCATTTCTGCTTAGTTGGAATTATTTTTAAGTTACATAAAATCATCTAGATATTTATGCACATATATCCAATGATACATTTTGCAATCAATTTTCCCTAGTATTATATTTTATATCATTTTCATTAATATGTGCATTAACTGGTGTAATTTTCCCTAGTGCACAAATGTTCTTAAATAATTATTTAACTGGAAAGTGTAACTATGTTTCAGTGTATCAGTTGGTTTGAGAAACTCAAATGCACCCTGAGAAACTCAAATTCATGTTCAAAGGCAAACTGAACAAATGTCATCTCTATTCTCAGATCTGAATTTAGGCCATGAAATCAAACTCCTTGTTTATTAATAGAATCAAAATGTCTGAAATGGTATAGGGTTTCCTGCCTGAGCAGGGGGTTGGACTAGAAGACCTCCAAGGTCTCTCCTATCCTATCCTATCCTATCCTATCCTATCCTATCCTACCCTACCCTAACCTACCCTATCCTATCTTGTCCTATTTTAAAATTAAAGCATCTCAGACTGGCCTCTGCCTAAATACATCCAGTGAATGGAAGGCGACCACCAATGTGGTAAATTAATCCCATTGATCTTAATGCTAAAATTATTATGTTTTAATGCTAAAGCTATAAAGAGCCATGGTGGCGCAGTGTTTAAATTCAGTATTGCAGGCTAATTCTGCCAACTGCCAGCAGTTCAATCCTGACCGGCTCAAGATTGACTCAGCCTTCCATCCTTCCGAGGTCAAAAGGAGTAGTCTCCATTTGACATGCATAGAATGACTTAGAGAGGTAGATTCCAATGAGTTTGGCAAGTCACAGAACTTCACAAAGCTTAACTAGTGTGCTGCAGGCTTACTACTGAAAGTTTGTAGTAAGTGGATAGGTTTCAAAGAAAAGGTCCCTAACATTTGGTCATCAATTAACTTATCTGAGGTAGCGAGAAAGTGTTTTAGGACAGTTAACACCTATCAACAACAGAAAACCCATACACAATGCTAAACATCCATGAATAAAATTCCCCGTCTGGATGCACACATCTTCCCAACTATTCATTTGGAACTTTTGTCTTACTGTTCTAATTCCCCACCCAGGATGAACAGTGAAGGGTACATTAGAATAGATAAGATGAGATGCAATCAGCATGCACTTTTACGGTATTCATAATGTAGAGCAAAAAAGAGACCATCCACTTGTCTATGGAGATTCTTAGTCATCCAGGTCATGGTTGTCCCAAAGGTGCTTTTTCAGGAGGCAACCGGACTTTCTTGTTTTTTCTTTGAAGACGTTTCACTTCTCATCCAAGAAGCTTCTTAGATGAGAAGTGAAATGTCTTCAAAGAAAAACAAGAAAGTCCAGTTGCCTCTTGAAAAAAAAGCACCTTTGGGAAAGATCGTCCACATTTTCTTTACTTGGAAAAAGTTATTTTGTCTTTTACCTTGCCATTCATCTTGAATTCAATTAAGCTAGTCCTTGGCAGAGCTGACTGCTGTGTGAGTCATATTTAATGGCAATTTTACATTCACTTTTTAATGAATCTATTCCAACAACAAAATGCATACAGTGAGATATTTTTTCATAAAGAGACTTGGCCTGCCTCATTTTCAGAGAAACAATGGAGAAAATAATTCCATGTCATTAAATGTCAGTTCCACATTATATTTCAAAATAGAACACATGGTGGGGGAAGCTTTTGCATGCCAATTTTTACCTTGAAAGGCAAAGTTCAATTTTTCAATAAATTAATTAATGTTATTTCATTTTATAAAAAGGAATAATAATTATACATTTACTATGAAAACAAGAAAATTGCATGCCAGTACCTTCATTTGAAAATCTTAAACTTAAACTAAAATGAAACAAATACCTACAAATCTTGTTTTGATTTTTTGGTTTAATTTGTTTCATTTTATTACCTTTCTTTTAAATAGATGTTTATCCTTTCTAAATATATCAATTTAATATTAAATCAATTTAATACATTTAACTCTGTTACAACAGTAAAAAAAAAGTAGTGAAATAACTCATTTCAACTTAGCTGAAGATTTCATTATAAGAATTCAGCACCACCATATTAGATTGAATATGACATTTGATTTGACCTGAAGATACACACACACACACACACACACATATATACACACAACCATACACACACACACATACTCACACACATATACAAACTGAGAGAGAGAGACAGAAAGAGACACAGAGAAAGAGAACTCAATTTAATTTTTTATTCAATTTTATACTAACTGAGATACCAAAACAGACTGAAGATTTATTTGGGATGAATCATTCCATTAAATCACCTTTGAACTGAGTCTTTATAAGGTTAATCTCAGTACCAAAGCTTTATGCAACTATTGTAAGGGTCATGGAGCCTCCCTACATTAATTTTCCCCAATGCAGAATGATGATACAGACGGATTATTAGTGCTGGGTTATTTTTAATGAGATATTTCTTTTACTCTGATAAGTCAAGGTGTTTGCTGTATATCCAGAATTGATTCTGATATCATTGTCAATGCACGCTGTTTTAAATATTTACTTTTATATATGTATATATATGTGTGTGTATATATATGTGTTTGTGTGTGTGTGTGTGTGTATGTGTATATGTATATGTATATATGTGTATGTCTTTTATAACACTAAAAATGTGAATCCTGGGTATGTGCATATTAGCAAAATTGAAAAGAAAAACTAACACCAGGATAAGAATATAAACAAGACTGTTTAATATAAACAAGCCTGTTGGTAAAAATCACTTAGCTTTCGTCGGCCAGACTGCCGACGTCATCAGAGTAAAGATGAAAGGAGATCTGGGAGCTCACTTATATAGCTGCTTGCTTCTGCGCCCTGGTTCTTGAGTGCGTCATCGGTCCATTCATTTCAATCGGCCGTAATGCATTGAGTCGTTCTGCGCCTGTCAACCTGTTTGTGGATTCGAGGGTTGTTCTCTTGCTTTCAATCGCTCCCCTGGCACGCGTGTGGGTGTCCGGAGGGTGGCTGTCCGATCGCTTCTGCTCCTCACCTCCCTCCCCCCGCTTTGAAGAGATCTTGGGCGTTAGTCCCCAAGTTGCAACTCGGGCGCGCTATCTGGTCGCCGTCTTCCCTGGGGGCCGCCGCCGTCTCGCCTATGGTCCCATCACCCCAATCCTGCAAGGGGTAGCTGTCCGAATGTTTTTGCTCTTTACCTCCCTCCCCCTTCGTTCTGAGCTGTTCTTGCACATCAGTCCCTAACTTGCGATTAGGGCGCACCGCCGGTTTGCCATTTCCTCCCATGGGAGTCACCGCCACCTCACCTATAGCCCTGTTGTCCCGGTCCTGCAAGGAGCTGCCCGATCGCTTCTGCTCCTTGTCTCCCTCCCCCCTCAGTGTGAGACGGTCTTGCGCGTCAATCCCCAAGTTGTAGTCTTGGCGCGCTGCCGATTCGCCATCTTCCCTGGATATTGCCACCGCTTCGCCTGTAGTTCCATTGCTCCGATCCTGCAAGGGGCAAGCTGGTTGTCTCCTTTGTGGGTCGCAACGCTGTCTCTCCCACCCTCTAAGAGTCTGGTAGACTGGTGGGAGGTCTATGTGCCGATTGATGGAATTCTCATCGGATAACCAGGCCTCCTTAAGCAAGCGGCCACCCTTAGTGGTCTCACGAGATATAGCCTCCGTGTTGGCAAGATCAAACACATGGCCATGGCTGGCCATATGGGCCCATACTTGTGAGCATTGCTCTTGTGTTTTGATCGCCAACTCATGTTCGTGGACCCTGGTCCTGAGCCTTTTAGTTGTTTCCCCAACGTAATTGCACGGGCAGTTCTTGCAATTAATTCTGTAAACAACAGAGGATCTTTCGTCGTTGGGGAGCGGCCCTTTGGGATGCATGATCTTAGTTCGCAGGGTCTGATCCGGTCTATGGGCAATTTTCACATTTTAGGGGGCTAGCAGCCCTGCCGTGGCCTCAGAGATACCGTTAATGTACGGAAGGGTTGTTCGTGTGATCCGCGTTATTGTTGTACTGGAATGTGGGCTCTTGCACGGTTGGTATGGCCTGCTATATCGCCTCAGAAATTCAACAGGGTAGCCATTGCGCCTACAGATGTGGTAAAGGCGTTTCTTCTCTTCGATTCTGGCTCTGCCTGTGTTGCAGTGAGAGTTGACCCGTTTCAACAACGTCCTGACACAACTGATCTTATGTGCCACAGGATGATTACTTCTGTAGTGCAGCATTCTGTCAGTGTGGGTCAGTTTGCGATAGACAGTCGTGTGTAGAGTGCGGTTAGGATGCCGATTGACCAGTACATCCAAAAAGGCAAGCGTGCCTTGGATCTCCTCTTCCGTCGTGAAACGGATGTCCGGATATACTGAGTTCAGCTCCTCCATGAATTTGGCATTGTCCTGTTTTTTGATGATCACAAATGTATCATCCACATAATGTGCCCAAAATTTGGGGCGGTACTTAGACATGACCATATGTGTGTACGTGTATGTGTGTGTGTGTATGTGTATATATATATGTCATAAAGCAAATAAATAAAAACGATCACCGGGATAAAAATCTTAAAACAAAGATTGTTTAGTTTACAAAGCTGAGCTTTCGTCGGCCACACTGCCGACATCATCAGAGCATATAACGTAAAATTTGGGAGCCTATTCTTATATGACTGGCTGTGGCCGACGAAAGCTCAGCTTTGTAAACTAAACAATCTTTGTTTTAAGATTTTTATCCCGGTGATCGTTTTTATTTATTTGCTTTATGACATGTGTTTACCTGGGATTTGGATTTTTAGCATAATTAAGAATATATATATATATATATGCAGGTCTTGGCGTATTCGGGTCTTTTCCCGTGTAAGATTGAGAGTATCTTGGCGACGTTTTGGCGAGGTCCCACTCGCCATCTTCAGGCTGATGTCTTCAGCTTCGTGCTTGTGCAAGCAAAGCGTGATCGGAGCTGCCGTCCTTCTATAAATATTGGAGGGGTGTGTGGCGTGTTGGCTTTGCTGCTGTAAGCGGGTTGGTTGGCTGTGTTGTTACATCTTGATTGGAAGATGGAATTGATGTAAGCAAATTAGTCAGTTGTTTGGTAACATCCTGTGTGGCTGAGGTGCTGGCTGTGTGCCCATTGTTCTTTTGTACCTGGCTAATGGGCTGTGTGGTAACATTCTGAGCTCTATTGTAGTGATATCCTGAGTCCTGTGCTGCCACATCATGGGAGGTAGGCTGCGTTGTAACATACTGAGCCTTTGCGATGTAACCTTCTGAGTTCTGTGATGTAATGTCCTGAGTAGATGGCTGTGATGTAACATCATGGGCTTTGGTTTGGCTCCGAGTTTGCGGTCTGGCCATGTGTTCATGGCATGTGTGAGTTTGCTTTGTGTGGGGGTCGGCGGGGGGTGCAGCAGTTGGTGATGCCGCAGTGGTGTGGATTCTGGATGATGGTTGCATTTCGTCTATGTGATGGGTTTGAGTTTGAGTCTGGTGAGGGTGATTGGTGGTGGTGTCCTGTGTTGTTCTGGGTCTGGTGTCGGTTTTCATGGTTGGGACTCGTTTGTTCACTAGGGCTAGTTTCCAGATGTCTGGTAGGTGGGAGGTATCGTCACGTTTATTCACGTTGGGTTGTTTCTCTATTTCGATGGCTTCCATAATTATTCTCTTGTTGAAGTGTTCAGTTTTGGAGATTAATTTGGTACCTTCAAAATCAATTTCATGTCCTGTTGCTTTAAGGTGCTGGAAAAGGGAGGAAGTTTTTTCTTCTTTTCTGACTGCGTTCTTGTGTTCTGCGATGCATGCATTTATTCTCCTATTAGTTTGTCCAATGTATGTGGCTGGGCAGATTTTGCATGGTATTTCATAGACTCTTTGGTTTTCTAGCTGGATCTTGTCTTTGGGGTTTCTTAAGATGTTGGCTATTTTTTGGTCAGTGCCGAAGGCTGTCTTGATATTGTGTTTGTGGAGAATTTTGCTGATTTTATCTGTGGTGCCTTTGATGTAAGGGAGGAGGGCGATGCCGTTGTCCTGTTCTGTGTCTTGGTTTTTGGGGTATGTCTCCTTTTGGATTAGGTTGGTAATAGTGTTTCTTTGGAATCCGTTGGAAATTAATACGTTTGTGAGAGTGTGTAATTCAGTTTTCAGGTGGTCTTTGTCGGCTAGGCATTTGGTTCTGGAGATGAGGGTCTTGGCTACGGAGTTGATCTGTGCAGGGTGGTGATGGGATTGTGCGTTTAAGTAGCGGTTGGTGTGTGTTTTTTTCCGGTAAATGGTGTGTCCTAGGGAGCCATTGGGTTTTTTGTAGATTAGGACGTCCAGAAAGGGAAGTTGGTTGTTAGCTTGTTTCCATAGTAAATTGTATTTTTTATATATATATTCAATAACACAGTCCTCGATCTCCGGGAGAAATATAAACCAGCTGTTTATTGTTAAAAAGTTTAAAACAATAAAAACAACTATTTACAATATCCTGGTGTCAGGATAAGATCGGTAAGGAAGGGAGAGGGTGGAACTGAGGGCGAGGCAGCAGGTGGCTCAGCTGAGCTTAGGCAGATGAGGCAGAAGGATAGGATGCGGCTGTGCGTGCGCACACCCAGGCATGCAGAAAGATTGGAAGGAATAGGACCCAGGGGGGTAGATAATGGAAGGCAGGTACAGCGGATGGTTCAAAGGGATAAGAAGGAGGGGGGGAAGGTGAGGCAGTTGGCAAACGCACCAACGGCAGCAACATTAGGAAGGATAGGATCTGCAAGGATGAGAGGAGGTGAATTCAGGAGTGAGCCGGCAGATAGCCCAGCTGATCGTAGGCAGACGAGGCAGAGGGACGGGATACGGCTGTGCGCACGCACATCCAAGCGCGGAAGGAAATCGGAGGAAATAGCACTAATAGGGATAGATAGTGGAAGACAGGAACAACGGGCAGACAAACGGGATGGAAAGGAGGGGAGCGGCAATGGGAAGGCATCTAAGACACCGGATCTGGGTGTAAGGCCCAGAACGAGTACGGGGGAGCAGCTGGAAAGCAAGCCAACGGCAGCAACGCCAGGAAGGAGGGGATTGACAAGGATGGGAGGGAGGAAGGTTGGAGAACTGGAGTGCAAAAAAGAGGAGGCGGGACAATTAAGGCAATTACGGTCAGCCAGGACGGATGGCCCTATCACACGGTCAATGAGTAAGCAGTTAGGCTAGCAAGGTTTATAAAAGTAATTTCCACCCCAAAACTTTACTCTGAGGACGCTGGCAGGGGACCAGCGAAAGCTGTTTTAATATTGTAAATAGTTGTTTTTATTGTTTTAAACTTTTTAACAATAAACAGCTGGTTTATATTTCTCCCGGAGATCGAGGACTGTGTTATTGAACAGATATGCCCGGGATTCGTATTTTTGCAGTTATCAAAGACATATATATATATATATATTTGTTTTCTGAGGTTTTCACGGGTGTTTGTATGTAGGTCTTTGGTAATTCGGGTTTTCTCCCGTGTAAAATTGGAAGTGTCTTGGCGACGTTTCGACGAAGTCTCATTCGTCATCTTCAGGCTGGTGTCTCTTCGGCCTCGTGCTTCTAGAAGCAATGTGTGATTGCAGCTGTTTCTTCCTTTTAACTGCCAGTGGAGGTATGAACTGATTGGATGGGAGCTTGGCTGTGTTCTGATTGGGTGGAGGTGTGTTCTGATTGGTTAGGGGCTTGGCTGTGCTTTGATTGGATGGGGGGTTGGCTGTGCTCTGATTGGCGGGGTGTGTGCTCTGCTTGGGTGGGGGCCCTGTTGTGCTCAGATTAGTCTGAGTTGCAGGGGGATTTGAGATGGAGAGCTGCATTGCTGTTGTTTGGCTTCGCGTTCGTGGTCGTGCCACCTCTTCAAGGTGGGTGTCAGTTTGCTTCACGTATGAAATGGAGGGGTTTAAAATGGCCAATGATGCAGCTGTGGTCTGGTTTCTGGTCCGCGGTCGTGCCTCATCATCGGTGCGGGTTTGAGTCTGCTTTTTGTGTGGATGTGTGGTGGTGACATCATGTGTGGTCTTCGTGAGTGTGGGTCCAGTGTTGCTCCTTGTGCTAGGGATTCGTCTGTCAATAAGGCTGGGTTTCCAAATGGCTGGTAGGCGGGAGGTATCATCTCGTTTATTCATGCTGTGTGGGCGTTTTTCTATCTCGATTGCTTCTCTGATTATTCTGTTGTTAAAGTGTTCGGTTTTAGCAATAGTTCTGGTATTTTTAAAGTCAATTTTATGTCCTGTGGCTTTGAGGTGTTGGACCAGGGAGGAAGTTGGTTCCTCTTTTCTGACTGAGTTCTTGTGTTCTTCAATGCGTGCACTTATTCTTCTGTTGGTTTGTCCGATGTATGTGGTGGGGCAGGCGGTGCATGGGATTTCATATACTCCTTGATTTTCTAACTCAATTTTGTCCTTGGAGTTTCTTAGGATGGTGGATATTTTTCGGTTTGTGCAGAATGCTGTCTTGATGTTGTGTTTGTGGAGGATCTTGCTGATTTTGTCTGTGGTGCCTTTTATGTATGGGAGGAGGGCTTTGCCGTTTTCTTGTTCTATGTCTTGGATTTTAGTGGGGGTTTCTTTTTGGATTAAGTTGGTAATCTTATTTCTTTGGAATCCATTGGATGTTAGTACATTAGTGAGAGTGTGTAGTTCGGTTTTTAGGTGTTGTTCGTCAGCTAAGCGTTTTGTTCTCGAGATGAGTGTCTTGGCTACGGAGTTGATCTGTGCTGGGTGGTGGTGTGAGAGTGCGTGCAGATAGCGGTTTGTGTGTGTTTTCTTCTGGTAGATGGTGTGTCCTAGGGAGCCATTGGATTTCTTGTAGACTAAGACATCCAGGAAGGGAAGTTGCTTGTTAGCTTCTGTTTCCATGGTGAACTGTATTTTGGGGTGTAGGCTGTTGAGGTGTGTGAGGAAGTTGTCTAGTTTTTCTTTCCCATGTGGCCAGATTATGAAGGTGTCGTCTACGTATCTGAGCCCGAGTTTGGGTTTATGATCAGATTTTTCTAGAGCTTGGGTTTCAAAGTGTTCCATGTAGAGGTTTGCAATGACAGGTGAGAGGGGTGATCCCATGTGTGCTCCTTCTATTTGTTTGTATTTTTGTCCGTTGTAGATGAAGTATGTGTTGGATAGGCAATGGTTGGTCAGATCTAGGATGTGCTTGGGGGGGTTATATTTGTTTTGGATAGCTGTCAAGGCTTCTTTGATTGGCACTTGGGTGAAGAGGGAAATGACATCAAAGCTCACGAGTAGGTCGCTGGGCTGTAAGTTTTGTTTCTTTATGATCTCTATGAATTGGAATGAGTTTTTTACGTGTGAGGTGATGGATTCTGCATAGGGTTGTAGTTGTTTGGCGAGAAATTTGGCTAGGTTTTGTAGAGGTGAGCCTATGGAGCTGACTATGGGTCTAAGTGGAGTTCCTTCTTTGTGTATCTTGGGGAGACCATAGAGCTTGGGGCATCTGGATGATTTTTCTCTGGGAATGATTCTTTGCTGGATCTCTTCGCTGATGGGGGAGGCTTTTATTTTGGATCTAGTGGTTTTTTCCAGGTAGGTGGTGGGATCTGTGTTTAGGGGTTTGTATGTGGAGTCTTGGAGTAGGTTGGTTAATTTGGTTTGGTAGTCAGATGTGTTCATAACCACCGTGGCGTTGCCCTTGTCTGCTGGTAGGATTATTATGCTGGTGTCTTCTTTCAGGTTTAGTGCTGTCTGTTCCTCTTTGTGTAAGTTGCTTTTGGGTGGCTTGCTGGTGCAGAGGATGTTGGAGATTTCGAGTCTGATTCTGTTAGCGTCATCGGGGTTGATTTTGGTCAGGCTGGTTTCAACTCCGCATATAATGGTTTCCGTGGGGATGTGTTTGGGAGCGACTGCAAAGTTGAATCCTTTGGAAAGGACATTGGTTTCGGCTTTGGTGAGGATCCTATCTGAGATGTTATGCACTGTTTGTTTCATGTGTGGCTGTGAGGGAGGAGAGGTTTGTTTCTGGCGTTCTTGTAGTCTTCGGAGTTTGTTGGTGTGTGTGTCTGTCTTGAGGGTGGTCTGTGTTTCGGCTCTCCAGAACGCTTAGCTGACGAACAACACCTAAAAACCGAACTACACACTCTCACCAATGTACTAACATCCAATGGATTCCAAAGAAATAAGATTACCAACCTAATCCAAAAAGAAACCCCCACTAAAATCCAAGACATAGAACAAGAAAACGGAAAAGCCCTCCTCCCATACATAAAAGGCACCACAGACAAAATCAGCAAGATCTTCCACAAACACAACATCAAGACAGCATTCTGCACAAACCGAAAAATATCCACCATCCTAAGAAACCCCAAAGACAAAATTGAGTTAGAAAATCAAGGAGAATATGAAATCCCATGCACCGCCTGCCCCACCACATACATCGTACAAACCAACAGAGAATAAGTGCACGCACTTGAGAACACAGACTCAGTCCAAAAAGAGGAACCAACTTCCTCCCTGGTCCAACACCTCAAAGCCACAGGACATAAAATTGACTTTAAAAATACCAGAACTATTGCCAAAACTGAACACTTCAACAACAGAATAATCAGAGAAGCCATCGAGATAGAAAAACGCCCACACAGCATGAATAAACGAGATGATACCTCCCGCCTACCAGCCATTTGGAAACCCAGCCTTATTGACAGACGAATCCCTAGCACAAGGAGCAACACTGGACCCACACTCACGAAGACCACACATGATGTCACCACCACACATCCACACAAAAAGCAGACTCAAACCCGCACCGATGATGAGGCACGACCGCGGACCAGAAACCAGACCACAGCTGCATCATTGGCCATTTTAAACCCCTCCATTTCATACGTGAAGCAAACTGACACCCACCTTGAAGAGGTGGCACGACCACGAACGCGAAGCCAAACAACAGCAATGCAGCTCTCCATCTCAAATCCCCCTGCAACTCAGACTAATCTGAGCACAACAGGGCCCCCACCCAAGCAGAGCACACACCCCGCCAATCAGAGCACAGCCAACCCCCCATCCAATCAAAGCACAGCCAAGCCCCTAACCAATCAGAACACACCTCCACCCAATCAGAACACAGCCAAGCTCCCATCCAATCAGTTCATACCTCCACTGGCAGTTAAAAGGAAGAAACAGCTGCAATCACACATTGCTTCTAGAAGCACGAGGCCGAAGAGACACCAGCCTGAAGATGACGAATGAGACTTCGTCGAAACGTCGCCAAGACACTTCCAATTTTACACGGGAGAAAACCCGAATTACCAAAGACCTACATACAAACACCCGTGAAAACCTCAGAAAACATATATATATATATATATATATATATCGGCCTCGTGCTTCTAGGAGCACGAGGCCGAAGAGACACCAGCCTGAAGATGACGAATGAGACTTCGTCGAAACATCGCCAAGACATTTCCAATTTTACGCGGGATAAAACTCGAATTACCAAAGACCTACATACAAACACCCGTGAAAACCTCAGAAAACATATATATATATATATATATATATATATATACATACATACATACATACATACACAGGCTATAACTGCTTTTTTCATTCATATTTCTTTGCTTATACAGTATTGTCTCTAGTAAATATTGGTATCTAATGTTGACACCATTATTTTGAAGATGGAAAAGAGTGATCAAAACAAAGTTCAGTGATTCCAAATATGAAGGTTAAGCACATGCATTTGAAAGACTTTAAGTTGGAATTTTCAAGTTGGAATTTTTCTTTTAGACTCTGATACATTGAATGAGCATATGCATCAAGGATTTGTTTGAATTGATGAGATTCTCATGCAATTTAGAACCTTCTCCCGGTACTATAAATAACATTGGGAGCCTATTAGATTCATTAGTCTCTCTACTGTAAAAATTCAAACTCATCACAACATGGTCTGGCATGTGCTTTACAATTTCACAGATAGGATTAAATGTTTGCTTCACAATTTGCCTTTCTACTTTCTAGTTTTTGCCTTTTTACACCATTAACATGAGGACAGGACTCAAAGAAATTCATGCCAATGTTTAAGTAAATATCATCATTTCAAGAAATATTGAAGGCTCATTGATGTTATTGAATTGCAAACTAATGTGACAAGGGACTAAAGCAAGAGTTGAAATTTATTACTACATTACTATAAGACATAATAATAAGTATTAACGTGACTAGCTTTAAAATGGCTTTAATTAACTTGGAGAGGAAAGGTCTGTTGCAAGTTATTAGTTACCTCTACCTTCTACATCATTTGCAAAAAAACAATGCTGCAGCTAAGAAACTTCTGCCTCTGCTCATGAACATCTTAGGGCCCCCCAGAGGTGAGATGGGTCTCCACAATCCTGGCCTTCTGCAAAGGGGTCAAAACTTGGCTGGGCAGCTTTGTGTGGCAGGAACACAGGACCACACAACCATGGGGCTGGCTGGTTCATGAGAACTCCCCTCACTTGTTTTAAATATTTCTAAATGTTCATCTTGGATTTTGTTTACCTTTTTGACACTTTATATTTTATATTTTTAAAAAATAATTTTAAATTATTTTTAATATTTCAATGTTAATTTAATATGTTTGTATATTGATTACATTATACACTTCCCAGAGCCCCTCTCTGAGATAGATGAGTGGTTAAGAGATAAAAAATATAAATAAACAAACAAACAAACAAACAAATAAATGAATAATATGACACATCAACTAGACTTCTTAACTTTCCATTTTGGGGATGAGATTTTTAATCTAGCAATTTTTTTTCTACTTTTTTTTAAATAAATATTTTATTAATTTTCTAATTTTACAATCAGGAGTACTTAATAAACAATGGGTTGTCTGAGTCTATTGGTAATTCAGTGGTACATATTAACTTTCTCAGTCTAATTCCAATACTACACCATCCAGTGCTTCCTTGGTCCTCTCTTCTTCTGGTGGTATGCATTTTTCCACACTGGGCAAATACCTTTTCTAGCCAGAACACATCTCAATTGCATTTGCACTTAAAATCCATTTGTTCAATCAATATCCTGTTTTCCCCGCTGTTTTAAAATTTCAACATAGAAAGAATTTCTTTCTGAGATTCATTAACATTTTCTTGCTGGTATATCAAGCTGGGGGCTTTGAAGATAAGTGTTAAAGATTTTTTTACCATTTGCGGCTAAGTATGGAACACCCATTTTGTTTTTGTATGTAGTCTTTATAGTCCAATAGGGTCCCAACACAGATAAGCAGCCCAAGAGTTTTTTTCCCCTTTTCCCAGCTTCAGTCTGTAAAAGTAAAAGTTTCCAGGAACAAAAGAGTCTTATCTAAGTCTGGGCTTCAAGCAGTTTCCTTTAAGCATAATAAATTGTAGTGCTGTGATTCACCACTAGATGTCATTGACACCATCTTCCAGCTTTCTAAATCCAAGCCTATTTTACAGACTTTCAAATATCTTTTCTAAAAAAATGTCTCAAAGGTACTTTTAGTCCCCAAATTTCAAAGCTATATATCTGTATTAATTCCAAATTGATCTTGTAGTTTTCTCTATTTTCCCCCAAAGCAATTAATTCGTCACTTTTCTTTTCCTGAGGGAACAGGGCAAAAACTTCCCTTCCCTCTCTCATCGGGGAAGATTCTTTCCTTTGGTCATTCTTTTTTCCAGGAAAGTAGTATTAAGGTCATAAAAAGAGGATAAAGTCTCACCCAGTTCCATCCACGTTGCTCAATAATTGCTTATCTTCGGTTGTCAGCAGTTTCTGATTGGCCACACGAATGTAGCCAGTCTTTCCCCTACCAATTTGGAGGGCTTCCTTGGATCCAGAGAAAGGGCCGCTGCCCATCTGTGATCAATGAGGGTCCCCTCTTTCTTCGTCGCCTCTCTGGGGCAACATTTGACCCTTTTTAGGGTCCCCAGCAGGGCAAAATCGAACGTGGAAGATGGAGCCCTGTCTTCCTGCTTCCATCACACCGTGACACCTAACCAGAAGTCTCTCTTTCTACTTTTAATTAAGATCCATAGAAACAGACTAGATCGATGGAATTGCACTTACTTTCAAAACTGTAAGATTTCCTTCCTTCCTTCCTTCCTTCCTTCCTTCCTTCCTTCCTTCCTTCCTTCCTTCCTTCCTTCCTCCCTCCCTCCCTTCCTTCCCCCTTTCCAATCCAATTATATATTTTTTCCCCCTGTGGAAAGATGAATGCTATTTTGACTTCATTTGAGATAGTATCCAACCATAGAACCACTTGGAAAACTTTCAGTACTTGCTTTCTAAGGGACATATAATAGTTTATTCTGATCAATGAATGATACCATCATGAAGATATTGATGAATGTCCTTGACTGTGTCTTTGAATGGAAATAATATATGAAAATACATAACACAAACACACACACTCTCACCTGGATAAATATGAATAGACTTCCCCCCCCCCCCATTCAATTGTGTCCAGTTTCCAGCGATTCCCTGGATAAGTCTCTGCGGTTTTCTTGGCAAGGTTTTTCAGAAGTGGCTTGCTATTATCTTCTTTCTAGAGTTGAGAGAAAATGACTGGCCCAAGATCAGCCAACTGGGTTTGTGACTAAGGAGAGATTAGCATTCATAGTCTCCTTATTTCTAGCCTGATGCCTTAACCACTGCACCAAACTGGCTTTCTTAAATACAATACAAATGTGAATGAAGGCAAATATATGTGTCCCAGGATAATGTTGCAGGAGCCAATCTGGCTTGGTCATTGGGACCAGAGTTTACTCTTCTGAGTTTTCAGACTTGTGCTGGAGCCCATCCTCAGGGAATGGGCATTAACATTCTGGTGAGAGAGAAGTTCCCTGAGGATGGGTTCTAGCATGAGTCCAAAAACTTGGAAGACTAAGCCTCTGGTCCTGGTGACCGACCCAGATTGGATCCTGCTACAATACAAATGTCCTGCATATTACTTAATGTAATAACCTTAAAACTCCATCCGTTACATGCTAATTATTACCTAAAAGGTCTGACAACTGCAATGCTTACAGAATGTGTGCAGATTCCAAGTTAATGAATATCATAGTTCTCCCAATTTGGAACATGAATACCATGTTTATGAAAATGTTCACAAATGAAACACTAGGATACCATCTTTTCTTTAAAGTACCAAATTAAGAGTTTTAGGATGCATAAATTCCATAGCGGAAAACTAATGTTACCCATTTTTCCTGGAGTTAGAAAGATGGCATTATCCAACATAAAATTTTCCTGTTCAAGAACCATGAAATTCTTTCACTGAGATATGTGATTTGAAATGTGTATTTTATTGCTCAAAATAAAATAGTTAGCTGTAATAAAAATTATAATATTTAAGCAATGTGATTTTTACCTTGTAAATTTGCTCTACTGTTATTTTTTTTAAAAGAAAATGAGATTATGATCACACTGTGAAAAGAAAAAATAATAATGCTAGCATGTTACCTTTTTGAAGAGACCCTTTAATTCTCCAGCATGAAGATGGATAATCCACAGATGGGTTATAGACCGTACTTCCTGCCCAGAGACTAAGTCAATTAGAATAGCCACGCCTCCTATCCTTACCCAGATACGACTTAGTCTTCAGCCTAGTGAAGTCGCATGTTGTTGGTTCTCCTAGGCAGGTTGTAGATTTCTTTCCCATCTGTGGATTTCCCCCCTAAAACTCTAACTTTAAGCTGCAGGGACACGAATTTCGTTCCCTGCTGCCTTTTCTTCCCTTTCTCTTGCCAACGATCAGCTGCAGCAAGCAGTTCGTTTTTTCGGCTGCTAGTCAGCTGGGCGTCGGCCTCTTGTTTTCTCTGATTGTAGAGGGTGGGGGTGCTAGGATTGTCCCCCCCCCCTTCATTCCTTGTAATTTGCTTGTGCAGTGGCCGTTTTGGGATCATTCAGAGATCCTTCCTGGCCTTGTTTTAAGCGCACAATTTGCGGCCGCCATTTTGAGTGCCACGAGGCTTGGAAAAATAAATAAATAATTAAATGGCACAGTTTCATTTTGAGCCAGATTCAAGCCTGGCTTTCTGAAATTTGGGGAGTTTGAGGCTTTTGGCCTCTTTTTCTGAGTAGTGTGTGTTAATTAGAGCACTTGAGAGTGGCCCTTTATTTGTTGGCCTTGTTATTTGGATCAATCTCTCTCAGGCTCTCCATCCGCCATTTTGTGGTCAGTTTATAACACGCTTTACAGTGGCAGCCATTTTTCTCCCCTGTGCAGGCTTATTATAGCCTTGGATATTTATTGTGCTGCCTACCAGGTGTGCTTAGCGCGCAGAGGCTCTGGCTCAGCCAATTGAGGCCCGTAGCCATTGATTCCTCCACGGTCTGATTCAGACCTGTGTATTAATTTGATTGACTTTTACCTGTCCAGGGTTCCGAAGTTGCTGAGAAAAACAGCAGACAGGAGCGCGCGTAGGCTGACACCCACCAATTCACGTGCCACCTGCAGGCACTTGCATAGCACACCTGCAGGCACTTGCATAGCACACCTGGTTCCCTAGACAGGTCACCTGTCTCTTGGGACAAGCGGGCGCTGGCACCAGCCATCTGAGGCCTGCTACACGTTTAATCCGCAGTCCAGTACAATGGCGGATAAGGAGGTTCCTGAAACCTCTCTTGGTGCCCAATCTATGCCAGAGATGGACAATCCTGCTCCATCAAGAGCAGCAGGGAGCCTGAAAGCTAAGAGCAAGTCCAGTTCTGGCAAAAAGAGTTCCAAAGCAGCTGAGAAAGTGGCAGATAGGAGACATTTAGCCCTGGAGAAACAATTCTCCAAGGCTCAACAATCTCTGACTACTGGACCTCACATCCCTCCCTCTCAGGAAGGATCACTATTCAATCCCCAACCGGTCCCACCCAGCTCCCTAACACCTAGAGCTTGGTCTCCTGCGGGCGACCCAGGTCAGCGCATAGCTTCTCCAATTGGCCAACTGCAGGGATCGCAATGGATCCCCCCTGCAGCTCAATCCATGTCAGTCCCTAAGGCCACATTTACCCCCACTGCAGCCGGGCTTCGCCCTCCAGAACTAGGAATGCGTCCAGATCAGCTTCAAGCCTTGCTTGCCCAGGCCTTTGCTCAGGGCATGTCATCGTCCTTTCAGCACACGCCCAGGCCGGAGTCATTAGCTCCCTGGGCTGAGCCTAGTTGGCAGCGGGTCTCCCCTCAATATCCGGAGTCAATTTACTCAGCCCCTTCGTCCAGGACCAGGGACTCTGGCTCTGAGGAGTATGGGGCTCCGGACATACAATTGTCTGAGGATGAAGACACCGCCCCAGATCCATCTCCCTTTGTTGGTCTTTTTGATCCGGGCTTGTTCAAGTCCTTACTGATGAAGGCCACTGCCTCGGCCAATATTGACCCAGGTCAGGAACCTCAAGCAGGGCCCTCTACTAGTAGGGATCCTAAGCCTCTCTTCTCCGAGCCTCGGGTGGATGAGAGACACATCCCCTGTCCCCCCTTTTTCCTGGATACCATCAGGAAACAATGGGGAGCCCCAGCCACTTTACCTTCCCCTGGGAATTTAGATAAAAAGTTGTTTTGTGTAGCTCCTTCCCTAGCGGATCTCCTGGAGGTCCCAACAGTAGATGAGGCCATGGCCCCTATCCTCTCTTCATCTACGGCCCCGGCTGACATGGTAGAGGTCCTGAAAGCGGAGGATAAAATATCTGAATTTTCTCTACGCAGGTCTCATCAGGCTTCGGCTTGGTCGATCAGTCTCAACCTTGGCCTCCTTTTTCGCTAGGGCCTCTATCATTTGGCTCTGGGAGCTCCAGGCCTTGATCCCTCCGGATCAGATTCAGCCACACCAAACGCTAGGCAAGTTATTAGCAACTTCAGAATATCTAGCTGACGCTTCGCTCCACGCGGCTCATTTTTCAGCCAGAGCCTTGGCCTCCAACGTAACTACCCGCAGGTTGTTTTGGCTCAAACACTGGAAGGCAGACTTAAGGTCAAAATGGCGCCTGGCCTCTGCTCCCTATGAGGGTGGCCGGCTGTTTGGAGATGCCCTAGGCCCCTTCCTGGTGGAGGACAAGGACAAGCGCAAGATCTTGTCTCACCTACATAGGAGAGTGGACAGACGCCCAAACCCTTACCCCCGTAGACCATTCTATCGCCCAGGTGCAGGATCAGATTGGTCTCAGCCTTTCCGGCCATTTTTCCCCAGATCAGATCGCCAGACGGATCGGCCTGCCCCCAGATTCTGTCAGCAGCCCCATTCCAAACGGCCCTTTCGGGGCGCGGGAGGCCGTCCTTTTAGAAGACACAAATGACTCTCGAAGATCCCTTCCGATTGGGGGCAGACTCACCGTTTTTCTCCCCAAATGGGAAGCAGTCACTTCAGATGTGTGGGTCCTCAACACCATCAGGGACGGTCTCCCCCTCAAATTTCTATCCCTCCCTCTGGAGCGTTTCGTCTCTTGCCCGGTTTCCAGGGACCCGAGCAAGACTCGACTCATGTCCGAGGCTATCAGACATCTCTTAGAGATCACAGCCATAGAGCCCGTGCCAGCTGGTCAGACCTGTCGAGGTTTTTACTCCATTCTCTTTGTAGTCCCAAAGACGTCAGGAAGATGGAGGGCGATCCTCGATCTGAAGGGTCTCAACAAGCATCTGATTTACAAAAAATTCAAGATGCAGACTCTTCAATCCATTCTGGCCAGCATCAGAAGGCACGATTTCCTGGCCTCCATAGACCTCACGGAGGCATACCTGCATATTCTAATCCTTCCCAGTCATCGCAGGTACCTCAGGTTTTGTTACAACCATCACCATTACCAATACCGAGCTCTTCCATTCGGTCTTTCATCCGCCCCACGGGCATTCACAAAGGTTTTGACTGCTCTGGCTGCACACCTGAGGTTGGTCCCAGTAAGAGTCCAGTGTTATCTGGACGACATCCTCATTCAATCCACCTCCTTAAGAAAGGCCTGGTCCGATTTGGCCCTGTCGATCAGAACCCTCCAGAATCTGGGGTTTTCCATAAATTTTCAGAAAAGCCAGACGGCTCCATCCACCCATCTACTTCATCTAGGCGCATTCATAGATACCCGCCTTTGCATGGTGTATCTTTCACGGGACCGTCAGGAGAGCATTCGGACCCTAATCAGACAATTGCAAGGAAGACCAGTGACCACCCTGGCGGTTCTCTCCCAGCTTCTGGGAAAGATGATTTCCTGTCTGGGAATAGTGCCATGGGCCGGATTCCATTCCAGAGCTCTACAGTGGTTCCTGCTGCCATTCCAGGCACTGGGCACAGGTTCCTCTCATCAGAGGGTGCGGATCCCTCACCCAGTATTGATCTCCCTTCGGTGGTGGGCATCCCCAGCCTTGTCCAAAGGTTCCCTGTTCAAGGAACCGGTCAGGATACCCTGACAACCGATGCCAGCCTTTTTGGCTGGGGGGCGCACTTGGGACCCCAACTAGCTCAGGGTCGCTGATCCCTTTCGGACCTCAGACACAATATCAACTGGCTGGAGCTCCGTGCCATTTACCTTGCCCTCCTCCACTTCAGGGAGACAGTGTCGGGTCAGCACATTTTGGTGCTGACCGACAACGTGACGGCAAAGGCCCACATAAATCGGCAAGGGGGCACTCGGTCCAAGTCCCTGATGACGGAAACCCGGTTGCTGATATCTTGGGCGGAAGGCCATCTGGCCTCCTTAAGGGCAGAACACATTTCGGGGGAAGCCAATCAACAGGCGGACTCCTTAAGCAGAGCCACTTTGGATCCCTCCGAGTGGAGCCTGCTTCCCAGCCTATTCAGGGAGATCTCAGAGAGGTTCGCACCTCCGATTCTGGACCTGTTCGCATCACATGCGAACGCCCAGCTCCCGAGGTTTTACTCCCAGTTCCCCTCTCGAGGGGCAGAACGGGCGGATGCCCTACGGAGTCAGTGGCCCAAGGGTCTGCTCTACGCCTTCCCTCCGCTTCCCCTTCTTCCAGCCGTAATCAGGAAGATTTTACTAGAACAGGCAGAGGTTCTGTTGGTTGCTCCACACTGGCCGGGACGTCCGTGGTTTGCCGACCTCGTGAGCCTTTCCATCTCCCCATGTTGGAGGATTCCTCCGGAGCGCATGGCGCTCATTCAGGGCACCCTTCGCCACCCGGATCCTCAATGGCTCCAGTTGGCCGTTTGGCACTTGAGAGGAATCTCCTAACACGAGAGTCATATTTGGCAGGGGTCATTTCCATGATACAGGCCTCCAGACGTCCTTCCACCAATTGAATCTACGATTCCTCCTGGAGGAGTTTTTGTCGATGGTGTACGGCCAATAACCTCGCCTTGTCTGCTATCACAATTCCAAATGTACTGGACTATTTACTAGAGGGGCTTAACAAGGGCTTGTCTCCAAGCACTATCCGTAGACAGGTGGCTGCTCTGTCTACGGTTTTGACTTGCGATAATGCAGTGCCATTGGCACACCACCCTATGGTACGCTCCTTCATTAAAGGGGCAACTAATGTCAGACCACCTGTTGTACACCGTTATCCCTCTTGGGACTTGCCTCAGGTCTTACAGGCACTTACCTTAACACCTTTTGAGCCCGTCAAACACTGTTCCTTACAGTTTTTATCCATGAAATTGGCCTTTCTTATTGCTATTACTTCGGCCAGACGCATCTCGGAGTTGGCTGCTCTTTCGGTCAGAGACGACCTGTGCGTTTTTCATGCTGACAGAGTGGTCCTTCGCCTTGATCCATTATTCATTCCCAAGGTGAATTCCTTGTTTCATAGGTCACAGGAGCTTGTCCTCCCGGATTTTTGTCCCAATCCAACGCACTCATCGGAACGTCAGTGGCATAAGCTGGACGTTCGAAGGGCATTGAGTTGTTATATTAAGAGGACCTCGGCCTTCCGTAAATCGGAGGCTCTCTTTGTCTCTTTCCAGCCTTCTACCATGGGACAAAGAGTTTCTTCATCCACCATAGGCAGGTGGATTAAGGCCTGTATTGCAAAGACATACCAATCTCATTCCCTGTTGGTGCCAGGCCACCTCACTGCTCATTCCATGCGAAGTGCAGCGACTTCTGCGGCATGGGCGACGCAGGCGTCCATTGAAGATATCTGCAGGGCGGCAACCTGGTCGTCGCCTTCTCCTTTTGTGAGGCACTACAGGGTAGATAAGTTTGCCTCCACGGAGGCTTCCTTTGGGAGGAGGGTGCTCCAGCAGGTGATTTCAGTTAGCGGGACACAGGCCCAGACTAGTTCCCTCCCTTAGGGACAGGTCAGCTTGGGTATGTCCCATCTGTGGATTATCCATCTTCATGCTGGAGAAGGGGCGTTGTCTTACCTGAACGCCTTTTCTCAGCATGATGATGGATAATCCACTCCCGCCCCTTGTGGTTAGTCATGCCCTGTGTCAGGGGTAGGAGAACCAACATGCGGGACGTTCGTCTGTAGCTTCGCCTTCGTCGTATCTGGGTAAGGATAGGAGGCGTGGCTATTCTAATTGACTTAGTCTCTGGGCAGGAAGTACGGTCTATAACCCATCTGTGGATTATCCATCATCATGCTGAGAAAAGGCGTTCAGGTAAGACAACGCCCCTTTAATGAAAGAAATATCTAGAAATCCTATTATTATGCCATTTTATGTTAAAACAGATCTAAATTGATTATTTTAAATGACCCTGGAAAACAGTTTTTTCTTTATTATATGTTGTTCTCATCTTAGCAACCATCTGAAGTATAATGATGAAAAAAGTGACTTATGACCAGTCCTCACTTTTATGGTCCCACAGTCATGTGATCAAAATTCATGGCATCTGGCAAGTACCGTGTTTCCCCAAAAATAAGACCCAATCAGAAAATAAGTCCAAGCATGATTTTTCAGGATGCTCGTAATATAAGCCCCAGCCCCCAAATAAGCCCCAGTTAAGATTATCAGCCAGACAGACCCATTTAGTATCGTATTTCCCCGAAAATAAGACCTAACCGGAAAATAAACTAATGTGTCTTTTAGAGCAAAAATTAATATAAGACTAGGTCTTATTTTTGGGGAAACACGGTAGTATGTCGTGCAGTATTCTGGAAACATCTGGCTGCGTCCTTCTCAGATAGTTTCCATCAAGCAGTGTCAATGGCGGGAGGTGGATTTGCTTAACAAGCACGTGATACACTTAATGACCACAATAATAAAGGTTGTAAAATCAGATGTAACTCACTTAATGATTATCTCAATTGGCGACAGAAGTTCTGATTCTAATTGTGGCCATAAGTCATTTAATTATAAGTGTGATTAATGCAAATAGTAGCAGTATTTTTATCAAAAGAACATATACACACACATACATACACACACACACACACTTAGACACACATACTGGCACACACATAGGCACACTCATACATACACTCATATACTGTATACATATATACACACATATAGAAATTATCCATATATAAATGGTCCATCTTAGGATCATTTATATTTGGACACGGCGGCACAATGGTTAGAATGCAGTATTGCTGACTAATTCTGTGTTCAATCCAGACTGGCTCAAGGTTGACTCAGCCTTCCATTCTTCTGAGGTCAGTAAAATGAGAGCCCAGATTGTTGGGGGCAATATGCTGACTCTGTAAATCACTTAGAGAGTGCTGTAAAGCACTGTGAAGCGCTATATAAGTCTAAGTGCTATTGCTATTGCTATCTTGTGAAAAAAATACCATAGATCTACAACACCACATTAAAGCAATGGCCTAATCTTCTATCATACATGATCCGTTTTAAGGAATAAGGGATTGGCATAATATTATACAGTTTAATCTACTCATGATTATATTATTACATGTGGAACTGCCCTTGACAAATATTTTTAAACTCCAGTTGGTGGTGAATATATAAACCACACTGCTGTCTGATATGTGTACAGCACATGATTTTAGTGTCCTGGCTTTGCCTGCTCCAGTACTGGTATGAGTGGCTTTGTGGTGCAGCTATACTGTTCCAAGGGCTGATGAGCTGACCTGGCTCCTTATGCCAAGACTGTTGTGGAACAGATGTTAGGCAACATTCCCATGGGTCAAAACCTATATATAGGTGTTAAGAACTAAAACTCTGGGGGAAATCCACCACCTTATTTGCTGGGAGACATATTGTTGGTTTGACCTGTGAACAGGAAAGAGAAAACGAAAAAACACATTTGTCACATTTTAGCAAGTACTGTGGAAGTTGATGTTGAAGAGACTATTTTAGAGGTTTTGGCTGAAGAGACACATCATAGTAAGTGTGTGAGAGAATTCATTTGTGTGGTCAAATTTCCTGGCTTCAGAATAGATATGATTGCAAAGAAATCAATGGAAGATTTAACCTGGCATAACAGAAATAAAATCTTAGATAGAAGAATGAACTAGAAAACCCCTGGCAGATAGGAAAAGAGTGAGAATGCCACCTTTGTGGTGCATCACACAAGAACTGTGCAGAAAGTTGACTGGTAAGATGAATAAGGTGAGAGATACCACACGCATTCAACAATAATCTAACCAATTCCCTTCCTATCCTTCCTGAAGGGGGAGGAAGAGGGAGAAAGGGGTGGGGGAATTGATAGCTTAGCAATAGAGCAGGTAGTTATTAATGAAAAGCCCTTAGAAAGAGGCTGGGAGAAACTGACACTTCTGTATATAGATGTTCCTACAGTTGTATATAGTAAAAGAATCATAAAAGTATCCACTGTCTCTGTTTCTGGACGTGCAGGGCCACCCAAGATGGACACGTCATAGCAGAGAGTTCTGACAAAATGTGATCCACTGGAGAAGGAAATGGCAACCCACTCCAGTATCTTTGCCATGAAAACCTCATGGACAGTACCAAAAGGCAAAAAGCTATGATGCTGGAAGATGAGCCCCTCAGGTCGGAAGGTGTCCAATATTCTACTGGGGAAGAGCAGAGGGCTAGTACTAATAGCGCCAGAAAAAGTGAAGCGACTGGGCCAAAGCCGAAAGGACGCTCAGCTGTGGATGCATCTGGTGGTGAAAGGAAAGTCCGATGCCGTAAAGATTTTTTCTCCATAGGAACCTGGAATGTAAGATCCATGAATCAAGGCAAACTGGACGTGGTCAAACAAGAGATGACAAGACTGAACATCGACATCCTAGGAATCAGCAAACTAAAATGGACAGGAATAGGTGAATTTAATTCAGAGGACCATCAGGTATACTACTGCGGGCAAGAATCCCTCAGAAGAAATGGAGTAGCCTTCATAGTCAATAAAAGAATAGGAAAAGCAATACTGGGATACAATCCCCAAAATGACAGAATGATCTCAGTTCGAATCCAAGGCAAACCATTCAATATCACAGTAGTCCAGGTCTATGCCCCAACCACTGGTGCTGAAGAGGATGAAATTGACTGGTTCTATGAAGCCCTACAGCACCTTATAGAATTAACACCAAAAAATGATGTCCTTATCATCATGGGGGATTGGAATGCTAAAGTAGCATTCCAATTCTACTTTAAATAACCGGAATAACAGGCAAGTTTGGCCTTGGAATACAAAATGAAGCAGGGCACAGGCTGATAGGATTTTGTCAAGAGAATATGATGGTCATAGCAAACACTCTTTTCCAACAACCCAAGAGATGGCTCTACACATGGACATCACCAAACGGTCAACACAGAAATCAGATTGACTATGTGCTCTGCAGCCAAAGATGGAGAAGCTCTATACAGTCAGTAAAAACAAGACCAGGAGCTGATTATGGCTCAGATCATGAGCTTCTCATTGCAAAATTTAGGCTTAAATTGAAGAAAGTAGGGAAAAGCACTAGGCTACTCAGGTATGAACTAAATCATATCCCTGATGAATATACAGTAGAGGTGACAAATAGATTTAAGGAATTAGATCTGATAGACAGAGTGCCTGAAGAACTATGGATGGAGGTTCACAACATTGTACAAGAGGTAACAACTAAAACCATCCCAAAGAAAAAGAAATGCAAGAAAGCAAAATGGCTGTCTGAGGAAGCTTTGCAAATAGCTGAGGAAAGAAGGAAAGCGAAAGGCAAGAGAGAAAGAGAAAGATACACCCAATTGAATGCAGAATTCCAGAGAATAGCTAGAAGAGATAAGAATGCCCTCTTAAATGAACAGTGCAAAGAAATAGAAGAGAACAATAGAATAGGGAGAACCAGAGATCTCTTCAAGAAAATTGGAGATATGAAGGGAACGTTTCATGCAAAGATGGGCATGATAAAGGACCAAAATGGCAGGGACCTAACAGAGGCAGAAGAGATTAAAAAGAGGTGGCAAAATTACACAGAAGAACTATACAAGAACGAGCTTAGCATCCCTGATAATCACGATGGAGTGGTCACTGACCTCGAGCCAGACGTCCTAGAATGTGAAGTGAAATGGGCCTTAGGAAATCTGAGCAACAACAAAGCTAGTGGAGGTGACAGTATTCCAGCTGAGCTATTTAAAATCTTAAAAGACGATGCAGTAAAAGTGCTACACTCAATTTGCCAGCAAATTTGGAAAACTCAACAGTGGCCACAGGATTGGAAAAAGTCAGTTTACATTCCAATTCCAAAGAAAGGCAATGCCAAAGAATGTTCAAACTATTGCACCATTGCACTCATTTCACATGCAAATAAAGTTATGCTTAAAATCCTACAAGCTAGACTCCAGCAGTATGTGGATTGAGAACTTCCAGAAGTACAGGCAGGATTTCGAAGAGGCAGAGGAACTAGAGATCAAATTGCCAACATACGCTGGATCATGGAGAAAGCTAGGGAGTTCCAGAAAAACATCTACTTCTGCTTCATTGACTATGATAAAGCCTTTGATTGTGTGGATCATAACAAATTGTGGCAAGTTCTTAAAGAGATGGAAATACCAGACCATCTTATTTGTCTCTTGAGAAACCTATATGCGGGTCAAGAAGCAGCTGTGAAAACTGGACATGGAACCACTGATTGGTTCAAAATTGGGAAAGGAGTCCGACAAGGCTGTATACTGTCGCCCTGCCTATTTAACTTATATGCAGAGCACATCATGAGAAAGGCAGGGCTAGATGAATCAAAAGTTGGAATTAAGATTGCCGGGAGAAATATCAACAACCTAAGATATGCAGATGATACCACTCTAATGGCAGAAAGTGAAGAGGAACTAAAGAGCCTCTTGATGCGGGTGAAGAAGGAAAGTGCAAAAGTTGGCTTGAAACTCAACATTAAGAAAACCAAGATCATGGCATCCGGCCCTCTCAATTCCTGGGAAATAGATGGGGAAGAAATGGAGATAGTGACAGATTTTATCTTCCTGGGCTCCAAGATCACCGCAGATGGGGACTGCAGCCAAGAAATGAAAAGATGCTTGCTCCTGGGGAGGAAAGCTATGGCAAATCTAGACAGCATACTAAAAAGCAGAGACATCACCCTGCCAACAAAAGTGCATATAGTCAAGGCCATGCATGGTTTTCCCAGTTGCAATGTATGGCTGTGAAAGTTGGACCATAAGAAAGTCTGAGTGCCAAAGAATTGAGGCCTTTGAACTATGGTGCTGGAGAAGACTCCTGCGAGTCCCTTGGACTGCAAGGCGTTAAAACCGGTCAGTCCTAGAGGAGAGCAACCCTGACTGCTCTTTAGAAGGCCAGATCCTGAAGTTGAAACTCAAATACTTTGGCCACTTAATGAGAAGGAAGGACTCACTGGAGAAGGCCTAATGCTGGGAAAGATTGAGGGCAATAGAAGAAGGGGACGACAGAGAATGAGGTGGCTGGATGGAGTCACTGAAGCAGTAGGTGTGAGCTTAAATGGACTCCAGAAGATGGTAGAGGACAGGAAGACCTGGAGGAACATTGTCCATGTGGTCGCCATGGGTCGGACATGACTTCGCAACTAACAACAACTGCCCTCCTTAATGATAAAAGCACATTCAGCTGCTAAAGAACTCATGGTCACCCTATGGCAGTGCTATGCAAGTCATATTGCATTTGCCTTGTTGCAATTGTACTTAATTTTAATTTATTTCTTGGCTCATTTCAAGATTCTGGCAGCTACTAATAATGCATTAGATAACCTAGGGCCCATCTTCTTGCTTAGAAGCCTGCATATAGTGTAGATTCCTTGAAGGTTTCCTTGAAGATTTTCACTAAAAAATGTGTGAGAACAGTCACTAGAAAAAATGTATGCATGTCATTCCTAAGTAAATTATTGATGAACATTACATTTTTCTAACATCATAATTTGATCAAACCGGAGGAGTTCAGATTTTTAAAATCCCTGACAATTGATCCATGTGTAGCTATGCATACAATCAAATATTACAATCTCCAGAACAAAAAAAAATCCAGATTGCTACTTAACAGAATCCATGCCATTTTTGCAAATTTCCTAATAGTGATAGGAATTTTAAGAACTTCTCCAAAGTGTGTATTTTTATGTTACTCTGCCAGTGGCCTAGAATTCCACAGAAAGCACTTTGGGTCATTTTCAATCAATGTCTGGGTTTGTCCTATTGTTGGTAATCTGGGCTGCACTGTAGTACTGCTGTTAGTTAGCATTTGTAGATACCTTCTTAATAATGCCATTGATCTTGTTGTACTACCACTAACAACATTCTTCCCTTTAACTCTAAGTACAACACAACTTTTTCTCTCTAGGACCAAACAGTTTTATCCACTATCATCATCTGCTGGGGCTCCCTAAAAGGCTGGATACAGGAATATACCTGGGTGGTCAGTTAGAACTACACAAAAGGACTAGATCACTCATTCAGAAGAACTACAAATTGTTTAACTCTATGGCCCTTCGCAGTTAAGTGCAAAGCTGAAATAGTTTCCCATTCTGCTCCATCAACTCCAAAGCTATCTGGAAGCTAGCATTCATTGGGTATGCAAAGAAAGGAAAGGAAAAAAAAAATATTGATTTTGAGTCAGCTCTCAAGACTCCATTATGGTTTGTTGTTTGTGTGCTTGCTTTTTGTTGTTTCATTTCTTTTAATATTATTCAGTTTGGGTTATGACAGATTGGGGTGTAAGTGAGAAGCATAGGAGGAAACTTAGAGATGATGGATAGAAAGGGGCAGTCACACCTGGCCCATTCCTGTGGCAGCACTATGATTGGTGGGACTTTTCCCCCAGTGGTTGGCAATGTGCAGAAGATGGAAAGCAGCAGACCCAGAAGAATCAATGCACCACTTTGCCTGTCATGTGTTGCACAACAGCATCATTCAACAGTGAGTCAGAACAGATGTAATAGAGGCTGGATGGCAATCAGTAATGGGGGAAGCACATTTCACGCTAGGATAATTTCTTCCAAGTCAAAAGTTGGTGGATGGCAATTTCACACATCAGAGGGGAAAAACCTTCTGCTGTGAAGCTACTACTGCTGTGAAGTTCCCCTCTACTGTGAAGCTATTACTATTACTACTACTACATGTTTGTTCTTTGACAACAAAAGGTTGCTTTTACTCCTTCTGCACTGTCTTCTCTGCAGAGATTTTCTTTTTGTCTATTTTCTGTAGCCTCCTCAGCCTTTATTTCCTTTTCAAACAACTGTCCTCAGTACCTTCCTTCAGTCTACTCAATTTAACCTCAGTGGCAAGAAATAAGAAGCTTTCCTGCACATCAATTGCCTTATGAGCATAGTGGAAATAGAGGGAACATCCTCTCATACTTTTACATTTCAAATTCACATTTTACTCCATTTAACCCCAATTTTGTTCTTCTACAAGTGTCAGGAGGACAGGAAGGCCTGGAGGAACGTTGTCCATGGGGTCGCGATGGGCCGGACACGACTTCGCAACTAACAACAAACAAGTGTCAGTCAAAAGGCAGAGTGGGCAAAAAACCATGAATGTGCTAAAAGTAGAGCAATAAGAAGAGGTCACCATCAAAAGATACGGAAGATGAAAGACATCTGGCTTTGACATTTTTATATGAGTGTTCATCCTGGATTTGAACCACAGAGATTAAACAGTTTAACGGCTTGATGCTGGAGATAGATATTTGGCATATGGGGAATTGATAAAGTTATTAACTTCAGACTTAAATGAAAACATTGCTAACAATCCTAGTATCACAGTCAAAAGAGAAATGATCTCATAAAAGATTTTAGGTAGGAGAGATAGTTTCTTGAAGCTGAAGTTTATTCTTACAGTATTCTGGTGCAAGTCACTTTCATTTCTATTGAATTGTACATCCTATCAGAGATTGAGAATACCCCATTTTTGCAATACAATAACATGGCTGCTTCTGGACCAGCACAAATATTCAAATAGTACAAATATTCTACCCTGAACATCTCCACTCCTGGTTTCAGTCACAGTTATTGTCACTCCCAAGCAGTCATATGTGTCCCATATGTATATAAAGTTATACTCAAATAGGTTTCTATAGGAACAAGACCATATCATATGCTTGACATACCTAGCCTTCCTTATAGTAAATATGCAGTTTGGCTAAGCAAATGTCAAGGAAATGTTGACAACATTTGAGTGATTTCCTTTGAGTTGGCATATTTGGAACTATTTGAGGGTTGAAATAAAGTCTGAAATAACTAGAAAACAACCATAGAAAAGTCAAGTTTGTCCTAAATAGAATTTATTTAATTCAGGTACAATGGGGCAAAATAGCACCCACTCTTTTTGGGGGGGGGTTGATTTCTCAACAAGATTGATTTCTCAATCTGAAAATGAGATTTGAATCATTTTTCAGTCCCAAAATTAAATATGAATACTCCTGTTCAAATGCAAAAAGTCACACATTAGAAATATATCTAATTAAATTAATTTGGGATTCTTTCACAAACTTAAAAATATAAACATGAGGCTGAATGGAATCAAGTTTATTATTTGGATAAATACTTATCTTAAAATAGTCTTTTTAGAAAAAAATATTTTATAGTCCTTCCTTCCTTCCTTCCTTCCTTCCTCCCTCCCTCCCTTACACACACACACACACATACATACATACATACATACATACAACCAACCATCCATCCATCCATCCATCCATCCATCCATCCATCCAAATATATATCCAAATATTGAGAAGGTTCAGAAATGTCTGTTCTAATCAATTTTACATATACAACGAGTCACTTCCTCAGGCATTTGTTCTGGAAAACATTTCAGTATATACAATAAGCATTCATTGTCTTTGTCCAATTTGTCTCATGGTTGCCCTGGAGATAAAAATGAAGGATTCCCTTTGTAAATCAACTTGAAGTTCCTGGGGAAAAGATAGAATATTAACTTAGTAAAAATCTCTTAAACAAACATATTCTGGACAGGTGGATTTCATCTATCAGCTGGATATAATGGCTTTCCACAAACTCAACCAGCACCTTTAGTTAGCAGTGCAGTTGGGAGTTTAAAAAGAAGAATCTGCCTTTAAGGATTCCTGAGAAATACAGTTTTGTTGGAGTCCGACATGAACTAGCCTGTTCCACAGTTCCTGCACTAATGAGCAGATCTGAGTTTATTTTCCCATGGCTTTCAAACTTTCCAGACAGTTTTGAATGATCTTCTCTCTGCCTCTCTCTGTATTCGTTAAAGTTGTCAGTCTGGGACTTCTGGCTTGACGTCATGGTGCTGTGGACACAGGAAGATGGGGCTCCATCTTTCACGCCTGAATTTGCTCTGCTGGGGGACGCTGGAAAGGGTCGAAAGTCACCCCGTAGAGGGAACAAGCAAGGAGGGGACCCCCGTTTGATCGCGGGAGGGCAGAAGCCCTTCTCTTTGATCTGGGGAAGCCCTCTAAGCCGGCAGGGGAAGGACTGGCCATATTAATATGGCCGGTCACAAAGCTGCTGACAGCCGAAGCCAAAAGCACCACCAAGCAACTTTCAAGCAACGCGGATGAAACTGGGTGAGACCTGATCCTCTCTTTAAGATTCTAAGTTTTATTTCCTGGAAAAGCTGCCCAAAGCATTTTTTTCCCCTGTGAGAAGAGAGGGAAGAGAATTTTTACCCCACCCTCTAAGAAAAGCAGCGACTAACTACCCAGGGGAAACAGAACAACCATAAGATTAATCTAATTGGATATATATTCTTTTGAAACTTGGGGACTAAAAGTGTTCTTTTTTCTTATCGGAGACTGTTTTTTTTAATAATAAAAAAAAAGACTTGAAAAACCACCATATAAGTTTTGGACTTAAAAAGCTATAAAACGGTGTTGGTGACATCTTGTGGTGAATTATGGTATTACAATTTGTTATTGCCTAAAAGAAGCCTGGCTTGAAGCCCAGACTTCAGATAAAAATTGTTTGGCCTTGACAAACTTTGAAAAAGTTTGAAAAACTTTGAAACTAACTTTGAAAAACCCAGCTGCAAAGAAGGGATTTCTGGGCGGCTTATCTGTGTGGCAGAGATGATATACTGTTTTGTAAGCTGGCCTGCCTGAACTATGAATGTAAACTTTTACTGACTCTCAGAGCTATGCTTGGGGGACTGCTTTCCTATTTCCCTGAATGAGAAGCATATATTATTACATGAGATGATGGAACACCTTGGATTATAAACTCTTACTTGATAAACAATTTCTATTATAAAGACCACCTATAAAACCACCTATAAAACGTGAAACAGATGTCCCATACCTAGCTACAAAAGACAAAATTAGTTTTAACGTTTGATTCTAAAGTCTTCATCTTAACATATTATTAAGAAAATATGGATGAATATCAGGAAAAAATCCTTTCCATGTTGAAATTAATACACAAAACTATCCTTTCAGCTTGTGATAAAATAAGAAGCAACACAAAGGAACAATGTTCTAGCTTAAATATTCAAACCCAGATCTTGATTAGAAGCAAAGAAGTAACAATGCAGAAAACAAAAGAAAAATTGGAACAACTAAACACTGAGGACCCAACTGATCAACAGACCCAGCCAACTGAAAAATCAGAAAATAGAGTGACAACATTGAAAATGGAAAAGACTTTTCACAAATCAAGAAATCAGAATATATTTGAAGAAAAGGAAGAAGAACAGATTGAATGGAAGATAAAGTTATCAGGACAATTGTGGGAAATTGGAGTAATAGGGAGGCAGTTTAATGAATACCAATGGGCTTGTTCTTCCAAAAAAACTTCAACCAAATGGTCTTTCTTATTCCAAATAATATATATAAAAATAGAGGGAGAACTATTTGATGATTCAAAGGCACTGACATGGAAGGTTAGCTGGCAAAGGAAGAAAGCCAGAGTAAAGTTGAAGAAAATAATGGCGTTGACTTATTAGAGGGGATATTATATTACCAATTAGATGATTGAATATGGTAGAAAATAGATAATTTTTAGAAAATAGAGTAACATTATAATTAAATAGATAAGATGTGTAACTAGAATATTGGACTTTGGTATGAAAAGAGAAAAAGGGAGAAGTTGAGATAAGGGAAGCTTTTGGTCACCTAAATATAAAGTACTTGGAAAACATAAATAATAGCGTTTTCTTGAATATTGATGGGAAATTAAAGTTTGGAGGGGAAAAGCAATAACAGGACATTGTTTATACAAGGACATTAAGTGCAAACACAATCAAGATATGTATAGGCTAAAAAATATTGATAAATGTAACAAAGATATTTCTACTTAGTTGAAAATAAGAATCGTGTTTGCCCAATATGAGATAACAGATATTATTGGAAAGAGAGAGGAAGTATTTGATGTTCTAATATTAGGCTTAAACTAAAAATGTATGTATATTACTGAATTATTGGTTAACCCAGACAACACCTATAATGGTTTTGATTTATTAGGTGATACTGTACTATCAGTTAGATGATTGAACATGGTGGAAATAGATAACTTTTAGAAGAGCAATATTATAATCAAATAGATAAGATGTGTAACCAGAATATTAGACTTTAGTATGAAAAGGGAAAAAGGGAGAAGTTGAGATAAGGGAAACTTTTGGTCACCGAAACATAAAATACTCGGAAATCATAAATAATAGTGTTACTTTGAATATTGATGGGAAATTAAAGCCTGGAAAAAAAAGCAATAACAGGACATTGTATACAAGGATTAAGTGCAAACACAACTAAGATATGTATAAGCTAAAAATTATTGATAATTGTAACAAAGATGTTTTTATTTAATTGATAACAGTAAGAATTGTACTAGCCTAATATGAGATAACAAATATTAATGGAAAAAGAGAGGAAATATCTGATGTTGAAACATGAGATTTATACTAAAGATTTATGTACACTATTGAACTATTGATTAACCCAGTCATCACATTGCTTTTTAAATATCCAGTTGTAAAATGAGAAAATTACTGTATTTTTCCATCTATAAGATGCACCCTTGTATAAGACGCTCTGGCATGCGAGTTTCTCTGCGCCGATCAGCTGTTTGGTGGAGCGCCGAACAGCTGAGGCGGCAAATCTGGAAGTTTGGCTAGCTGACGATTTTACCCCCTCCCCCCTCCCATTAGGGCAAGCCCACAGGGGCTTGACACCTGCACCAGGCGGCATGGCAACCCACACAGGTATGCCCTGGGCTGTGGAGGTTACCATTATTTTTCCATGTATAAGACGCTGCACTTGTATAAGATGCACCTGATTTTTGAACAGAGTGTTTACAGGAAAAAATAGCATCTTATACACGGAAAAATACGGTAATAAAATATTATATATATATTAAAAATGTTGTCAGTCTGTATCCATTCACTGAAGGACTTTATTGAAAATTGGGGACTGTAAGCTGCCATGCTGGTCCAGGGAAGGGTAAAAAAATGGATGGATAGTTATATATATATATATACATATACATACACATCCCTAGTTTTGGAGTGAGGTCACACCTAAAAATTAAGCTAGGGTGGGGGTGGAGCTACCCCACATGCCCCGCACCTGCTTACCATTGCAGCTAGGCCTCCCATGAATCAATACCTGCCTCACCTTGATGGCCCACTTCTTCTGTGGTGCCCACTGGCCAGGGTGGGATTCAAATATGGGAACAACCGGTTCTCTGTGTGGATGCCGCTTCCGGAAGTCCATTCTGGGCCTGGGCAACAAAAATTAGCTACCAGTTCTGCCGAAGTGGTGTGAACTGGCTGAATCCCACCACTGCCCCTGGCCTGCATTTTGCCATCAGAGGCCTTCAGGAAAAGCCTCTGTAGCCGACCACTGAGCTACGGATTGAATCCGTAGCTTGGTTCTCAGCTGCAGAGGCCTTTCCTTTAGCCGCAGAAGTGGGCCAGCTGGGCAGGGCTGTTGGTGCCGCCGCTGTGAGGCAACACCGTGGAACAGACACCAAGAAAAAGATAAGACTGGGTCTTATTTTGAGGAAAACACGTCACACACACACACACACACACACACACACACACACACATATAGAGAGAATTTTAACTGCTATACTGCAGTTACTTTTTATTTATGATCTCTTTTGCCTTGCAGCCCCAAACTAGGGGCGTTAAACAGGCTCAAGTCGCTACTGCGATACATTACAGATTCAAATTTCTTTTGCTGACAAAGAGTTAAAGAGTTAAGTGGGAGACTAGAATAGCTATTTCGGGCTCATTCTGCCCTCATCAGCTAGCCACACACCCTTTATGGGATTCGAACGTAGGCAGCCTGCATGTTAGGCAGTTAACTATATATATATATATATATTCCTTGTCTAGGACTGTAAAAAGAGTGACTGGCCCTCTGAGTCTGGCACATTCATCATTACACCACCTTTCTTCACATTTTTGTGTATGTATGCGTTTGTATGAAAAAATGCATTTAAACCTATGCAGCTTGTGAGAAAAAAGGTTTTAAACAACATTTAAAGGAAAATGTTAATATGTGTACTTAAAACAAAGAAAAAAGCAAATACAAAAAAGTGGTAGATCAGATGGACATGTAAATGCATACAAAAGCTGTTTTAGTATCTAGAAAATTCTCACTCAGTATTCTGAAAACCAGAAATACAAACAGGATTTACAAACAGGATTGGCAAATGTAGTATCTGTCTGTCCATTAGGAAACTTTTAAAGCAGCTCAGGGTGTTATTTCCACTTTAACTTTCTTTAAATAATAATAGTTCTAAGGGAATGGAGCAGTGGACCAAACTTCTTCCATCCCTCACTTAGCTCTGATGGGTCAAATGTCATTTGTTCAGTAGGAATTTGAGGCTAAGCCATTTGTAAAAGCAGAAATGAAATGGAGATATTAAAATAGTGCAAGCAGGCAAGCAAGTTCATTTATATACACGTAACTCTGGCTTTCTATTTTGCACTCATGAGGTAATCAGCTGCTGAGCAGAAAAATAGGGACAGTTTGATTCCCTCAGCTGGCTGTCTTTTATCCTACCATATTAGCCTGCAGCTGATCCATTCTCAGTGCCCTTTTGGGGCCCATGATCTTTGCCCAGTTTTTGGGACCTTCAGTGATCAGAGCCTCAGGAAAATCCTTCAGTACAGTTCTTATCACAGAGCAATTATTCAATTTCTTTAGACTTCTTGAAATTCAAACACATAACTTATGGCAATGGTTAAGGACTAAAACAAATGGCTTAGGTCTTGTTTTCAATCAGCCCTTATGACTTCATTTTGTAGTGAGTGATTTGGCTTTTCACAAAGAATGATACTAGCAAGTCCCAGTTGCAAAGAATTATTGCTACCTCTTTTGAATGGGAAAGGATTCAAATGTGGGCATCCATTTCTCCCTAGATATCATCAACACATCATGATTACTGAAAGAAATTCAACAAGGAAAGGTCAATAAACCACCCAGAGTTGCTGGGAGTCAGGCAGTATACAAATTTAGTAAATTGTTGTTGGTGGGTTGCATAGTCAGCCAGATGCAGAGACTAAATTTGGCATTTTTATCCACCTATCAAGTCCAAAGGACCTGGGATAGACAGATATTGTTGTTTGATGGTGATAAAGGTATTGTCACAAGATGCAAGTTGTTTCAATGCACCATTGTTGCTTCATTGTCATGCTGTTGTTTGCCAGTCTGTCATCTCCTTTGGGACAAACATGACCTGGATGACTGAGAATCTCCATAGACATTTAGCTATGCACTTTGGGATGAACCCCCTTCAAATGGTGCAGGAGTATGAAAGGATTTCCAAAAATTGCAAACTACAGGAACCATTTGTGCTTCAGTTTGAGATGCAGACAACAAAGACTCATCCCCAACAGCCTGTGCCTGTGTTCAACAGTGAAGGGACACAGGACAGAAAACATCCTGCAGAAAGCACAGTTCCACAACACAGTCCTTTCAGTAGTTCTAAGAAGGCTCCACACCCATTTGCACTATTCAACTGACCCTGAGGACACAGACAAACTTCCAAGTGGCCTCACCAATTCTCTAAAAGAATGCAAATGACCAGCTGTCTGCAAGGAATATAAATGCTTCCATTCCCACCATCCAGTCAGAGCTGAAGAAGCTTCTTGGATGAGAAGTGAAACATCTTCAAAGAAAAACAAGAAAGTCCAGTTGCCTCTTGAAAAAGCACCTTTGAGAATGAATGAATGAATGAATGAATGAATGAATGAATGAATGGGTTGTGAGAAACCAGGAAGAAAAAAGAATAAAGTAGATAGATCATAGAGATTACTAGACATTCCCAGAAAAACTACAAGTGAGCATTTTTTCCACAGAGTTGCCAGGAGTCAGGCCTGATATCAGCAAGAAAATAATTCCTTTTCCTCTCTCTTGCCAATATTCAAGACTGATGGTATTGCTGCATGTTTGCCCTCTATGAACAAGGCCAAGAGTCAAGGAAAAAATCTGGATGGCCACTGTTCTGTTTCTTGCTGGGCTCAGCATTGAAGAGGCAGTAGTAATAAACAGGTACTTCTTTACTGAAGACAAAACAGAACTCTAACAAAATGGCTCCGCCCCTATTTATTCATTCAGTTAGGGGCCAATGAATGCACCATATTTTCCCGCTCAATTGCATGTTGATTAAGCTTGCAGACAGCAAGTCTGGCTAGCAGGCCACGTGGTCTGCTAACGGTTCCCAGAGCAGTTCCCTGCACCTGTTTCCTAAATAAAGCTCAGTACATTAAAGCCACAGAATCTGTCCATCCATATATATTTTATTTAAGAATTGCTTTCATTCTGTTCAGTAGATTCCTTAAAATGGAGCATTTTTTTCATGGAAATCTGAAAAAGATTGGCCTGCTTTAATGAATAACAGAGATGGGCTATGCTTATCTGAATCACTTTCTAAGTATACTTAGCCCAGACTTGGAAGCTACAGCTGGTCCTGTATACAGCAAAACAATAATTATGGATGCATCAATATGCTAATGTGACACTGTTATTTTGTGAGCTGCACACCTCACCAGTGGGTTTCTAAGATGCTGATAGTCATTTTTAAAGTTCTTTATGACAGGCCTGGATATGTGCAGGACCAGGTCACTCCAACAAATACTGGAATATTGCTATCATGTCACCCGTTTCTTCTTTTCTTTAGACTAGCCAAGCCTAAGTCCTGCAGCCATTTTTCATATGTTTTAGTCTCCAGGCCTTTGATCATCTTTGTTGCTCTTCTCTGAACTTTTTCCAAAGTCTAAACATTTTGTTCGTATTATGTTGACCAAAATTAGTTGCAATATTTCAGGTGTGGTCTTATTAAGGTTATATAAAGCAGTACTAATACTTCGTGTGATCTTGATTCTATGCCTCTGTTTATACAACCCAGGATTGTATTAGCTTTTTTGGCTGCTGCTGCACACTGCTGGGTCATGTTTAAGTGATCGTCCAGTAGGACTCCAAGGTCCCTCTCACAGTTACTGTTTTTGAGCCAGGTCTTGCCTAATATGTACTTATACCTTTGATTTTTCCTGCCTAAATGTAAAACTTTGCTTTTCTCCACATTAAAATTCATTTTGTTGGATCCTGAGCTTGTCTTCTGGGGTGTTGGCTATTCCTGCCAGTTTATGTCATCTGAAAATTTGATGAGTTCCCCTTCTATTCTCTCATCTAAGTTATTTATGAAGATACTGGGCCTAAGATGGAACCTTGTGGTACCCCACTGCTTACTTCTCTCCATGTGGATGAAGTGCCACTGAGGACTACTCGTTGAGTACGGTTTGTCAGCCAGCAACAAATCCATCTCTGGTAATGATGTTGTCTATTCAACATTTTTCTAGATTACCAAGAAGTAGGTTGTGGTCTACTTTGTCAAATGCCTTACTGAAATCTAAGTATACTATGTCCACAGCATTTCCCTGGTCTACTAATTTAGTCACTTTATCAAAGAATGAAATAAGATTGGTTTGGCATGATCTGTTTTTAACAAACCCATGCTGGCTACTAGTTATAACTAGTTTGCTTCTAGTTGTTCGCAGATCTGTTTTTTTATTATCTTTTCCAGGATCTTCCGAGGTATTGATGTTAGACTGATTGGTCTGTAGTTTCCTGGGTCTGTTTCCCCCCCCCCCCTTTCTTGAAGATGGGAACCACATCAGCCCTTTTCCAATCCTCAGGTATTTCCCCACTGCTCCAGGATTTTTGAAAGATATGGTACAATGGTTCTGAGTTAACATCTGCCAGCTCCTTCTGAACTCTGGGATATAATCTGTCAGGAGACATTGGAGGTGTGCCTTCTTTGTGGTACACCTACCCTTTGGAATACAGTGGCATCTCCTCAAATTCCCTACAGCCTTAACCAGCCTCAGAAGAGTATTTAAGGTTATGTTCTTCTTACAGGCTTTGATCTAGGAGAGTTTGTGGCTGCAGTATGTTTGATTTTATTTTTCTTTCCCAGCAGAAGTGTGTTTTATTGTTATGATCTTTTAACTCAGCTTTAAGTCTTTGTAAGTCAGCCTAGATTCCTGGGTGACTGGGTTTCCTTAGAAACTGATTGATTGATTCAATATATAAATAATATTCTAATCTAATTCAGGGTTGTCTTAGCAGCTAATATCAGCTCTCAAAGGTTACAGCTGGATTCTGTTTTTTCTATGAAAATTCCAGAAGGTTGAGACATGAAGCAGATGAATTTGCAAATGTTTATATTCAATGCATATCTGAGCTATAACTCTATAATAGGTTGAAATGCTTACTGAATACTCAGTTCCTACTCAATTTGCCCAACCAGTATCACTGAGAAACAATTAAAGAAATGTCACATGTTGTAATGAGAACACAGTACTTTGCCATGCTAAGTGCAAAAACCATAAAGGAAAGCAATATTTCTGCACACTATATTATAAAGAGTTCCACTGTAGGTGAATTATGGCTCACTTCTGCTGCTTCATAACTATAACATGAATCAAATTGCATACATTTCTATAAATTGTAATTGGCAATATTAGTTGATAAACAATTTTCAGCAAATTTTATGTGAAGATTGTAGTCATCTGGGACCTGGGAAGTTACTCTTTTCACTCTGAATGTTTGAGCTCAGCTACTTTAATCTTCTAAACTAAACCCTCACAGCTGCACAGCCTAATGTCCAAGATACGTTTTTGGAATTTTTTTTTTTCATGCAAGCAATCTAAAGTGACATTCTGCCAACAACTGACCTTCTGTTATGTGGAAAATCACAAATGACAAGGGTTCATGATCTAACATTTCAAGATGCAGGATAATCTTTATGTTGTTATGCCATGTGCTTAATGCCCAAATAGAAGTTCATACATTGAAACAAAGGTCAGATGAAAAAAAAAGATTTTGGTGAAAGATTAATTTGCCACAATGAAGTGCAAGTGAAATAAATAGACAATGAAAAAGGAAAGATTAAATGCCCTTTACAATTCACTATTGAAGCACTATTCAATCTAAAGGTGAAAATATACAATATATAAATTGTATTACGCTAAAAATGTGAATCCTGGGTATGCTCATACTTGAAAGAAACAACCGAACACCAGGATAAAATACAAATTTTATATACAATATATAAATTTTAAATACAATATATAAATTTCTATCTATCTATCTATCTATCTATCTATCTATCTATCTATCTATCTATCTATCTATCTATCTATCTATCTATCTATCTATCTATCTATCTATCTATCTATCTATCTATTTCAAGTGTATATATATATATATATATATGTTTTCTGAGGTTTTCACGGGTGTTTGTATGTAGGTCTTTGGTAATTCGGGTTTTCTCCCGTGTAAAATTGGAAGTGTCTTGGCGACGTTTCGACGAAGTCTCATTCGTCATCTTCAGACTGGTGTCTCTTCGGCCTCGTGCTTCTAGAAGCAATGTGTGATCGCAGCTGTTTCTTCCTTTTAACTGCCAGTGGAGGTATGAACTGATTGGATGGGAGCTTGGCTGTGTTCTGATTGGGTGGAGGTGTGTTCTGATTGGTTAGGGGCTTGGCTGTGCTCTGATTGGATGAGGGGTTGGCTGTGCTCTGATTGGCGGGGGGTGTGCTCTGCTTGGGTGGGGGCCCTGTTGTGCTCAGATTAGTCTGAGTTGCAGGGGGATTTGAGATGGAGAGCTGCATTGCTGTAGTTTAACTACCTCCACTGGCAGTTAAAAGGAAGAAACAGCTGCGATCACACATTGCTTCTAGAAGCACGAGGCCGAAGAGACACCAGCCTGAAGATGACGAATGAGATTTCGTCGAAACGTCGCCAAGACACTTCCAATTTTACACGGGAGAAAACCCGAATTACCAAAGACCTACATATATATATATATATACACACACACACACACACACACACACACTGTATACACACACACGTACAAAATATAAGATTATATTTCACAATGGACTTTTGAGTTTAAAGCACTAGAATCAGATATTCATTGGTCTTAAATTACGTTCTGAACATTATTTTCTCTATTTGTGTTTATGTATACGTATGTTGTTTAAATGTAGATGATTTTTCCTACACTGAATCTAATTTCACAGATTTGGAGAGATCTTTGAGTTCCACACTGGGGTTTTTTAACAATCTCGAATAATTTGATATTGATATTACCAGCAAACATGGACACCACTTTTGCTCACCCAGCTCCCCAGCAACCTATATGACAAAAACTATGTTTTGTTCACTGGACATCTTATTTTACTCATCTTGCTTTCTTGGGTCTTTAGATAAAGGTCTTGATTAGAACCAAGATCACAGCTATCCTAAAAACATTTTATATTTTTAGCAAACTCTAAAAATGTATTGATATGATTGTCGCTCTAAAATCCATACACAAGACACATTGATTTACATGCATTACCATCTTATCTTTAATTATCCTTTTCACCAATATATGAAAAACAAATCCTAAATTAACTAGCCCAGCCTTTACTTTTCTGAATTTTCTTTGTATTTCTTCCAATATTTTCCAATTGTCTGGCACAGAAGCTTATCTGCAGCATATGTTCTAGGATTTTTATAAGATCAATGCTTTTGCATTTGCATTTACATCCTTTCACAATTCTTGGATGGATAATATGTGGTTTCAACTTTTTTTCCACATTTATTTTTTTCAACTGAGTTAACATTATCTTGTGACACTACTGTAAGTCTCAACTATTCAGATTCACATCCTGAAAACATTAATACAAGGGTAAATATTGCCTGTAATAAAGTGGATCTAAAAATTAAGCTACTTTTCAATTTCCAATTTTCCTTTGATTCTTGCTATCATCCAAAGATTCAACCATTTTTCAACCTACTTGTTTTTAAATTATGATTGTTACCTTAATATTAAAAATGAAATCATTTCCCCAGCTCTTTTATGCAAGAGTTTGCCCTTTTTATTTTCCACATTTTGACAAGTTTTCCACTTTCTGAAGGAAATCTCTTTTTTATTAGATTACTTGATAATACTGTCAATTAACTATTTTGTCTAAGGAGACAATATAATTAATATTGAATTGCCTATATGAAATAGCAGTGATTCTAACAGAATAACAGAGTTGGAAGGGACCTTGGAGGTCTTCTAGTCCAACCCTTTGCTTAAGCAGGAAACCCTATACCATTTCAGACAAATGGTTGTCCAATCTCTTCTTATAAGCCTCCAGTGTTGGAGCACCCACAACTTCTGGAGGCAAGTTGTTCCTCTCTTTAAGATACATCATTTTTGAGATAGCTGGGAAGTCTTGAATGCTAAGCATGATTGCGTTTTGTTAGTAAATGGATGGGACGCCATGAATGAGTTTGGGAAGGAGAAATAATCCCAGCAGATGACTGCTTGCATGGCTGTGTTTACAAAGTTGCCAAGATTCAAGCTATATTCAAAAGATAAATTACTTTTCATGCACTGTTTGTCATCCTATGTGATATTGTTTTCAGTATACCTTTATTTCTCCTTCCTAATGCATTTGCATTTGGAAATGACTGTAGTTCATTAGCTATATGCATTTCATCCATTTTTCAGTATACATAATACATCCTACGTCATTGGAGAGAATCTCATTGCCCTAAGCCTTTCAAACCTTCCGGAATTTTTCTAATCATGGATTACTGTATATACATAACCCCTGAGCTCTCCAAATAATTTGTAAATGCAGTGAAGACAAACGGTTTTAAACTCATCTCACAATAATTTCACATCCTACATAAGGAAAGCAATGTTTGCATTTCTGTAAGGACCTAGTAGGATTAATATTATTGCTGTACCACCAGAATCATTAAACAATATGCCACAGGAATGAAGTGTAGCATTTGGAATAAGGCAAAAAGAAAGGAGACATAATTAAGTTGTTAAATTAATTTGTCAAAGTCAGGTACACTTTCAGTGAATCATATACTTCAGTTAAATTCCCTAATCTGGAGTTATTTAAAAAAATGCAAATACAGTGTATTAATATAAATTTTCAAATAAATGAATGAATAAAGTTTTGACTTGTATGATAACAGTATTGGCCCTTCCTCTTTAAAATTTCAACTTCTAGGGACCTGCAAGATTTCATCCTCCATATGGAATGAACTCATTTTGTGTCCTTGTCTCAGCTGGGGATAAGTTATGTCCTCCATATATTTAAGGTAAAGAGAGTGGGTCCCCAGGGTGAATTTTTGTCCATACCTTGTTTAACAATCTCTCTCTCTCCCTCCACCCTATTCAAAAGTATACTTGGCACATTCCTTGGCATCATTCTGAAAGGCTGTTAAGACGAAATTCAGCTGTTGGGCCTTTGAGAATTAACATCATGATAATCCTGGGTTGAGATAGCTCTGCTGCAACAGCTGTATGTGAGGCTGCCCTTGAAGAGTTTCTGGTAGCTTTAGCTGGTGCAAAATGCAGCTGTATGGGCAACTATGTGTACGCCTAGAAATTCTATATGCTGCATTCAAGGTGCTGGTTTTGACCTTTAAAGCTCAACAAGGCATAGGGCTAGGTATCTGAGAGATAGGGCTAGGACTCAGGGGTAGACAACCTTGGCTCTTTTATGACTCATGGACTTCAACTCCCAGAATTCCTGAGTCAGCTATGCTGACTCAGGAATTCTGGGAGTTGAAATCCATGAGTCATAAAAGAGCCGAGGTTGCCTACCCGTGGGCTAGGTTATCTCTCCTTGATTACATCTACTCATGCCAGCAGGTCCAGCAGAAGAGGCATGTTGCTAGGGAGCTCCGTATGTCAGGACCTAGGAAACAACCTTTTTCTGCCATGGCACCGTGCTTTGGAATATCATTTGTTACAGCCCTTATAGCTTTCCAGAATGCACTCAGAATGTGGTTTTTTTCCCCCAATAGAACTGGGGATCCTCTGGTAGTATAGAGCTCATGCTTTGGCTGCCTCATATATAGCATTCTCATTTTTAATCCTCGCAGAATCTTGTTCTTATTTATGTTGAAGTTGCTTTAAGTGGGTTTTGTGATATGTTTTAATTGTTGGTTATATTGTACATCACCCAGAGTCACCTTAGGTGAGATGGGCAGCCATATAAATTTGATAACTAAATAAGTGTATTCAATGATATTTACTTCTAAGTAAGCATACACACCAGTACAAGCTGGTCCTGCACTCTTATCAAGCAACTTCACTCTGTTTCTGGCCATTTCTTCAAAGCACCCAATCGAAAATTAATGTGCCCACTTTTAACTCAATATAATTCAAGTAAATGCACCAGGCAACATGTACAAAACGAATGACAAGGTATCAGATTTTGTTTTTTAAAAAAATAGTTACACAATGTGCCAGATTTTTTTGTATTTTTTTTCAACTTTAAAATAATGTGATTATATTTCCAAACAAATGCAGCCTCAGCTAGTCTTTCCCACTTTAGCCAGACTAAGACAAAACTTCTTTTAAATTAAAACATTTCCTTATTTCTCTTCTGATAAGATAGAACACCACTCTTGTTAAATGAGACATCGTTCAGAATTCTCAACTATTTTATTGTTGTTAATGGTAGTGGTAGAACAAAACTATAACACTATATCTCTTTTAATCTCAGAATCACCTTTTTAAAAAAAAAATCAGAAAAAAATAATTGGTAATTGCTGCTGAATATGCCATATTCCTCCAAATAAAAATAACCATTCACAAACCAATCACACATAATAACCAATCACAATCATTAAAAATAAGAATGATCCAGAAATTAAAGTATACTCTTCAAGTTTACTTTATGTTAGAATGAACCTTTTTTTAAAAAATAAAAAATATATAGCTGGTAATTGCCTGTGAATATCCACAAATGTTTCCATATCCCCCCAAATAAAAATAACCAAACAACAGCATGCATTTTAAAAATAAGAGTGGTCCAGAAAATACAGTACACCCATCAGCTTCACTTTATATTAGAATGAATTTGTTTAGTACTGTTTTGACAGTATTGGGACCATTAGTATTTCTGGCCCTAAGTGGCATCTTTTTTTCAGATGAAAATAGAATAGTACTGATGGTGTCATTGGAATGCTGACAATATATCACCCCCAAATTTTCAGTGATAGCACCTGGCAGCTTACGTAATAGTGTTTCTAACAAATATAAATATTGTGGAATTTCACAGTGCAGATCTTGTTGAGAAGAACTATACTGTACTTTTGAGTTTTCATGATTTTGGCTAGTAAAGTAAGAGCAGAAATACCAAGTTAAGTCCTTCGAATTTCTATTATTGTAGGAACTCCTGAGACAGATAATGGCATTCATCAGTAAATGAACACTTTCTGTTCAGTTAGGGTTAACCATTTTAACCTAAGCATATGCATTCTTCATGCTAAAACTATTGGGAAAAGTAATTAACAATGTGCTTTCTTTTCCAAATACTATTTCTCCTTTGCCTTAAGATTAGGAAAGACAGCATGATCCTTGTGAATGGATATTTGCAATTAGGGTTACACTGGATCAGAAATAATAAGACTCAGAGGACACATCAAATTGGATTTGTCTTTCAGAAGACAGTTAATGTCCTGGAAAGTAACTCCAACTGAGGATATTTTGCACTTACTGTAAAGCCTTTGTTTTTCAGGAGCAATTGTAGCTCTGGTTGTTAGCTATTAGGGTGTTGAAAATAAAAGAGGCTTGGATAATATTCTCCACACTTGGCTGACCTCTAGTTTTAATAGTTACTAGGCAATCCATGACCTGTTGGGTCATCCTTTCAGAGATATTTCCTTATCTAAACAAAGAAGCAGAATGAGCACAGGCAGGCAAAAAAGCAGTCAGAGCAGAAGTGATTTGTGACTTTCTGCTGGCTTCCCCATTGACTTTGCTTGTGGGAAGTTTGTGTCTAAGAATTTTAATATAGAATATAGAGTAGACTACCCATGAAATATTCATAGATATTTCCTTATCTAAACAGAGAAAGAGAATAATGAAAGGACAAAAAAGCAATGGGATCAGGAGCAACTTCTGATTTTCTGCTGGCTTCCCCATTGATTTTGCTTGTGGGAAATTGGCAGGGAGCATCAGAAATCACGATCACTTAAATGATCCTGGCAATACTGCAGTGGACACAAGTTTATGAATACAACTGCTGTAATGATCTTTGAAATTGCAATTCCACAGAGAAATGGATTACAGATTTGTACACATTCTTTAAGTAAGTAGATTTGAAGGACCTTTATACAAAAATTGTTGCTTGGTGATGCAGTTTTTGCTAACTGAAGCAGGAATGGGAATTTTATTAGTATATAAACAGATAAGTAATGTGTATGATTGTAATTGAAAAATGGCTTAAATTCCTCTAGCCAGTCTGATATTTTTATAGAACAATTGTGGCAAAGGCAAGCAAGGGTAGTACCAATTGTAATAGGCGCCTTGAGTGCAATCCCAAAACAACTGGAGCACCACTTGAACACCATTGGCATTGACAAATTCGCCATTAGTCAATTGCAAAAGGCGGCCTTACTAGGAACTGCTTCGATCCTGCGACAATATTTGTAATACCATCAAACATCCACATCTGCCTATCCCAGGTCCTTGGTAAGGACTCGATAGGTAGACAAAAATGCCAAATCCAGTCTGAACATCTGGGTGACTGTGCAATGATCAATAATAATAATAATAATAATAATAATAATAATAATAATAATAATAATAATAATAATAATAATAATAATAATAATAATAATAATAATAATAATAATAATAATAATAATAATGGACAGTATTTGAAAAACATTGAAGGAAAATGTGATAACAACTTGACATGGGCATGGCTTAAGATGGGAACCATCAAGAAAGAAACGGAAGGCTTAATACTGGCTGCTCAAGAACAAGCACTACAAACTAATGCCATGAAAGTGAAGATACAAAAATCCACTGACAATCCAAATTGCCGACTTTGCAATGACAAAGTTGAAACTGTTTCACATCTAATCTGTGAGTGCAGCAAAATCGTGCAAACTGATTACAAAGCTAGACATGACCAAGTTGCTAAATTAATCCACTGGGCATTGTGTAAAAAATAGGACTTGCCTGTGTCCGAAAAGCCGTGGGAACATCGGGTGGAAAAAGTTGTTGAGAATGAGAGGGTGAAGATCTTGTGGGACTTTCGAATACAGACAGATCGCCATTTGGAACACAACACGCTGATTGATATCGATGTACCAGGAGATGCCAGAGTTGAAGAAAAAGAACTGGGAAAAATTACGAAATATCACGACCTGGCCATCGAAACTGCACGATTATGGATGAAACGTATAACAGTGATACCCATTGTCATCGGGGCACTGGGAACTATGTCCAAAAACTTTGCAAAATACATCAAGAAACTGCAGGTTCCTGCAATAACTCCAGCAATGTTACCAAAAACTGTGCTACTCGGAACATCTTATATTTTAAGGAGGTACCTGGTTGACACCTAGGATGCTGGTAGCAACCCGTGTCAACCATCAGCACCAGCCAATTTGAATGTTCAGTTGACTGAGGTTCATGTCTAATGAATAATAATAATAATAATAATAATAATAATAATAATAATAATAATAATAATAATAATAATAATAATAATAATAATAATAGCAGCATGTGAGATATATCACTTGTTTTGAATCATCAGTGCTGGCCAATAATTCACTGAGCTGTCCTCTAAATATCTTGTTTTCCAATTATTTTGGAAGTATCTTTATGATTGTCAGCCAGTTTGGTGTAGCAGTTTGAAGCATCAGTCTGGAAACCAGGATACTAGTTCTGCCTTAGGCATAAAACCAGCTGTGTGACAGTCATTGTTTCTCACAACTATAAACAAGGCAATACCATAGCATAGCAGTTTTGAAAATATTGCCAAGAAAGTGCAAAGTTTTGTGCAAGCAGCCAACATGAGTCAAAACTGACTTGAATGCTCTCACTTGCACCCTTTACTATTATCAATATGAACCATCAATATTTGAACTCTTCTAAGGAGATCCAATTCCAGTTTCTGGTTGATTATATTTATCCATTAATCAGATATGGAACATGCATGCAATGTATATACTTCTGGAATGCATATAAAATATGTACTTGAGAAAATGTATATCAAAGATTTAATTAATTACTTCATTCAGCCACACAACATTCTCTCTCTGTGTGTGCACACATGCACTTGTGTGTATGCATGTGAAAATGTGCATATATCAGATTCTCTATGAAATACAACAGGATTAATTTAGGCATGAATACATGAAGAACAGATGTGAACTGGAATCAGATCAATTACCTTCATTAAAACAAAAGCAGGTTGTTTTGCAATTTGTGTGTGTGTGCATGTACATAGCTTTCCAACTTGTAAGCCAAATCACTATGGGTATCACCATAATCCTCAATATCATCTTTGGACTTAAATTAGATGTGCTTAGAATTGACACAGCAAAGATAATTTGTTCATATGCATTTCTTTCAAAGCTGCTTTAACTAGTCTTGTCCTATTTCATAATCTCACTGTTTACTGGAATCTCTCCTGTCTCTTTCATGGAGTTATGCTGGTTTTTGTTTGTTCTTATTTTAGAGAAAAAGTTGTGATTTGCTTATGAAAGATAGTTATTTCTAAAAACATACTTGTGGAGATTGCTAAATGAAAATATGCCTGAATATAAATCAGATCTGCAAGTGGTAGTCTTGGTCCTTGCAATGTCCTGATTGTTAAGTAATGTGAAAAAAAAATCAGTTTTAATTCTATGGTCAAGTTAAATTGAAGGCCAAGGAATTTAATTCTGTTCCAATGCCTTTGTTCAAATCTATCAAAGATTATGAGAGCCTTCAAAATGAATGTGCTTGGTAATAAATCTGTATACTAATAATACTCATTATATTCTAAATAGTTTGAGAGGGCAATCATTCTAACTCAAAATAGATGTTCAGGGATTATTCTTATTTTTAAAAGGACAACTTGCAGCAGTCATTTCAAATCAACATAGCAGCCATGTACATTAAGTCTAAAAACAGGCAAAATGTTTCAAGCTCAAAATAGTTCAATACACTCTAAAGATTTGTTCTGAGTTTGGGGACAAAACAAGGGTATTTCATTTCACAATAAATGTCCTGACAACCTATGACTTACTTGTTTAAAACCAGACAAAGCAAACTCTTCTAGCTAAATTTGTTAGCCAATATGTCAGTAAAAACAGTTGCTAAAGCTAATTCAGAAGAAAAGATAGTTTAGTGAGAAAAAGTTACTTAAGCTTCTGGCAATGCTGTGGACAGCCAAAAAACAAACAAACAAACAAACAAATGTATAAAAGTACAGTTCAACTCAGAGTTCTCAGTCAAGGCATGAATAACCAGACACAAATTATCCTACTTCAGATGTAGTATGCAAAGAGCTGGCTCTCTGAAGAAGACTCTAATTTTGGGAAAGGTGAAAGGAAAGAGAAGAAGATAACCAGCAGTGTATGGATTCAGTTATAGTAGCGATGAATGCAGCATTTGAAGACTTGAATGACCAAGTTAAGGACAAATTGCAATGGAGAAAGTCTATCCATGTGGTTGCTATGAATTGACAGTGACCTGATGGCACATAATCAATCAATCACAGAGAATGACAACTATTTTGGATCTTAGAAAAGAAAATATGCCTGATTGGTGAACCTACTTTTTTTTTTGTATGTAGGGAGGGAGGGAGGTGTGGTATGCATATGTTTGGTATTGGAAATTACAGTTCACAGATTGAAATAAAATATGTGATCACTTCGAGTGTTATACTGAGTTTCCAATTTATACATATGTGTGTTCTCAGCCGCTTTTACTAAATCTAGTGGATTTGATGGACATGCGTGACCACCTTTGGAAGACAGGGAAAATGGAGACAGACAACGGCATCTTAATCCTGGATGGGGTGTCTTGGTCCTCACTCAGGAATGGCTTTGCATTATTGCAGGAGCCATTTTTAAGAACACAGTCTCCTAAAGGAAAGCCCTGATGTTTGAGTCCTATATGTGCTCTAAAGCTTGGCGAAAGCTTCCTTCCTCTAGACAGAGCTGGTACAAATGAATTTCCCTCAAATTTGCTCACCATGACCTAGTTTAATAATCTCACTTTAAATAAATAAATAACCCCATAAAATGATTTCCCAGTGTGTTTTTTTCATTTAGTATGGGAGGAGCTTCTGGGTTTATGGTTACTGGACTCTTAGGGAGTCTCACTAAAGGATTTCTGGCCAAATAACTCCTGTTAAAACAGTGAAACTCACTGATCCAAAAAGCCCTGAATAACATCTGTCAAAACTTGTACCTGAAGGCTTTATTAAAAAGAAAGGGATTTTAACACCTCTTTTGAAACCCTTTTCTCCATCAAACTGACCTTGGGCTTAAAAAGTATTCCACAACATTTAACCTGCATTTCATTCCTAATAATTTAAAACCACTATTTTATATATTAACTTAAAGGATAAGGAGAGGAATTGCTTCTCCTTGAATAAATGAGACTTAAAGCATATGAGACTGTCATGTCTTTCTTTGTAAAGTATTTCTCTGGTCTCTGTCTGGCTTGCTATGCTTCACTTACAGCTAAGACGAAATGTACCTTGAGGCAATTCTTTCTATGGATTAAGACATGAAGGCTGACCATGTTAGAATTTAACTTCACATGTACCAGCTCTCTGCACCTACAAACCTATTGACAGGGTATTAGATGTAGAGACAGTTGCAAATTTATCTCCTTTCCTTACTAGCAGATTTAACTTCATCTTTACCTGTGCCTTACCTCTATGTAATATGCTTTCAGTTATTTGGACTGACATTCTTAGGGCATTCTTCACTACCTTCATCTCTCTCTCTTTTTTTTTCTTTCTGATTCTGATCTGAGTAGATCACAGAGTTACCCAATAGGTTCACTGCACATAATGGAAGGCAATATACTATGGGGTCTTAGCTGCAGATAAGCTTAGATAACCCAAGTTTTCATACCATACATTATTTCATAAATACAGCTGATCTTTATTTTTTATTTCTTTCATACAATACCAGATCAGGAATGCCTTCTTAAAAAAAAATGTTCCTAATTTTTCAGTTCCTCTGTTTTCATGTGCTTCCACAGTATAAAGCTATTTGCTATCCAACAGATCAACAGAGAGAAAGGTGAAAGTTGTCTCTTAGATACCTGCCTCTCAGTAATAAACTCAGAGTTGGCAAACTGTCTAAGCAATGCATTTTTTGAGATTTTGAAAATTCTGAGTGTTCTAACAAAATGAGCACCACTAGAAAGGGGTTTGTCTAGTTAAGGCTATGATGATGCTTATGCCCCCAAATAAAATATTAATTTATCAAAATATCAGTTTCTTAGGTTGCTTCTCATTAATCTCCTCTATCCTACAGTGTGTGAATTTTACCACCTCATATAGTGAGCAAGAGGTTGGATTTGATGATCCTTCCCATTCTATGAATCTGTAATTTCAGAATCTCACTTTTTTCTTTTCCTGGGTAGATGGACATCTTTCCGGACAAAGCAATGGATGCAACTGCTCAAAGTTTTTATTTCTATAGATGAAGTCAGCACTTGTCTTTATATCACACTGCCTTCCTGGTTTTTCATTATATAGGAATAGTTTTAAAAATCAAATCAGGTGGTACATGGCGCGTGATGAGTTCCTGATAATAATTGTAAAAATTTTCAAAAGAAACTCAAGGCAGAAACTAGAAGCAAAGTATGTTTCCAAATGATGGGGAAAGAAAATTTTGGAAAAAGAAAAGTTTGGCTTAGTGTTGTGTTAACATAATTATTTGCTGTTAGAAGAACCTGTACCCAGAATTCCTTTTAGTATGTGTAAAAAAGGAAATGTCCCTTCTGCCTCCTCTAAGAGATATGTGGGACAACATCCACAGAGGCCTGTTTCTTATTTCAAAAAAGGCAATTGCTCCTGTTTTGAATACCTTCTGGGTAATTGACAATGTTTACAAAAGCAGCCAGCATTTAACATTAGAGGTTCCAGTGGGCGCATTTTGTGTTGATTGCTTTCTCACTCGATTCATTTCGTTTGCTCAGTAATGAAATATAAATGAAACTATCAAAATATGCAGCTCATAAAATCTGAAGGAATACAGACAAGAGTCCCCCCTCCTCTACAACATATGTAGTTGACCTGATAGAATTCAAATATTCATTTGGCCTCAGTATATTCTGCCTACGCTTCTCAAAATCACCCTGCTAGCACAACAAGAAAAGAAAGGTGGGAATACTTAACGGATTATCATTTTCTTTACCTGATTTGACAAATACCATAGAGTACCTTGCTTTATACATATATCATTTTTAGAGGTAGAATGTTTTTGTTTATATTAAAAGTATTTAGTTACATTGAATTACAAATGTTTAGAGCCTGTTGAATAAAAAAAAATCTTTAAATAAAGGTACTGTAGGTTTACACACTGCCATAGTTTATGTAGCTGGAATTTTCTTTCTCATAATTTCATGCTGATTTAGAATGAAAAATAACAGTTATACAATACTGAAAGATCCTCTCCATATTTTTTTTAAAAAAATCATCCATCATATACATCAATTTGAGTCCTGGCATTGCCAAAAAGAAGGGTGTGCAAGATACATGAGCTCATTATCCTAAATTGTAAATTGCAAGGAAGTATGCCAAATCCTGCTGTGTTCATTTAACAATTAAAGAACTGCTCTGGAGAACGGAGAATGCTGGAACAGTCTATGTAAAATGGTATGCCTTTACATATACCTCCAGTAATGAAACACCATATGACTGCCATCATTCTACATGATTCTTAAGTAACCATTTATATAAAAGTGTAGTTTGTAAGCAATAATCATAGTCTATATAAATGACAAATTGACAAAACATATTGATTCTCGAGCCGACATAGTTGTCAAGTTAATATTTGATTGGCAAATTAATATTTTGTATTCCATCTTCTTTAAAGATGCAAAAGAAATGGAAAACATTAAGTCATATATTAGTTACAGATATGAGTTCTATGATAACATTGTATTTTCATTCCATATATTTATTATAATATAAGATATTTAATAGTCTAGGACCACTAGAGTACTCCATGGCCAGACTTTCAGCTCTGGAAGAAACTCAACCCATATTATGTTGCTCTGAGTGGAGAGGTAGATTTTTGAATGCAACTGACTTCTTGTGAATTCAAATGCATTAAAATATGCACTGACATGCATTTAAATATGCATTGACATGCATTTTAAATGATGTACTATAAACACACACAACTGAATGTTATTTGGGGTAAGGTTTTCAGCAATAGAAACCTTACAAATACAAACATTTTTCCTGCGCATAACCTTGCACAGATTTTACACTAGATTAATTCTTCTGAGAGTAATATTCTTTTAGAGCAACAGTATTCTTAGTGGTTAAGACACCAGGCTAGAAACCAGGAGACTGTGAGCTCTAGTTCCGCTTAAGGCACAAGGCCAGCTGGATAACCTTTGGCCAGTCACTTTCTCTCAGCCCTAGGAAAGAAGCAAGGGCAAACCACTTTTGAAAAACCTTGCCAAGAAAACTGCAGGGATTAGTCCAAGCAGTCACTCGGACTCAAAAACCAACACAAAATCCCTCATCATTATTCTTAAACTGCTACAAATAGATCTTCTGAAAAAACAGGACAAACAAATGATTGTCCAATCTCTTCTTAAAAACTTCCAGTGTTGGAGCATTCTGGAGGCAAGTTGTTCCACTGATTAATTGTACTAACTGTCAGGAAATTTCTTTTTAATTCTACGTTGCTTCGCTCCTTGATTAGTTTCCCTCCATGGACATTGAAGATGGCTGCATTTTTTCCCCATATGTTTTCTCTATGAGACTAGACATTGATCTATCTTGTTGCAAAGCAATGAAAAGCAACACCATTAATACTGGGAGAGAAATGAATAATTATTGGAAGGAACAGAACACATGTTGAGCAGTATGAATTAAGAGCCAAAATAGAACTTAAATATTCCAAGAGTTGCCTACTCCTCCCTCTTCTACAGAAATTTATTATCATTAGCTGTTGTTCTTTCACCCTTAATAAATTGAATAATAAGCTAAATAAATGGAAAGTAATCAATTGTTCCAAATATTTGTATGCAGTGTAATACCTCTAATAAAAGGACCTTGGCATGAAGATGGGGATTCATTTGACAAAATTTCCAAGGAGCTTTGCTTCTTTCATTTGCTTAACTGGACTGAACATGCAAAATGGATTTTTTTGCATGTTGCTTAAGTGGGCAGGCTTAATTAACTGCTTTGGTGTTCTGTCCAGTGCTTCAAGTCTAGTGAAATCAGCCTCTAAGGAAGAAAAATGGCAAAAATCCCTGTATTTTAAGATTCAGATTGATTCACTCCAAGGAGTGAAAGGCAAAATATGTTCAATCATCTTCAGGGATGACTTAAAAGGACCAACTGGCATTCCACTACTGATCTTTTCTTTCCTATATCCCCATAAGAGCTGCCATTCTAATTGCCAGCCAATATGCTAGCTCTAGGCAGTTGCTCAAAATAAATATGATGGCTTCAATAGCAGTGTGTACTGCCTTAGCAAACTCATCTATAACTTCCCATACTTGTAGCAAAATATATTACCTTTTTCTTTGTTTCTATGAGCTTACTGGCATTAGCTTGCTGGCATTAACCTCGATGATTTCAAGGAAGGTATCAGGGTGGGAATGGCTATTTTTTGTAACTGCTTTCTACTACCTTATTCTGGGGACAGTGTCAGGCACTGGATGTGTTATGTCCTGGGCCTTGCTGAGTCATTCAGCAAGGCTCAGGAAGGCTGCAGAAAGGTTGCAGAGACCCGGACAGACCATGTGTCTGCCCGGGACCCAGACAGGCTGTCTCTGGCCTCGCGCGCATGCGCAAGGCGGGAGAATGGCCTGCAATGATTGGCTGTGCATTCCCTTGCACGGGGAGTATAAAAGGGCAAGTTGCCATTGTATTATTGCTTCTGTTCTGTGAATGTACCTAATAAAAAGATCCTTTGTTGTGAACCTGCCTCGTCTCGATGTCTGCTTTGCAAGAACAGAACAGGATGAGAATCTATTCCAGAGGCATTTGCACCTACCGTTCTGAACAGGCCTAAATTCCTGGCATCATATCTGTATGTGGTCTGAAGAACAACACCAAGTGCTTTCTATTAGGCACAATAAAGAGACTGTTCAAGTCTTAAGTTGAGACAGGTATTCCCCCCACCCCATCGCCCCAAACCCCAACTTTTCTGAAGGAAATGCTTCATTGCATCTAATGATAGGGCCAGTCTTGATATACTTCTAGCTGATTGCAGGAATTTACACAATAAATTAACAAATAGGAACATTTTGATAATAGAAAATGGAAGGAAACTGGGAATCAGTGATAATTTACATGTGTGACATCTCATCCAGTTTTGGAATACAGTCACTTCTATCTGTTAAAAAAAACAACCCAAAACACTATTGGTAAATTAAATAATTCTGAGATTAGACAGATGAAAATAATCAACACATGCTTTTTGTATCAGAAGATGCCTGGTGTACTTATACTCATACAAAGGAATTTGGCACAACAGTTGGGAAAACTGTTAACATAAATTTATGTTTCAAAAATATAGTTGTTGAAATGCGTATTGTGGCTTATTTTTGTTTTTACAATCCTATTTTAACATTCATTCTTGCACATGACTACATACAAAGCTTTCCCAATTAAAATATTAAGATTTCAGCTAAGTTATCAGTTACCAAAGAATTAATAGACACCCTCATTAATTTTGCTAAATGTGGCTAGACATTTATGGGAAATACGTCCTTTCAATCCTTGCTTTGAGGATTTGAGGGATCCTCCAATTCTTTAATTCTGATTTGTTGGAAAAGAAAATGATTAACTATTCCTTCATTCCCTAAAAGAGGTGATTGGCAAACCATGTATGACTGCATAAACCATTGATTCCATCAGATAGGTCATAGATGATGAATACAGTAGTATATTTCACCTTTCATTTAAGAACTAAAAGTGATATACATAGTGCTCTTTTCCAATTTCTCCAGATGACAACCTTCCTGTAGGGTAGGTTGGGCTGAGAGAGAACTATAAACCCCAAATCACCCAATTACTTTCCATGGTTGAAAGTGGACTAAATCATTTTACTCCTAATCCAACTCCTTTAACCACTACACCATGTAGTTTTCATCAAGGAAGGTGTACTGATGTACAAATTTCTGTATCAGAGCTTAGATTATTCATAAGCCACAATGTTTTTGCCATTACTAATAGGTAATTGATTCTGAGGATAGAAACAAAAAAGCTGACAGAGATTTTTTTTAACTTGAATGTTAATTATTTTAATTATCTTTCCTAGCAAATATTTCAATACACATTGAAATAAGAGAATATATTTGCAGGTAATCAACCTCATAGAAAATATATATTTGAGACCAGATGCCTTATCCCAGTTTTAAGAGCTATGTTTCATCAAGGATTGACAATAATACCATGCATAATGTATACGTTACATTAACCAGTGTGCAATTTTTTAATTAAATTAGAGTTGAGAATAATAAAGAAGAGAAATAAAGATTCTCAGATAAAGACAGAAAATCTCAAGGAGGGTGAAAATCAATTTCTTCTTATGTCTTCTGGTTATTTTTCTCTCTGAAGAATTGGAAACATTGAAAAACAACAACTTATGAAATATTTTTCTTACAAAAGATGAATGCTTAAGTGAAGGTATTTATCACTGTATTGTTTTACACAATTATGATAAAAGACAAAGCTGCTTTGTGAAGTTGCAGGCTGATGCTACAATTTATAACCCTATGGAATGAAATTTGAACACCTGCATAATCTTAATATTTTAAACTAAAATTCTGTAGTTTCTACAAATCAGTTCTATGCAGCAGGTAGTTATTTTTATAAAACAACATTTCAGATGTTTTCTTGAAAATGTGCCAATCTTAAAACAAAACAACAACAATAACAAATCAGTTTAACATAAACTACAATAAAGCCTTTCCCATCCTTTCATTGTGGTTTGTACTAAATATATATATTTTCCTGGTTAGTTAGTGACAATACAGGCTCCATTAATATATATATATATAATCCTCGAACTCCAGGAAGGATATAAACAACAAAGTTGTTTTTAGTATTGTAAATAGTTGTTTTTATTGTTTTAACTTTTTAACAATAAACAGCTGGTTTATATCCTTCCTGGAGTTCGAGGATTTTATATTATTATATATATATATATATATATATATATGTTTTGAGTGTTTTTTGATGCACCCTGTCGGGAGGAGGAAGAAATCTTTTGCCTGTATCAGCCCAATCTAGGGCTATCCACAGGCAGCAGTCGCTACTGCGACATCATTTGTGCGGTTTTTTTTTTGGGGGGGGGGATTGCTAACAAAGAGTTAAAGGGGGACTGGGATAGCTATTTCGAGCTAATTAGCTCTCACATCAGCCAGCCATACCCTTCTGAGATTCAAACCTGGGCTGCTTGCACATTAGGCATCTGTGTTGACCCCTAGGCCACAGGCTCTTTCTCACTTTGTCAGCTGTATCAGGGAGGGAAGAGACAGGGGAGGAGATATGTTTTAGCACCACACTTGGACATACAGCAGGGGAGGAAGGCTATAGGACAAGAGGAACCAGAGGATGACTTGGCAACAACATGTATCCGGACACGGCTAAAACAGGCAGGTGAGGCAACAACGAGAGAGGCGAAGACGTCCGAATCCAAAAACACGCAGATGGAGGCGAGGCAATTAGAGGCAATATGATCGACCAGGGCCGGTAGACTGGTGACGTGCTCGATGAGTAGAGCGCTGAAACAGCCGGCTTTATAAGCAGACTTTCAAACCCTGGCGTTTTACTCTGATGACGTCGGCAGTGGACCGACGAAAGCTTAGCTTATTAAACAGTTTTTTTATATATTTATCCTGGTGTGAGGCAGAAGTGGGGAGTGAATGTGTTTGGGATGATTTATCAAAATCTCATTTTTTGCAGGGTTTCTTTGGGGCATACCTCACAAATCAGACAAAACAGAAAACTATTTCTGAATAGACCATGACAGCTATTATAATTGTGAAATTTTAAACTCACATTATGGAGGTAAATTTCTCTCTCTTTTTTTTTTTTGCAGTTCTATCCCTCTCACTTTAGCCAAAACAAAGCAGTTCACAGGCTAAATATATCTCTGGACAACCTTCCATGATGGTTTTGCAGCAGTTGCCTTTCTTAACATTGGCTGGCTGTGAAGCAAAGTCAATTTAATTCTGGTTCTGCATCAGTTTATTTGAAATCAAAATGAAGCTGTTCCTCCCCCCTTTCAGTGTTGCAGTTATTCAGAGCTTTTGGGCTATCTGTAACTACAGATAACTGTTTCTCTCTATCTACTCCCTTCCCCAAATCCCAGAGCTACAGAAACTGCTGCCTTTCTGTTTAGAAGGCATTTCTGTCTTTCCCACTTCATCCACTATCTATTAGGCAAAGCCCCTAGTGGCAAAAAATTCTTACATACTATTATTTTACCTTCACTTCTTAAAATAAACTTTTAAAAGTAAAAGAAGAATGACATATTTGTAGGCTCCATCCCCTCTCACAGCAACCATTATTTGCAAACAACCCAAAATGTCACATGCAAAATGAAAGCATGAACAAGGAGTGGATTAGTAACTTATTTCATTTGCATTTGAAGTGAATGAGAGTGGAGGGATTTCTGTGGCTCCAGCATCTGCAGTAGCTCAGGGACCAAACATGATTTGTTGATTGATTGATTGATTGATCGATTGATTGATTAGCAGCCTCCTGTTTATTAAGGATGAGCAGTGATTTGACTCAAGATCAAATAAATTATTAGCATTCTAAGGTTGGTAAAAATGAAGATTTTAATGAAGAGAAGGACTAGGACTGACATGATAGCAGTGTTCCAATATCTCAGGGGTTGCCACAAAGAAGAGGGAGTCAAGCTATTCTCCAAAGCACCTGAAGGCAGGACAAGAAGCAACGAATGGAAACTGATCAAAGAGAGAAGCAACCTAGAACTAAGGAGAAATTTCCTGACAGTTAGAACAATTAATCAGTGAAACAATCTGCCTCCAGAAGTTGTGAATACTCCAACACTGGAAGTTTTTAAGAAGAGACTGGACAACCATTTGTCTAAAATGGTATAGGGTTTCCTGCCTGAGCAGGGGGTTGGACTAGAAGACCTCAAAGGTACCTTCCAACTATGTTATTGTTATTGTTATTGTTATGACTGTTTCAGATCAGCTGGTTTGGCTTTGAGTTTCTTCTAGGGCAGGCATGTCAAACTCACGATGTCACGTGACATCGCGCAACGTATCACGACTTTTTCCCCATTGCCGGCAATGGGGTGGGCACGGTTTTGACGTGACGCATCCAACCCACGGGCTGGCAGTTGACATGCCTGTTCTAAATTTAAGGTGCTTACTTTGACCTTTAAAACTCTGCATAGCACAAAGCAAGATTGCTTAAGAGAATGCCTCTCCCTGAGGACATTTATTTGTCTTACTAGATTTGATATGGTGGGCTCTTTCTGGGTAACACTTATTGAGTGTTGACATTTGGCAGGACCTAGGAAGCAAGCTTTTTCAATTGCTGCCCCTACTCAAGCTTTTTTCCAAGATACTAGTACTCCCTTCTCCTTCTGGAAGGACATTAAGTCCTGAAATGAGGTAGGAAAATAGAAAAATACAAGACTGCAAATAAAATAGGAAGTGAGGGGTCCTCGGTGCTCTCTGAGCTTGCTTGTTTTCTTGCAGACATTTCATTACCCTAACTAGGTAACATCATCAGGAAGTGATTTAGCTGATTCCTAGGATTGATTGAGAAAGTAATGATAAACTAGACCAAGCCAATGACTGTGGTGGAATGAAGAGCAGATCAGTAAACTAGATCTTTGAATCTCCTGATAAAGAGAGGATTTGCGGTTGCCCACAAGTTCTCCATTCAGTTGCTTCTTGCAAGGAGACTGTTTGACAGTGGTCTCTGGTGGGTTTAGAATTCTGGGAGCTGAGGGATTGCCATATTTGCCCAAAGGATGATCAAAGCCAATATGGACACAATATTTGCATAATTTCTATTTCATTTTTAGAAATTGCTTATTAATTGCTTTTCAGATGTTAGGAACCTTTTAATGAACATGTTTTTTTAGAGCACCAGTCTTCTTCAATTCATAACCCTTAGCAAAAAAAGAAGAAGTTATAATACAAGTATGAGGGCTTTAAAAAAATAATCATTTTGGGGAATAAATAAACAGGTGATTAGAATGTTGATTTTGGAAAGTTAAAAACAGACTAAGAGTCTAGAAGTGGATTTTAAATATGATTTTGAAATTAATTATAATTATAGAATCCTTCCCACAGGAAAATGCTATTGTTTTGAATTCTTAAAAAAAAATGCTACGAAAGGACCTTGTAGATTGGACACTAGAGGGAATCAGAAAGAACTAAAGATTGAAATTACAGGAGGAGAACACTCAAATTTGATTTAGTAATGAAGAATTGAGCAAAATTCTTTAACTTTAGAGAATATTTTTGAACAACGAACCCAGAGGTTAATTTTAAAAGTGTCTCCCATTACTGACAGACTTTTAAAAGATAATATGGAAGAGGAACAAATTTAACTGGACAAGACTGAGATTGATTTGAAAGTCACAGACTCCAAGAATGATATGGTGAAAGATGCAATACAGGACAGTCAAATAAAACACATGGATGTCTTAACAATTAAAAGGGATATACAAATAACAAATTAATGACCTGGATAACTTTCCCATATTGGATTTACAAGGGAAACGTGTTAAAATCTTGAAGAATTTTATGAGAAGGGACAAGAAAAAAATGAAAAGAAATAAAGTTGTTTGAAGAGATTAAAGATTAAGATTTTTTTTAAAAAAAATAAAACAATATAAAAGTTTATTTAATCAAGGATAAAATAGATATGTTGTTATCTCTGTGAACCCCTAATGAACATTGACTGACCTGGACTGAACAAGGAACCTTTAAAATCAGTTTATAGATAAGAGATGAGATATGGCAAGAAGAGTTCATTTATTGTATTTTAAGAGAAAATGATAGGTTTTAAAATAAATATAATAAGATAAAATGTTTACACTTGTTATGAAGAGAGAAGTACTTTCTTTATATATTTTTTATTCTATTTTCTATTCTTTTTTCTCCACTTTCTATTTTTTCTTTTTATTCTTTTGCTTTTTAAATTAGTTTTTATCTTCATAATTGTAATGCTTAATAAAATTATTATTTAAAACAAGAGAAAATGACTGTCTCGAGATCATCCAGCTGGTTTTGTACCTAAAGAAGAACTAGAACAGGCCAACTCACACACTAGATCTAGTTTTTGTCTCAGAGCAATGGCAATGTGGCCTGGACTTTTCTTTGTGTGTCGCCACCCCCTTTCATTAGTGTACCCTAGATCCTGATAGATTTTTTGGATTCCAGAGAGAACTCAGGGTAATTCCTGAAGCTCTGGGACATGACTGAGTTGAGGCTTTTGAGCAAGTGACAATGGCCTTGGATTTTTGATTGTGCTTCTTTGGACTATTTATGCACATAGATCCTAGAGGACCCCCCAATTGTCAGAAGAACTCCAAAAAGTGAAACAACCTAAGAGACAACCCTACAGTGCACTGAAAGAAGACTAAAAGTGTTTCCAACTGAGAGTAGCGAGGAACCTCCATTAAGGTCAGCCTTGAGGTGAGCAACGAAATATATTTATTTCTCTGTAATTGTATCTTCAGAAAACCGACCATTGTCTCTGTTTCAGGTGAGTTGAGCCTTCAGGGGTAAGGAGGGGTTGGGAAAACTTTTACAGAGTCACTGTGAAGAGTCCACTGAGCCTCTGAAGGATTAAACCCCTCAAATATGCTTAGAATTGGTCTCCAGTTGTGCTGCTCTAGTTGACACTGGAGTGGGGCAGCAGTTGATTAATTTTGGATTGGTTCTATCAAATGATTCTCAAAAAGTGGATAGGATCCTTGAGATTCTGACCTCTGCCACCTCTGCCACTTGTATGTCCCTCCTGGTTGGTCAAGGCCAGCCAAGAGGTGAGATATAGCTAGGTTCAAGTGGTAGTGAATGACTATTTGTGGGAGGGGGAGGTTCTGCCTGTCTTAAAGGAGTCAGTAGTTATGTCCCTTCCTCAAGAGATCATCCATGAGTATGGATGATCTCTTGAGGAAGGGATTGGAAATTTTGTCCATTACATCCCATTCTGGAGACAATTATTGAGAAGGTAGAAGGATTGCAACTAGAAAGAGCTTTGGAGGAAATGAATAATTGGACCATTGATATGGGTCTTTGGTGTTCTCTTCCTTTCTCAAGGCTGGTTTAAATCAATGTTTGGGAAGGGAAAGAGACACATGTCTAGCTCTAGACCCAGCATAAGGCTAGGCTTTTTCCCCCCTGCTCCTCTTTAACATCTATATTAAATTGCTGACTGAGATCATCTGTTGACATGTAATTAAATATCTTTATTATGAAATAAATTATGTCAGCATACATCTCAGGCTACCCATACAACATTATGGAGATGTTTTATCATCCCTAGAGGGAAAGAACTACTTTGACTTAACAAGACTGAGTGCTCTAGTTTTGGGGGCTCTGCCTCAAGCTTCTCAACTGAACAGCATAGCTGGAGGCCATTGTTGACTCTGAATGCCATAGCAGTTTCCCAGAAAGAGTTGGTGTGGAATCTGCTAATCCTCCTGGACTCATGCTCTGCTTCAGAAGCACCTGGCAGCCACAGCCAGGAGAACTTTTACATAATTACCTCTTGTAGGCCAGTTGCACCCGTTCCTTGATTAGGAAGCAAAACTCATGGTCATTCATTGTAATGGTATGTGAGCATAACCTTGAGGGACAAAGGGAAGATATGTTGTCAAGGCAATGATTAGATAAAAGGTGGAGGATCTCACAACTGCTTAACAGATAAAGTAGGAAACTTAAAAAGGATCTGCCCTTATTCATCATACTGGGAAATTGATGAAGACAGGTTTATATTTTCAGATGTGCAAGATTCTGTTAATATAGCCTTACAATTAAGTAGAATTATTTTATCTGGTCATGTTTCCTGTCTGGTTTTCCTGGCAGGATTGACATGCATGCCTGGGTTATCTCCTAGTTGGACTACTACAATGCATTTTATGTGGAGCTGATTTTGAAGAGTATTCAATAGCTACAGCTGATCCAAACTGCAGTGTGCTCTACAGGAGGCACATGTGGCATCATGGCTAAATGAATTACACTGTGCCCTGGTAGGTTTCTGGGTAAGATTGAAATTGCTGGTTGTCAATGACATGTCGTGGGACAATATTACTTGCAAGACAGCCTCTTCCTCATGGTTTCCAACTGTCCTACCAGATCAGGCAGTGTAGATATGGTTCAGGTCCCATCAGAGAACCATTGTCCCTAGACAGTGTACGTTTCCTCTCAGAGTGTTTCATCTTGCGGAACAGTCTCTCCCTTAACATACCAATAATCCTGACCTTGCTGGCCTTCTTAATGGAGATGTGGCATAGATGTGGATATGTCGGATATGTTTCTGGTATGTTGCTACTGAGATTTCTTTTAGGACCCTTGATTTTGTTTTTCTTTAATGGATTGTAAATTCGGTTTTGCTCTTGTTTTTCTATACTGCCCAGAGTTCCTTTGGTAGAAGGGCAGCCATATAAATATGTTAAATAAATAAATAATTTCACATATCTTCCAGTTACAGATACTACTCTAACTATAAAACTTTTAACTGTTGCTATGGAAACAAATGTTCTGTTCCTTCCGAAAGCTTTGTGGTTTTGTTTCTATTGCATAGCCTTACTACCACTATAGACAAGCTCATATGATGAGGAAAAAATGGAATAATGTCCTTTCAGTCTTAGCTCTAGGTTATAAAAAACAAATGAAATGAAGACATAAAATATATTACTTTTATACAGCAGCCCAATTCAGCAATAGTAATTTCTGTGGCTCCTCTATTCAAGGAAAGCTGTGCTGAAATCTGTCTTCTAGGTTTTTTTTTTTTAAAAGTTATTTTTCATGTGAAAATCTTCTGATTTTTAGTCTTATTTTAAGGTTGATTCCAAATTTCCAAATTAAGATCAGTGTTTTTGAATGCAATACATTGTAGCAAAATGTAGAGTATTTTTTTATATGCAAAGAACACATATCTATATGTGATATTTGATTTTCACTTTGGCAGTGTGCTATGTGTTGGGGCATTTCAGTGGTTTTTGGAGAATTTATGGTTCCCTGGAAGAGATACTTCATTTTAAAGTGGGTATTCATTTTGAAATAGTGAGCCAGCAACTAAGTATGGTATTAAAAAAGAATCTCATATATTGACTAGCATCTCTAATATCAATTCTTATTAACACAATGTGTGAAATGCCCAGTCTGGTGGATGCAGAAGTGCATTTTCATAGCTTATACAGCTAATAATAAATCATCTTAAGGTCCAAGTTTATTAGAAATGACTGAAATACATTACAGGCAAAAAAAAAAAACCACCCCTCTTGAGTGGTTGGTTTACCAATCGGTCGGGTGGAATTAAAATGCATTAAAATTTATACAAAGAGAAGTAAAGAGTAGAGAGCTAAGATTAATTTTGACATTGCTAAATGAACCATTGTTGTGTGCTGTGTGGTTAATAAAGTAACACAGAAGAAACATGCCATTTCAGATGCTGAGAGTGGGGAAAAAGCCTGTGATTATTAATTAGATTTTCTGCTTGTTCCCTACATTCTAAGTCAGCAATGCACTTTAAAAAGAAACTGTGGTAAAAGGTTATCTCTGCTGTTGTGGCACATCAGCAAATCCATAGGTTTTAATCAAATGAAGCTTTTGATTTGCTCAGCTTTTCTGTAAAATGCTACCAAATCTGGACTGCCAAAATCCAGATGAATGCTAAATGATGGCAAACTCTTAACTTTTTGTTGACATCTAGTGTTATTTGGGACTTTTGCAGTTTCTAACAATTCCTAAATTCCAGACTTTCATTAACAGAACAGAACAGAATAACAGAGTTGGAAAGAACCCTGGAGGTCTTCTAGTCCAACCTCCTGCTCAGGTAGCAAACCCTATACTGTTTCAGACAAATAGTTGTCCAGTCTCTTCTTAAAAACTTTCAGTGTTGGAGCATCCATAACTTCTGGAGGCAAGCTGTTCCACTGATTAATTGTTCTAACTGTCAGGAAATTTCTCCTTAGTTCTAGGTTGCTTCTCTCCTTGATCAGTTTCCATCCGTTGCTTCTTGTCCTGCCTTCAGGCGCTTTGGAGAATAGATTTGACTCCCTCTTCTAATATCCCATCCACATTGTACTGAGAAGCTCCCAGAATGCCCACCATCGCCGATCTGGCACGGACTTCTTCCCTTTGTTCCGTCCTCTCCAGCCGAGCCAATGGACACGTGCACCAGCATTAGCTTGCCAGCTTTTTCCATTTTTATAAGGCCTCTGTGTTTCATGATGGCTTTCCAAAAGGTGGATGATCATACAATTGATTTCAGGACTATGAGTAGAAACAAAACAGTCCGATTTCCCTAACTAATCAGGCAGTAAAAAGAGATGATGGTATGATTTGTACTTTCAGACTTCTGAAATTAAGGTAGCCTTGCAATAAAGTAGAATTAGCTCATTTTGTTGTATTGCCTATCTGGTCTACTTGGGAGGTTGACACTTATTTTTTAAAAAATAACTCTTAGACTCATGTGGTTCAAAAGAACCATTCTGGCCTTCAGATTGAACCCCCTATTCCAAATACATCCAGCTCTTTCAAACTTTTTTCAAAAAGATGCAGTTTCTAATTCCATTATTGTCCTTACTTCTTTCTTTGATTCATTTTGCATGAATCTACCATAAAAACATCATATTTGACTGGAATCTACTATTTCCTGTAATTTGGACATTTCTCTATCAGTGTAGAGAAGATTTTGAATTTCTTAAGATTTATTCTGTTTTCAACCCATTTATTTAACCTCCTTAAATTGTATGTGTGCTCTGTAGGGTATATCTTAATCAGATTTTATAAACATTGCTTTTTCCTCTTTAACCATGTCATTAATAAAAATGCTGAAAAGTACATGATCCAGGAATTAATCTTAGACCTCCCTGTTCTATAATCTACCAGTTTGATGTGCACGAGTGTATGAAATGTTTTTGAAAATGTTAGGAAAGCTTCTCTAGCAACAAGAGTAGTTTGACAATAGAACTAATCAGCCAGAAGTAGGTGGGGTACATTTTATTGAATGTGTTCAAGGACAGGTTAGGCAGTCATCTGTCAGGGGTGCAACTCAGCGTTGCACTATGATTTGCAATGTGATTTGGAATCAATGATCTAAATAGCTCCTCCCAACTCTACATAATTGTATGAATTCATTTTGTGCCTCATCTCAAAATCTACTACATAGGAAAGCCAATTCAACCTATCTAATAGCAGGCCTGAGTGCGGATGTGCATATATGCTTTATTCCAAATTACCAATAGTGGAAGAATGTGTTCTTCAAAACTGTGCCTGAAAATTGGAATAAGGGAGAAAGGATATGACACAAACTGCCTTTTTCCCTTACCATGTTTAGTAATTATACTGATCACATTCAGAGCAATATGCTGAAAAAGAGGATTCAAAGGGTTAGGCTGCTTAGTGTATTTTATTATTTATCATCATGGAAAAATAAGAATTCAATAAATACCCACAGGAAGTAGCTAATTAAATAAATTCAAGACAACCCTCCCAAACCCCTGACCCAACATATTCTCCTTCTGTTTACTTGTGTTTTTCATTCAATTGATTGTACTTTTATTTGTAAATGACCAACATAAAGTTTCTGTCTGTTTGTCTGTCTGTTAACTATATTGAAAAAATCGGACTTCCAGTTTTGTGCAGTAGTGCAGCAGCCGAGGGATTGCGGGGCTCTGCTCCCTACGGCTGATTTCTGCCTGCCAGGGGACCCTAAATGGGCCTGAAGTTGCATTGTAGAGGCAACATAGAAGGGGGGAAGTCCCGCCGATTGTGGAGAGATGGTGGTCGATCTGATCGGTTTGGGAAAAGTCCTCCAGAAACTGGCAGGAGAAGAGGCTAGCTCAACTTCCGAGTCTAGCCCAAGCTACAACTGAAGTCCAAAAGTACTACTTCAAGCTGACTGTAAACAACATGTTTGGAACTGGGTAAGAACAGTGATTTTCTCTCTCCTATTTGGAAATTGATTTCCTGGAAAAAAAGAAAAAGAAAAACCCCAAGAAGCAAAAAGCCTCCAAAAGTGAGAAGGAGGGGGACTTTTGCCCCACCCTCCTGCAGATGGAAGCAGTGAATTAAACCTTTCAGGGGAATAAAAATATATTGAAATGAAAAGACTGTAAGACTTAATTTGGATAAGTTTGAAATCGGTGGAATCTGTTAAGATTTTCCTTTTATATCATGAAAATAGAAGTAAATAATTGTCTATTACTGAAAGAACTGGTGCTGACATCTAGTGGTGGATGAAAATATACAACAACAGCTGCTTTACTACAGAGACTGGCAAGGCCCAGGAAAAGATAAATTTGATTTTGGTGACCTTCAGTGTCTTAATAATAAAGAACAGCTGTGACAAAAAAAGAAAGAAAACATCTTGGGCTTTCTACAAAGTGAGAATTATAAACTCTAAAAAAAAGAATGGACTTTTCTGGATTACAAATACTAACTCAACTGTGACTCTAAAGCTGTCTGCAGAGAAAGGAAAACCTTGATTTTTGGCTATCATGGAAAACCAGAGATCTGCAGAAAGAATACACCAAGAAAAAACAAATACTTTCCAGAAGGAGATCTATGCTATGTTGCAACTAATTCAAGCAACAATAATCTCAAACCACGAGGAAATTAAACATAACCTTGAAAACATAAATGAACACATCTCCAATTTAACTTTACAACATAAAAATTCTCAGAAAATAAAAATAGAGAGCAGAAAAAACAGACAACTGGCTACAAGACAGAGGAGAAAGATTTCAAGATGGAATTTAACAATACAAGGAAATATGACTTAACCCAGATGGAAAAATTTTTACAAGAAACTCTGGATATGGAAAAGACAAACTACATTTTAAGATTACAAAATAAGTTTGAGGACAAGAAAAATTTGGTAAAATGGATTTTGCCAGGAGAATTACGAGATCTTGAGAGACAAAAAATAATAAATGAAATCAAGAAAGACAAAAAGGAAAAGATTTTCAATGAACACGAAAGGGCGAAACCTTCCTCTGAAAACATCTTACCTGTTTGGCCTTTTGTACCTGCAATAACATTTATAAGATTATGGGAAAACTCTTTGACTCACTGAAGCATATTGAACAGGAAAGATGTTGGGCAAAAAAAAAAAAAAAGGCTAAAGTGAGAATTAAGAAATTAGATGAGGGAGTATTTAAAAATTAAACATTTGTTTGAATATGGTTAAAGCAATAGAAAGATTTTGAATATAAATGAAGATTAGTTTAAGAGGGATGAGCCCCTAAAGTAATATAGTATGCCTTCTTTCTTTCTTTCTTTTTTGTGTTTGGTTTTTTGACATGAGAAATATAAAAATGTTGGGATGGTTTATATAAAAGAAATGTTTTCTCTGTTTTGTCTTTTTTTTCTCTTCTTTTTTTTTAAGATATGAAAAATGTAAAAAAATGTGATGGCTTGTATAAGAAAAAAGACTTAAATATTTAAGTGTAATTAATTTTGAGAAAATCTTAACTAGTAAGAATGTTTTGAATATTGTGGGGAAAACAAATTTAAATAAGAATGTAAACAGGACTTATGATGAGGCAATCAAGATGATCAATGAAAAGAAGCTTTATATTGATGTGGTTATTATTTGCAGAAGCATGAGAAAAATGTTTATATTTAATTGTTATTTATTTAAATAAGAATTGTATTAATTTAAGGTTGGCAAAAGAGAATATTATTAGAAGAAGAGGAAATCATGTAAAGCTATCGTATGGACTATAGAATTATAGAAATTAATTGTTATTGATTGTTTTTTAAACATTAACCCAGACAACACAATGTTTACCAAATATTAAGGTGTATGTTAAAAAACAATAAAACATATATATATATAAAAAAAAGGAAAATTCACCAAAAATAAAATAACATTGTTTTAGGCAACGCTATTAAGTGATTCACTCTCTCAGGATTTCCCATCAAGAGGATTACACACAGACAGCTGAGAAACATTACTCAATAGCTGATACCTAATCATATTTTATGACATGTTTATTTTATTTCCAATGCACTTGATCTTAAATAAGACAGAGGTTATGCAACCTTATATGGCTATTCGACCTAATGTCAATTTCTGTTGTTCATAGTATGTTTAGGTGTGTGTCATGTATGTGTTTCACTTTGAGAGCGGGCAAGTAAATTTCATTTTTGATGTGTGCCGTTGTGCCCATAGTATAAAAATGACAATAAAGGTTATCTTATCTTATCTTATCTTATCTTATCTTATCTTATCTTATCTTATCTTATCTTATCTTATCTTATCTTATCTTATCTTCTGACAGTTGCAGAGGCTAAAGAATATGGTCCCATAGAGTGCAATAGCAGCTCCTCACATATTAAATAATAATAATAATAATAATAATAATAATAATAATAATAATAATAATAATAATAATAATAATAATAATAATAATAATAATAACAACAACAACAGATGACAGATTAAATAGATGGAAAATCAAAGCTTTGCATGGACAGCATTTGAAAAACATTGAAGGAAAATGTGATAACAACTTGACATGGGCATGGCTTAAGATGGGAACCATCAAGAAAGAAACGGAAGGATTAATACTAGCTGCTCAAGAACAAGGATACTTATAAATGGAGACTACACAGACAGCTTTGACATTAAAAAAGGCACAAGGCAGGGATGCCCATTGTCCCCTTTGTTATTCATTTTTACATTGGAAGTGTTGGCTAGAAATATTAGGCAAGATATTGAGATTAAAGGATTGGAGATAAAAGATCAAAAATACAAACTACAGGCTTTCGCGGATGATTTAGTTTTTATTTTGGAGGAACCACTAGAGACAGCTGTTAAACTCTTGCGGAAAATAGAGAAATTTGGAGAAGTGGCGGGGTTGAAGATAAACAGGGAAAAGACTAAAGTATTAACGAAGAATTTAACAGATAAACAAAAAATTCAATTTGCTAAAAAGACAAACCTTCAAATAGCGAAAAAAGTTAAATATTTAGGTATCTATTTAACTTCAAAATATACAACAATAAAAGAAGACAACTACGAGAGATTACTAAAACAAATAAAAGTGGATTTGGAGAAGTGGAAAAATCTTCAATTATCATTACTAGGAAGGATAGCGACTGTTAAGATGAACATTTTACCTAAGCTAATTTTTCTTTTTCAAACAGTTCCTGTCAAGTTAAATCAAAAATTCTTTGATGAATTAAACGCTACAATAATCAGATTTATATGGCAAGGTAAAAAAGCTAGAATTAAAATTAAATTATTACAAGATTCTAAAGACAGAGGGGGCTTTGGACTCCCGGATTGGAGACTTTATTATCAGGCAGCTATTTTGCTTTGGCTTAAAGAATGGATTACATTGAGAAACAAAAGGCTTCTTTATTTAGAGGGGCATGATTTGCAATTAGGTTGGCATGCATTTTTGTGGTATGAGAAAAATAAAGTACATAAATATTTTCAAAATCATGCTATAAGGAATGTACTGTTTTCAGAGTGGGAAAAAATTAAACATAAAATGTACATGAAAATACCTGAGTGGATTTCGACAATGGAAGCCTTTTCCTACCCAAATTTAATTAACTATGATAAACTCGTTAGCTATAAAGATATTTTGGACAAAGATGGGAAACTTAAAGACAGACAAATTCTTCAGCAACAGGGTATTGACTTAACATGGTGGTCTTACTTGCAAATTCAGACAAGATATGAAAAAGATATAAAGTCTACAGGATTTTATAAAGAACAGACACCGCTAGATAAAATATTGTTAAAAACTGATGAACATTTGATTAAAAAACTCTATAAATTTCTGCTAAGATGGAAGATGGAAGAAGAACAAGTAAAAGAAACAATGATAGTATGGGCTAAGAACTTTGGATATTCTATAGACTTAGAAGATTGGCAAAAACTATGGGATCGAAATATTAAACTTACTAAACCGGCTGCATATAAGGAGAATTTATACAAAATGTTTTATAGATGGCACATGACACCAGTTAGACTAGAGAAAATGTTTAAAAATGTATCAAATATGTGTTGGAAATGTAAACAAAAACCAGGAACTTATTATCATATCTGGTGGATATGCCCTAATGCAAAGATATATTGGCTTAAAATTCACAAATGGCTAGAAAAGATGACTAAGATACAGATAGAATTCAAACCGGAATTGTTTTTATTAGGAATATTAAGATCTAATTATGGAAAAGAGAATGAATATTTAATCTTACATATATTAACAGCCGCGAGAATAGCATTTGCCCAATTTTGGAAAAATGAAAAGATACCACCTGACCAGATTATTATTATGAAAATATTGGAATGTGCAGAAATGGATAGACTAACTTTAGAAATTAAAGAGAAAGAAGACACAATTTTCTTTAAAACATGGGAAAATTTTTATCAATGGTTAGCAATAAGACAGAATGAAAAAGGATGATGAAATTAAATAAGATAAATGATGTATTTTCTTTTGAATATTATTTTTTAACTTTTTCGTTAGATGTTTACATTTAACTATAATTAATTATAATTAAGCGTTATATTGATATTTATATGTAACTATATTTACTTAGTAATACATCACTAATAGTATACTGATTATTGTTACTTATAGAATGAATGATATGTATTGGGTTAAGTTTTTACCATTAATAGTGATAAATTTATTAATATAGCTTTTTAGTACTATGTTAATCATGCATACTTAATATGTATACCCGGACGACAGTCTGCTTGCTAAAGCGTTGATTTAGTGTTGGGGTTAACCCCATTATTGTATTTATCCCTACCCTTGGTTTAATCCTTGTTTTTTTACCCCATGTTATACCTTTACCTACCCTTCCCTTTCTATCCCGATAAAAATAATAAAACATATTTAAAAAAAAAGAAAGAAAGAAAGAAACGGAAGGATTAATACTAGCTGCTCAAGAACAAGCACTGCAAACTAATGCCATGAAAGCGAAGATATAAAAATCCACTGACAATCCAAATTGCCGACTTTGCAATGACAAAGTTGAAACTGTTTCACATCTAATCTGTGAGAGCAGCAAAATCGTGCAAACTGATTACAAAGCTAGACATGACCGAGCTGCTAAATTAATCCACTGGGCATTGTGTAAAAAATACGACTTGCCTGTGTCCGAAAAGTCGTGGGAACATTGGGTGGAAAAAGTTGTTGAAAATGAGAGGGTGAACATCTTGTGGGACTTTCGAATACAGACAGATCGCCATTTGGAAGACAATACGCCAAATATCACAGTTGTAGAGAACCAAAGCGTACAGCTGATTGATATTGCTGTACCAGGAGATGCCAGAGTTGAAGAAAAAGAACTGGAAAAAATTATGAAATATCGCGACCTGGCCATCGAAACTGCGCGATTATGGATGAAACATGTAACAGTGATACCCATTGTCATCGGGGCACTGGGAACTATGTCCCAAAACTTTGCACAATACATCAAGAAACTGCAGCTTCCTGCAATAACTCCAGCAATGTTACAAAAAACTGCGCTACTCGGAACATCTTATATTTTAAGGAGGTACCTGGCTGACACCTAGGATACTGGTAGCAACCCGTATCAACCATCAGCGCCAGCCAATTTGAATGTTCACTAGACTGAGGTTCATGTTTAATGAATAAAAGATAACAACAACAACAACAATAATAAAGTTGGAAAGGACCTTGGAGGTCATCTAGTCCAACCCCTGCTCAGGCAGGAAACCCTATACCATTTCAGACAAATGGCTGTCCAGTCTCTTCTTAAAAACTTCCAGTGTTGGAGCATTCACCGCTTCTGGAGGCAGGTTGTTCCACTGGTTAATTGTTCTAACTGTCAGGAAGTTTCTCCTTAGTTCTAGGTTGCTTCTCTCCTTGATTAGTTTCCATCCATTGCTTCTTGTCCTGCCTCAACTAACTCAGTACAGACTAGGAAGTATCATTTTGACCGCATCTTCATCTGAGATCTGAGTCCTGTTAAACAATGTTTAGAACACATTGAAGATGTAGATAGACAGACAGACAAACAGACAAATTCATATTCTAAATATGTAGTAAATTTGGGTTGAAGTTCTAAAATAGGTTTCTGAGACTTGTTTCAAGGGCACTGCATTATGTTAGTCAAAATGTATGGCTGCTTTCAACCTAATTGTTGGCCAGTTTCTAACACATAGCCTTTTAAGCTTTTTGTAAAAAATATATATATATGGCCAAGCAATTTAAAGACTGCAAAGGCTGACGATTGTCTTTAAGTAGTAATTTTGTTAGTTTTAGTATCAGTTCTAAAATTATGCTAAAATGCACAGTGGTGGGATTTTTGGATAATGATTTAACATTAACTTCTTAAGAAGAAATAGCATGCTTTTTCTGTGTTAATTTTATCTTTCTTGAATCCTGCAGAGCTGCCAAATGCAGAAGAAAAGCAACTATTAAATATACAGAACAGATTAAGTTTGTATATGTGTGTCTCTGTGTGTGTTTCCCCTCGGAATGAGAAAATGAAAACAAATATGCTAAAAATGATTTTTCTTTTCTTTTAAAATTAGGTAATGCAGATTATCTGTGTGTGTGCATGTGTAATATGTGGCCCTCAGGGGCCGCCAAAGCCCAGGCTTTCCTAGCCCTCCCCCTTCAGTCTCGCTTCCCACTGCACTCTCAAAATGTTGGCAATGATGTCTTTTGCGGGAGCTCACACGGAGTGAAGAGATGACAGGTTCTCATCATCAAAGGGTCCACAGGAACAAAGATGACCAATCCCCAACCACAGCAGTCAGTGCGTGACAATACTTAGCAGCCCCAGGCAGTCGTGGCAATAATAGTCAGTAGTTTATAGCAGCCGTTTGGGATGCAAAAGGGCTGGGGAAATCCTCTGGCTCCAGGCAGCAACGGGAAGCACGGGCGGGGACTGTCGACGGTCAGCAATCACAGCTCACTCCACAGAGGCAGCTCTCCACAATGTCCACACTTGCAACGGTAATAGTAAGCAAAGTTCAGATGGCCGCTAGCCCCTGAAACCGATGCAACCAGCCTCTACTTTTCTTTTGTCGATGCTCGTAGTCCCAGGTCTCTCTATGGCAATTCCCCTTCTCCCCCCTTCCTTTATTGTTAAAATCTGAATCTAACACCCCAGCAAATTTTCTCTCTACCCACTCTCTCTCTTTCCTTTGCTCAGGATATTCCCCTCCTACAAAGGAAGCAATAAAACTCCACTCTACTCGCTCTCTCTTTCCTTCCCTCTCCTTTAGAGAGAGGGAATCCACTAAAACCCTCAAATCCTCTTCGGCTTCACCTGATCTCTCCCCAACTACAGCAACAACCACCCCCACCCCCTTTCTCCTTTTCCTTTTCTCTCCTTCCATCCATGGTATTGGTATTGTATCTCTGTATATATGTGTGTCTTTATGTTTAGGTGTTTGAATGCATACCATACACATACTCGCATATGCACAAACACACATTGTGCCTTGGAGTCAGTGTTTACTGCTGGCAACTGTTTGGATTAGTCCCTGCAAAGTTTTTTTTGGAAGTGATTTCCTAGGGTTGAGTGCTTCCTAGGGTTGAGAAAGAGTGACTGGTCCCACATCACCGGTCTAGCTTTGTTCCTAAGACAGACTAAAACTCACAGTTGTTTTTAGCCTGATGCCTTAATCACTACATAAAACTGCAAAAATCAGAAAGTGGTGCTAGGAGGTTGCTATCATTTGTAGAAGGGCTGCTCTATTTTCACTTGCAAAAACTGAAATAGTGGAAGTTTTTTTTCTCATGTAACAAACTAAGCATTAATTAAACTGTATCCAGACTTATTTCTATGAAGAGTAGAACTCCTGCAATTACTCACTTCAAGTATGATTAAGTGTGGATATAAACAATTACATACAATTATAAGGCTCGCAATACATTATCTTCTTGGAAGGTGGGAATATTAATACTAATGGAGAAAATAGAGACTAAGCAATTCATTCTAAAGGAACGTAAAAGATAATCTTACATTGAGCTAAACTCTTGGGGACTTTATGGATACCTCTATACATTTTTCTTGGAAATACTACAGGGGTAATTGGGCATGGTCTTCTTCAGGGGATGTTTTACAATTCCAAATTTAGCCTATAGCTCAAGCACTGTATACTAAATCTTAAATTCAGTGTACGAAAAATTGCCCAAGCTATAAATAGAGAGGATGATTTTCACATATTCCCTTTCCTGTATTGTATTTGAGGGTCTTCGAACTTTTCTGTAAATGGGGAGGACATAAGCACTGGAAGCCAAAAGAGATCTAACACAGGGTTCACCAATCTTTCTGGGTTGATGGCCCGGTTGGAAAGGGAGGGACAGGCACATTTATCTGCGCCTGCGCACACATGCAAATGTGGCTGCGTGCATGTGTGTGTGAATGAGGCCGTGAGCATGTGCACTCTGCAAATGGGGCTGCTAGTGCCAGCACACAGTGCATGGCTTGCCTAGCGCTGGTGAGAGACTCACAGCTCACTTAGAGCCAGCAAGAGGCTTGTGGCTTGTCTAGTGCCAGGGAGAGGTTTGCAGCTTGCATCTCGCCTAGTGCTGGTAAGAGGCTCACCGCTAGCTTAGAGCCAGCGAGAGGCTCATGGCTCGCCTACTGCTGGCGAGAGGCTTGCAGCTTGCATTTCCCCCAGTGCTGGCGAGAGGCTCGTGGCTCGCAGCACACAGCTCGTGGCTCGACTAGCACTGGCGAGAGCTAGCACCGGCAAGAGGTTTGTGGCTCGGGTAGCGCTGGAGCACAGCTTGTGGCTTAGCTAGCACTGGCTCGTGGCTTGGCTAGAGCTGGCAAAAGGCTCATGGCTTGCGGCTCGGCTAGCATGTGGCGCAAGGGCAGGAGATGAGCGTGCGCATATGCACACGTGCACTGGCCAGCCACTCACATGGCCCGGTGGCCAAGAGGCCATGGCCCGGTAGTGGGCCGCAGCCCATAGGTTGGGGACCTCTGATCTAACAAAAAAAAAATCCTCCCAGTTTCTTTAAATATAATTTTCAATATTGTAGAAGAAAAGCCTTCTCCCTCACAGACGTTGCTGTGTAATTTTTAATTTCTCCCCCCCTCCTCATAATTTGACAATGCTGAAAAATACCTTCTTTGAGGGCAATTTGGTTTCAGCATTTGTATAAATATTCAATTATTTTCATGGCCCACATTTAAACTTTGTGTCAAAGAAAAAGAAAAAAAATTAACTGGCTGCCTGGAAATGTGATGGATTTCTTGTTTGTTTTCATTTGCTGGTTTTATTTTATTTTATTATTTTATTATTTTATTATTTATTTTATTTTATTTTATTTTATTTTATTTTATTTTATTTTATTATTTTATTTTATTTTATTTTATTTTATTTTATTTTATTTTATTATTTATTTTATTATTTATTTTATTATTTGATTATTTGATTATTTGATTATTTTATTTTATTTGATTATTTTATTTATGTCTTATGCTTCATACAAAGTCTCGTGGCTGAGGCAACTGACATACAGTGTAAATTTTAAAAAAAACAGATAATCTTCTCATTCGGCACAATTTCTGTATTCTGATACAATCACTTATGAGATGATTTAAGGAAAAGAAAAAGAAGCAGATAAGTGGATGAAGCAATTTTTTTGTAAATGTATCTGTTCTCTAACTCCCCTGTATGAATAGCACAGCAATACTAAATTTTGAATGGAATATGCTAAATTCAAAAACACAAATGTCATTCCAGGCCAAGCCAATAGCAACAACAGTTGGTTGGTATATTGTACTTAATTTCAAAGGGTCCAGGTAATTCAAGGCTGGCTGAAGCGCTGCTCTTTAGACATGAAATAAAAATATAGTAAAAATAGATTCAAGATCCGAAAGCATAGCTTTAGGAGAAATCCATAGCAAAACCTTACAACTGTTGGTCCCTTGATTTGTTTAAATAAAGGGTAATTTGGTGCACACCTACTGAGTCAAACATAATGATAAATTGAACTTAATTATTCCCACTACCAGCGTGAAGCAATGATTCCCCTGACAATACACTTTTAGGAGCTACATGCAATGAATTACAGCATAGTTAACAATAGAGTAAAACATAGTTGGGCCAGAATTAAAAGCAGGTTGGGGAATCACGTTTTTATGTCTTTTAGTCATGTCTTAATTTTTTTTATTTTTTTTTGCAATCTCCCTCTTTCCCTTCCTCTTTATATTCTTCTCCATGCTTTAATGCAGCGGCTCCCAACCTTTTCTATATCCTGCACCCTTAGAATGCTTCTGATATATTCTCGCATTCCTTACAAAAGTTCGAAATAACAGCAACGAATTATGCATATACACTATAATTTTGAAAACCCAAGTTTTCAGACCACCTGGAATATTGTCTCGCACCCCCGGTTGGGAACCCCTGCTTTAATGAAAGGGAAAAAACATACCTATTTTAGAGATGTGCACTTATTTTATGAAGCCTCCCCTCTCATACCTGAGAACTTTAAGAATTGAAACCAACATTTATAACTGATGCATTACATGAATTGTTTACTAATATAGATGTAAGACTTATGAAATGTAACAGGTTACAAATCTGATGATCATGTTTTGTATCAATTGCATTTTATAAACTACTATCCATAACAGTTACGCAGAAAATTTTAGACAATGCATAACTTTTTTTTTTCTAGCCAAGTTTATACTCTTGTGAAATTGAGAAATATGCGATTGGGTAGAATTGAGCGGCTCCCCAAAAACCAGATCACTGGGTTTTGGATCCTTCGGCACATTGAAAGACCAAGAAAGGCATAGAGGACTACAGTGAACGGTGTTGATATAAATTTGATGTAGAGTTCCTTTTCTTCTCTTCTTTCTTACTTACGTTCTCCCCATATTTTTCTTGTTGTTTCCAATGTTGTTTAGCCCAAAGAGAAAAAAGCAAGATGGGAAGAAGGATGGAGGTCATTTCAGGCTTACATGAAGACCTTCAAGTTTACCTGAGAATGTTAAACCGAACATAATTCAACAGTGTAAATGGCAAGCTATTTAATATACCCCTGAGGAAGCTTTAGACCTCCTATTGCTTAACTATCCTATGTATTGCCAGATGCTCTGACGAGATATTACATTACCTATTATTTTTCATGAACTGTGATAACTAGAGGCAGCTGGATGATAATGTTTTAATCTTTTTGTATATTCCTTCACTTTCTGTTAAGGGCATGAAGTGCTAGCAGAGTAAAGCTGATAAAAATAACAGTGGCAAGGCTAACCTGAGTTAAACTTCCCTTATTGGCTTGTGCAGAAATATGTAAAAGAAAGAATTAGCTCGAAAAGAATGCATTCCTTTTATCTTTCCAACTGAGCATCACAGAAAACTTAGATGAAACACTTAGGTATACTGTCCCGTGGGCATGCTTGTAAAAATCCCATTACTTTTACACAAGTTACACAAATGCTTTGGGGCAGAGAAAAGCTCTCCTCCTAATTTAACAGTCAGCTTAACATTTTTATTAAATTACAGTTTCTTTTATGAGAACGGATATAGGGTTTGATAGCCGGAATGCTGCACTTCTATGCAAGAATTATGATTGTGAAAGGTATAATCATCCAGAGAATGGCATTAGAGAACATAGTATGGTAATATTACTATAGCTAAAGGGATGTAGCCAGGAAAACTGCCTAGAAAAGATACTTATATAGGATAGTTTGAGCATTGTAGAAAAAAGGCTTGTAAAACTTCACAACAGAGCCAGTATGGTGAGTGATGTTTAACGGTTAAGGTGCTGCACTGGGACCTGGTAAATCTAGGTTCAAGTCCACCTTCAGTTACAGTACTTTGGATCTCTCTCTCTCTCATTCTCTCTCTCTCTCTCTCTCTCTCTCTCTCTCTCTTTCTCTTTCCTCCCAAGTTCTACCCAATGTTGTTGCTGTGTTGAAAGTAAAAGTATTGTATCAAATTCAGCTCCTGGGGACAAGCAGACTATAAACATATCACCATTTATAAATAAATGAAAACGAGATGTACCGTACAGTTCTCATAAGGTTCCTTTCAGATAGGAACATTATACCAAATGCAGAAACCAAGAAACTGAAAGATGTGAAATATAAGAAAGGCACAATATATTGTAGTTTACAAATACAGCTTATTTATTTTATTTAAAACACTTAAATGACCTTATACAGACCTAGAAACATTCTCCAAGGTATTCAAATAAGTTTTTATTTAAGCCAGATACTATTGCTACCCTAGTTGAATGCAAAACAGAAACTGGAGGTGCAAACTTATAAAGGGAAATATTAATGTATTCCAAAATATCCAGAGAAACAAGAACAACAAAAGAAATACAATACTTACATACATATATATGATCACTGACCCTTCTCTCAGTGAGTGAAATTGCCTATCATTTTAGTACCTAGTCCTAATGGAAAAATGAGATTTAAGATGCTTCAGTCAAGTAATCAAGTTGGATAGTCTCCTGGTGTCCAGAGTACAGGTAATCCTTAAGTTACAAAATTCATTTAATGACTGCTCAAAGTTATGACATCACTGAATGAAAAGACTTATTACCAATTCTCAAAGTTCTGGTTGATGCAGCATCCCCACAGTCATGGAAACAAAATTAGGGCAGTGCCAACCAGTTCTTATGATACTTATGATCAACTGCAGTGTTCAATGATCACATGATTACCATTTGTAATCTTCCCTGGTAGCTTCCCAAATGCAAAGTTAGCAGAGAAGCTGGCAGGGAAGATAATAAGTCACTTGGGTATGATTCACCCTGGGGTGTTTCCTCACTTGTAGCACCACACTTTCCTCCTGTCACTCACTTGCTTATATGCACCACACTCTCCTTTATTCACTCCCACCACTGACCCCTCCTTTCCCCTTTGCTCACACACATGCACTGTGCCTTCTTCCCCCATGCTCACAAATACATACGCACCAGCACCCTCATTCCTGGGCCTCCCTGCCCTTGCACAAACCTTGCACCATCCTTTTTGCATCTTCCTTTTGCTCAAACACATGCATGCAGTACATCTACCAGTGATCATCTTCTAAGATGACCATGTGCTTGCATGCACCCCATGCTTTCCTTCCCTAGTCTTCCTGAGCTTGCGTTTCTCACACCACTCAGGCTGCACTGTACTCCCCCTCCTCCAACTCATGTATCGCCTCCCCTTGCCATCCCCATGCTTCTTACCTTGGACTCCCTCCACTTCCAACTTAATGAATGTTGCATTTGGATATTATGATGGCAACTGGGATTGCCTGGATTGCCATTGCTAAGTGATATGCAGGCATGGTGTGCTTCTTTGAACAAACTTTCAGTCCACACAACAGAGCACACTTTACCTCTTATCTTTCAACTAGGACTTGTACAATTTCTTTGTTTCTGATAGAATTAATATCAATGCGTACTACTCATTACATCAAGCAATCTAAATTCACTACAAATCTTTCAGATTCTTACTGCAAAATTCCAATTCTATTTCCATGCAGTATATTGATTCATTTTAATATCCTTTCTCTAAATCACTAAGCATATATTGCACTTTTTCAGGAGAAAAAGGGGGAAAGATGGACTGCATATACACTGCCCTATATAAAGTTGTGCTGCACTGCTTAAATTTGCTCTTTCAATTATAATTTTGCCAAACTCTTTCAAAGACACACTTACTAAACTAAGCATCCCCCCTCTAGTTTTTACATTTATTCCTCTTGACATTTTCACCTTTTTTTCCTAGTTATTCAAAAGAAAAAAAAAATGTTCTAGTACAGATATTTTTGCAAACAAACAGTCCTGAATACCTCTGGATACAATTTGAAGGAATTAATCTTAAATTCACAACTACCAATAGAATAAACAATCTAGAAGAGCTACACTGGAGAAACAGCCTTATTAAGTATAATAAATCAGACTTTGCTTATGCATTTGACCTAGATATTGAAGATGGCATAAAGAAAATACAAAGGAATTGCAGAATTCATGTTTTAATTTTTACAAGATATTTATAAAAATGTAAATATGTATTGTATAAAATGACCTTCATTTTCAATATTTGCAGAAAAAAGGCATGATGTTCTGCACCTGAAGATTATTTTTTTAGATTTTTTTATGTATGAAGTCCAAGATCTGAAGAACATGTAGAAAATAACAGATTTACAAGTAACGTGTCCACCCCCTGACTCTCTCAGCAATTTTATTTCTCATTATGTTAATAACTGTGCATTCACAGTCTCCATACAGCAGATCATAACAACATATCCTTCCCATCTGTTTAGGAAATAAATAAGACAGATACATAGATGTAAGTTACTGTCAGGTTGGGGCAACAGGTATCATAAAAAATAAGCTTCACTGGTTTCAGAAATCAAACCTCCAACTAAGTCAGTACTGCTTTATCTAAAAGTAATAAAAGACTTTTGGTAGATCTGACAGATTTGAATAGAATAGAACTGGAAGGGACCTTGGAGGTCTTCTAGTCCAGCCCCCTGCTCAAGCAGGAGAACCTATACCATCTCAGACATGTCTAGTCTCTTCTTAATCTCCAATCTCTATTTGTCAAACAGGAAACTGGGAATCTCTTTTTTAATCTCAACTACATATGCATAAAAAGGCTAAATAAGAATGCAAATAAATAATGATTCTGATTTGTCTAAATGTCATGAACCTCCTTATGGTATGACATTAATATTGTAGCAGAAGTGGCAGAACTTGGAGGTGGAGTTAAAAGAGGAATAAGTCTAGAACCTCTACATAGCCACAAGCAGACTAAGTCCAACTCCCCTTGAATTCTGTTGACCCTTATCTAACTCCAAGCATGCGCTGTTGAGAAAATTCCTGTTCATAGGCATTTTAGCAATATTGGACCTTGACCTGATCTTTCACGCCTGACAAATGTGTCGATCTTTCCAAACCAAGAGAAAGTAATGCCAAGGGTACAAATACCTCACTCAAAACAGGAGAAATATGATAAGATCCCAGTATTATTTATAGACTTATAGTATGGTATAAATTGAGCTGTGTGAACATTGCAACTATTCTTTGCACTATGTACAAGGGAGGTATAAGAAAAAAAAACCTTTAAAAATGATTTTAGCATAGAGTCCATTCTCAGATTATTCTTGCAGATGTGCACCCATTTTTTTTAAATAGATACTTTTAAATGATTTATTAATCAAATTTATATGGATGCTCATCTCACAAGTAATGACTCTGGGTGGCATACAAATATCTTCCCAACCAAATACTCATGGCCTCCAGGTACCAGAATAAGATATTTACAGTATTGCTTGATTTGCCACAATCAAAGATATATAATATAAAGCATACTGATGATACCTCACTCCATGGCAACAAAACTCATGTAGATGTTAAAAGGTGAGGTGCTATCACCAAACCCTCCTCAAAAATATTATAAAATGCCATCAGGAAGAATACGTTAAATGGGAACTACTTTTGTTTACGCCTGTGAGTAAAACAATAGTAGTACAATTAATAATTCAACATATTCCCTGTACTACTTAGTAAATGGCAATATTTCTTCTAATTTTAAAGCTTATCCTGTTTTGGTGTGTGGACTTTGGACTAGCAAAAGCAACCTCCCTTTTTTTCCATTGTAAGATCCTGAAAGCTATGCAAAATTTTTGAAAAAAAGGGAGACAATAATAATAATTTAAAAATGAGGACCCATTAGCTGTTTAGAAAAGAAAATGGAATATTATAATTGGCTATTGGATATTAAAATGGAACATGTAGGCCATAAAACCCTGAGGCAATTCAATGTATGAAGTTATAGAATTGTTAAATACTAATAGGAAGATAGCAGCTATTTTAAACAGCTAACAATGTTATCATGAAAAAAAATACCAATAAATTTTCCATTTAAAAAAATCCTACAAATCCTAGTTTGTCATATCCATTCATTTCACATAGTCATGCTAATAAAAAAAAAACCCTGAAAGAATGGAGAGTAAGTCTAGATTTTGTCATATAATAAATACAACAGACTTTTAAAAATTGATGGAATTTAAATGAATTACGACTAACATAAGTCTCGCTCGTTTCAGCAGCTCTATTTGAAATATGACTTAGACCAGATTCAAGATAATAAGAACACTGGAAATGATGAAAAGTGATTCAGACATGGTTTTAAAGAAGCTATGTAAATGTTTGAGCTTGCATACTTTCAATAAATGTTGCTACTTTCAATAAATGGAATACAGATTAAAAACTAAAATAAATTCAAAAATAGGGTGGACTGCAATAAAAATGCTACCAAAGTGAACCTCTTCCATCCTTCACTTTGCCATACATTAAGATTATTTGAAATAGTTTGGGAATGGGAATGGCCTTGAAGGACAGGAAAAAAAGCCACTACTAAGGCAATGGTCAGATAAAAAGGGCTTGAACTTGGGCCAAGAAACTAACATGACAAGCCCTTCGCTATTGTCATCAGGTGAGCTGAGGTTTAAGCACAGACTTGCAAAATTCTGTTACTCTAGCTGTAATAAGTAGTAATTCGAACAATTAATCAGTGGAACATCTTGCCTTCGGAAGTTGTGAGTGCTCCATCACTGGAGATTTTTAAGAAGAGATTGGGCAGCCATTTGTCTGAAATGGTGTAGGGTCTCTTGCTTGAGCATGGGGTTGAACTAGAAGACTTTCGAGGTCCCTTCCAACTCTGTTATTCTGTTATATTCTGTAATACTGCCTTCTTAGTTTGGTCTACTTTGTAAGGATGACAACAAGTGCTGTGGATTTTTCTCACAGCAAGTTGGGGTAGTATATCTTCTGTGACAAACTTTAAATCCAAGGGAAAACATCTTCTCTGACCAAAGGCCTTATAATTGCAATTTTTATTTGTTGCTTTTATATGTTGCTTTTTATTTATTTTATTTGTTGCTTTTATATAACAAAGATGATTAGGGGACTGGAGGCTAAAATATATAAAGAACGGTTGCTGGAACTAGGTATGTCTAGTTTAATGAAGAGAAGGACAAGGGGGGACATGATAGCAGTGTTCCAATATCTCAGGGGCTGCCACAAAGAAGAGGGAGTCAAGCTATTCTCCAAAGCACCTGAAGGCAGGACAAGAAGCAATGAATGGAAACTGATCAAAGAGAGAAGCAACCTAGAATTAAGGAGAAATTTCCTGACAGAACAATTAATCAGTGGAACAACTTGCCTCCAGAAGTTATGCATGCTCCAACACTGGAAGTTTTTAAGAAGAGACTGGACAGCCATTTGTCTGAAATGGTATAGGGTTTCCTGCCTGACTAGGTTGGACTAGAAGACCTCCAAGGTCCCTTCCAACTTTTTATTATTATTATTATTATTATTATTGTTATTGTTATTGTTATTGTTATTATACAATAACTACATATCTAACAAACTAACTAAATCAATCAATCAATAAAGTCAACATATATCCCTCTCAGTCATTTTCTCAATCCCAGCATACACCACGTTGAACAATAAATTAGCAAGAAATAGCTTAATTTTTGCCCGGGCACCTAATTGGACTGGATGATCTCCAAGGTTACTTCCAATACTGTTTATTTTAAAATATTATCAAAAGTTCAAAATAAAATCTGAAGTCCTCTTGATCAACCTTGGTACCCAAATTTTGCTTTCTAACCAAAATACTTTCTCAGAGACTAGGTCATAACCTTTCTCCAAATTCATTGCATAATTCAGGCAATATATATTAAACTCTTAGAACTCTGAAGTACTCTTCAAATAGAGAAATGATGTATTAAAACTAGATTTACCATTAGACAAATAGCTGCCTTTGACACAATGGAAGGGGCACGATTGGGACTCGGAATACAAAAAAATTGAATCTGCTGTGGCTGCAAAGATATTCCTTCCATTTTATATGCAACAGTGGTGGAGTGATGCCTGCTGAAGGAGAACACAAAAGACGTAGCAATCAGGCAGAAGAGGAGGTGAGAAGGAATAACACAGGGTAGCAGGAGCTGCAAGGAAAGAAAAAGGGGCAAGCCTCTTACATATATCTGTAGCATTTTCAAGAGTCTGGCTTTATTAACATCAGCTTCTTAAGGAGGTTCCTGTTTTCTGTTGTTTCCATGAACTTGATGAAAACAAATCAATTGCTTAGAAGAGCGTTTCTCAACCTTGTCAACTTCATGCTGGCTAAGAAATTCTGGGAATTGAAGTCCACAGATCCTAATGATGCCAACATTGATAAACACTGGTTTAGAGACAGAGGAATTACTAATAGGAGCCAGCTAGCCCCTTATAATTTTGATAGACTCTGCTATCAGCCTCTTCATTTGTTCCCTTCAACTGAGTTTTAAGAGCTGCTATAGCTAGTTGTGAAATTGGCGAGCAAGGGTTACGGCTGGCATAATTGTATGAATCAGGGCAAATTCAATGTGAATTATTGGAAAATGGATCCAATTACCCATTTGAATCAATGTGGAAGACCGATCCATTTTAATCTGGTTGCTCAAATTCAATCCCTGAATCAATTTGGATTTTTGGAATTGATTTAGAGGCATTTACTGTGATGATTTGAGTCAACTTTTTTTTCTTGATTTGAAAATTTATCTGACTCAGTGATCTGATGGAATTGTCTTTCAAATAAATCTCTGAACTGAAATTTTGTCCAACACCAATAGATTAATGATCTTGAATGTGAGAGTTGTTTGGATTTAATGTGTAATTAGATCCTGAATCTATTAGAATATTATATCCTATATTAATTAGAAATACGTCTCCTACTCCATTCTCCAAATATTTAAATTGGAAGAATCACTATTATTGGATGCTCATGATGCATTATCATTTCACACCGACTATTATATTGTTACAATTAGAAAGTCATACCCTTATAGAAATATTGTGAAGTATTTTGATATATCAGTAAATTAAAAAAATGTACATATTGATGCTTTAAACAAATGCTTTCTGCACTATAAAAGACAATTATTGTGAAAATTTCAGGATTACTCAGGGGACAGAACCCTTATAGTTTACTTCTTGTAACTAATATATGGTATTTTATTCTGAAGGACTTCCTAAATATCTTTCTACAGAATTTTCTACAAGGGGAAAAAATAAAGCAATTGTCTGTTTCTGAAAATGTTCTAGGACCTCAGAGAGCATGAGAATCTTTAAAGCAATAGTTCATTATGTAATTTGAGTGACGGGCTTATGAACTGAACACATATTTCTCAATATTGATTGATATTATTCTATAGATATTGTTTATATCTATGCATTTGCACCAAAGGATCAGTATGGTAAAATTAACCAATATCAGTATTCATTTTATTATTTGCAATAGCTATGGTAGGCCAGTGCTTACAGTCTTCTTTTTTTTAAAGTTAATCTTATCCTGAAGTCCTACTCTTTGCCTTAGTGTCAGTTATATAAAGTTGGAGATGTTTCTTTAGTTAACATGCTCAAAAGTATTGATCAATCTACCCAATCTTGACTATAGATTATAGGACTCAGTACTAATACAAATGAAGATAAGATAAGATAACCTTTATTGTCATTTTTTTTACTGTGGGCACAACGGCACACATCAAAAATGAAATTTACTTGCCCGCTCTCAAAGTGAAACACATACATGACACACACCTAAACATACCATGAACAACATATGTATAGACCCACATCCCTGCAAATATGTAGCAAATAAATATTAAATACTGTCCATCTTGAATATATAACGGAAGGAGGAAGCTTGAGAGTTCGCAAGATTAATGCTGTGTGGAATGTAACTATGGCTGAATCTGGATGTTCTGCTACGGATACCCCGAAGCCTCCTTCCAGAAGGTAACAAGGAAAACAGGTCGTGAAGAGGATGTGTAGTGTCCCAGATAATCTTATGGACCCTGCTCAAGCAATGCTTCTGTGCTATGTCCTGGATGGGAGGGAACTGCCAATGATCTTTTTGGCCATTCTCACCACTCTCTGCACCGCCTTCCTGTCTGAAGCAGTGATGCTTCCAAACCAGACTGTGATGCTGTATGACAGGATGCTCTCGATCGTTTCCCTATAGAAAGTGGTCAGGACAGGGGAAGGAAGATGTGCTTTTCTCATGCGACGCAGAAGGGGCGTTGTCTTACCTGAACGCCTTTTCTCAGCATGATGATGGAGAATCCACGAATGGGTTAGCTCTGTCTTCCTGCCCAATTAGACTGAGTCTGTCAAACTTGCCACACCTCTCCTGGGCCAGACCTCCCAGTCTTGACGAAGGCAAAGCTATTGACGACAGTTCGACGTGTTGGCTCCCAGACCCCTAACACAGGACCTGACGGACACTGAGGGGTGGGTGTGGATTCTCCATCATCATGCTGAGAAAAGGCGCTCAGGTAAGACAACGCCCCTTCTCCAGCATGATAGATGGAGAATCCACGAATGGGACATACCAAAGCCGCTCTTGTCCCTACGGGAGGGAAGCAGTCTGGGCCTGTGTCCCACCTTGTGGCACTACGTGCTGTAGCACTCTCCGGCCAAAGGAGGCATCTGCGGAGGCAAATCTGTCTAACTTGTAATGCCTCATGAAAGGGGAAGGCGAAGACCATGTCGCCACCCTACATATGTCCTCAATGGATGCCTGTGTCGCCCATGCTGTGGAAGTCGCAGTGGTGCGAGTGGAATGAGCAGTAACATGACTTGGAACTGACAGGGACTGCGTCTGATACGCCCCAGCAATGCAAGCCCTGATCCACCTGCCAATAGTGGAGGCAGAAACCTTTTGCCCCAAAGAAGAAGGCCGAAAGGAAACGAAGAGGGCTTCCGACTTGCGAAAAGGCGCCATCCGCTTGATGTAGTAGCGTAATGCCCTGCGAACATCCAGGGTGTGTCATTGGCGTTCCAAGTCATGGAACGGATGAGGACAAAAGTCTGGCAGTATTACTTCCTGCTGCCTGTGGAATAAGGTATTGACCTTAGGAATAAGAGATGGATCCAATCGAAGGACCACTCTGTCCTCATGAAAGACGCACAAGTCATCTCTAATAGAGAGAGCTGCCAGTTCAGAAATGCATCTAGCCGAAGTGACGGCTATCAGCAAGGCTACCTTAGTTGTCAAGGACCGCAGTGTACAGGTTCTGACGGGTTCAAATGGTGGTGAGGTAAGGGCCTGTAAGACCCGTGGCAAATCCCAAGAGGGATACCGATGAACCACGGGCGGTTTGGTGTTGCTCGCTCCCTTGACAAACGAGCGCACCAAGGGATGCTGAGTCAACGGCTCTGAATTGCCACACGTAAGCACCGTGGATAGAGCCGCCTGCGGATAGTATTGGGCGCCAAGCCCTTGTTGAGCCCTTCCAATAAATAATCCAGTATTCTCGGAATGGTAATGGCCGAGAGAGCCAACTGGGAGGGAAAAGTACCGGGTGATTCCCATTGCCTCTGTACCGTGTTGAGGAACAGGGGGGGCAGGGAATATGCTGGTGTCTGACAACCGGTTTGGAGAACAACGGGTCTGTGTCCTGGCTAGAGGACGGTTCAGGGATAGGAGTCTGATCTGGACCGATCTTACCAGCAGCACAGGCCTTGCGGAGCAGGGATGAAAAAAGCGTAGGATTGAATAGTCCTACGAGGGGAGGAGGGTCCTGAGGAGGCTCCTCATCGTCTGACCACTGCCCCTCCATGTAGCCATACTCTGCAGAGTCCGATACGCTGCTCCCAAGTGATTGTGGGGGCGAAATGGAATCCGGGTAGTCAAGAACACTGGATCGTGATAGGCCAGGTGGTACCAATGAAGCCATTGAGGCGGAGGCGGATTGATGATGCCCTGTGGACGCCATTGCTTGAGCGACCGCCTGGGAAATCATAGTCTGGAGTTGATCCATGAAGGATGGTCCCTCTAGGGCCCGAAGCCCAGCTGCTGTAGGGGTAAACGTGGCTGCTGGTGTCGGAGGAGGTCCTTGAGGCCTGAGTTCTTCGCCGAAGAGGGATAGGTTCTCCTGACAAATCCCAGGTGAAAAGTCTTGGCCAGGGTCCCATTCTGGAGATCATGCCGATGCGGGAGGCTCAAGACGTGGACCAAAGTTTAAAGCCTCAGTTGTGGTAAGGGGCGGTTTGTCCGTCTCCCCTACGGCCAGCTTTTGTGCACGGGAGAATTGTCTCTCCAAGGCACGATGCCTGAGGCTGGCCTGTTTCTCGGCAGACTTGGATGATCCTTTGCCGAAACTTGCCTTAGTTTTGGCCTTGATCTTAGCAGCAGCCTCCTGATTGGAGGACTATGCTTTGTTTGGCCAGCCGAGGTGGAAGCCTGTGGCACGGTGTTATCTGCCATGATAAAGCGAGAAGTTTCAGTGGAGTGTTGAAAGGATCTCGGTTTGCAAGAGATACGGCTGTGGCCCACCAAAGGTGGGACTGGCCTGCATGTGGATCTGTGATAGTCCGGCCCACCGGCAAGCCCGGAGTCATACTTAGCGACGGATGATATGCATGTCACTTAGTGGCAGCAAACCTAGTCGCGGGCAACGACAGCCAGCACACCGCAATGCTCAGACCTACCGTCCAGGCCGAGTTCGCGTTTAGTGATGGGATCACACGTGTCTCACTTAGTGGCGGCAAAGTCCGAACAGTAACGGCCGGTCCACTAGATGCAGACTATGGCATACAGGCTAGAGCTGGCAAGCCCAAAGGTCGTAGTTTTCCGTAGTGAAGACTTGCCAGTTGAGAAAGGCAGCTGAGGCCTAGCACCAATTCTGTGTCTGCTGGAGCGAGGCCTGTTGGATGCGCCTACTGTTCTTTTTGTTGCAAATGTTCTGTACCCCCCTGGTTGTCCCTGAGGTCTGTCAATCGGACAGTCCTCGGAGGGGGAATACAAGAGTCCTCTGTCTGAGCTACTGTCCAAGGCTGGGCAGAGCCGTTGCGGCTGGCAGCGTGACAGGACACAAAATGGCGGCCGACGAAGTTTGCCTTAGTTGGGAGCTAACGGCCCCGATCTGCAGAAGGAAATCCCTTGTCAGGGATACGAGCGGTGAGACGGCTGTTATAGTAAAGCCCAGGCAGAGTTAAGACTGGGACGTAGAGATCGCCAGCCATGCTGCACGCAAAATGGTGCCCGCGACGATCGAGCTGAGGCGATTTGAAAGTTACTGCCTCAGCCAATCAGACAAAATGGCGCTGGAATAGAGGATGACTGAATGAGAATGTCGTCCAGGTAGCACTGAGTATGCACCAGAACCAGTCTCAAATGCGCTGCTAGCACTGCCAGGACCTTTGTGAACACCCTGGGGGCCAATGATAGGCCAAGGGTAGTGCCCTGTACTGAAAGTAGCGGCCTGCGTAGCAGAACCTGAGGAATTTCCGGTGCCCGGGAAGGAAATGTCTCGGGGGGTAGGATATGAATCCCAGAGACAGATCGAATCTGATGGTGTTTGTCTGCTTGCAGGCCTAGCCACCCTTGAGACTGAATTGCTCTGAATGAGGGAGCAGAGAGACTTAATTTGAATCAAGAACGACCAAAGAGATCAAGGACTGGATAGTGTTGACGGCTGCAATAGCTGGCACGCTCACAGTCCTGACAGCGGCTGTGAGCCAATGGAATGGAAATAGCCAGCACACTTAAGTTTAATAGTGGCTGTAAGGCCAGCTTAATGGTACGGTCAGTGCCATTACCATAATATGGCACTATAGAGTCGCAATAGGATAGATGTTATAGTTCAATATCTAAGGAAGTTAACCATCTCAGTGCTTCTGCTGTAGCTGCAATGAGATCATCCTAGGTGCCTTAAATAATTAAATATTTTATCTTGTCCATTGTTTTTCTGTTTGTACATATAACGTGTTTTATCAATGTTGTACATCAGTGATTGCATGTCCTCTGTAGATGCCACATGCTAAGCAAATAAATAAGTCAATTAAATATTTTTTGTATTGGCATGAAAGACAATTAATTACACATTTAATACCTTTCTCCAGGTACAGAAATGAAATGACTGAACTCATCATATATATTTAGGCTGATTTAAAATTTACACAGCAGCTTGGTTGCTGTATATATATAACAATGTTTGCAGTGATAAATGGTGTAACCCAAGAAACAACATGTTACATTTAGAAATAAGGCAAAGTTTTCTTCAAAAAGAGAATGGCTTTTGGTCATAAGTGCCCAAGCAGTTTCTTGTCAATAAGAAATAGTTTGCATTGACTTCTACTGAGTTGTTTTTTCAGCTTCCCATCCCAAAGCATAGACTAGTATTTTTTACAGTTCTCCCATTCCTTGTTTAGTTTTTCCAGATCAGCCAGGGTCAGATAAGTGTGGCCACATAACTGGGCACTTATACAGGTAGACATCATGGAATTTAGAAAAGAAACGTAACTTACAGTAATTCTCTGAAACATCTCCACAACTGCACCCTTCCTCTTTAGGAACATGCATTCCAAAGCAAACTTTGAACATTGGTAGAATGGGCTAAACTGCAAGTTTAAATAAGCTGCATGATTCCATTTGTTTTCTCAGCTATTTAAGTTGAATCATTCTTCCAGCAACAACTGCATGAAGGATATGGATATATTTTGGCTGTTCCTTCAAATATTTCCCTGTGAAACCTTTTCTCTTTGAGATGGCTCTGCTTTTTTTCTAGAATATAGTTGAAATGAACAGTGCAGAATTATGCTTGAGATATGTGTATTTTTCTTATCTCTGCTGGCCAATTCATTTTATCTTCAAATTTAAAACAGCATCATGATTAATATTATTAGCATTATTAGTATGTAAAGGCGACATTGGGATTGATGTATCACTAAGAGCTCAGTATATACAGCAGAAGGCAAAATATATTTAGCTATTAATTCTATCACCTGAAGACTCACAATTTTAGTGTTTTCATATTAAATATATGTTCCCAGCTAGAAAAACTGTTCAGGGATGTCTATATTCTCCCTTATATTTGCTTAAATACTTCTGGCTTGTCAATTATCAGTATTATTATGGAGAACACATAGCAAACCAACAAATTAAAACACTGTGCTGCAGTTAACAAAATCCCAAAGCTCAAATGAATAGGCATGTCTTAACAATGTTACAATAAAGCCAATGGCAATAAAGCCAATCTTTGGAGGAATACAGTGAATTCCAAAACAAGGCTCCCTAGCTAAGAAGGCCTTTTTTAATCTCCACATAATGTATGGCTTTCAGGAGGGGGACACAAAACAAACTCACTAGCTGCAGACATAAATACAAAAAGTGTAGTGGAGTGCAGAAATGGCCTTGAAGAAGGAATGCAACAATCATTAAATAAAAGTCAATTTAGTGCTGGGAAGGGACAGGGAATTTAAAAAAAAACACCTCAAGATAACTCTCTTTTGATTCTGTTTTGTATAAGAAGGAGTAGAGAGAAATCCTGGCTGACTGGTTTCCAACATTCCATTATTATATGTTATATTACTAAAGTAGAGTTCCAGTACTCCTTGTGTTTTTTGTTCCCTGATTTGGCCTACCATGGAGCTGACAGAAAATTGCTGCTTCAGAAAACAAGTTCCCAAGGTATTAGGGGCTTTAAATATCAATGCTGTCACTTGGAGTTCAGACCATAAATCAAAAAGATGATAGGTCCAATCCAGCCATTAATTTAGAATGGTTGTGTTGTGTGAGGGTTCTGCATTATATCCATGCAACAGGCTTTCTCAGTTCTGGCCCTGATTTTATGCAACATAGTCCTCCTATAGCTACAGATGACCTCCCTACTTTAGAGATATTTGAAAACCTAATCATAACAAGACTGTTCCAATAGGTGTTTAGCACGTGGATGGCCTTTGATGCACTGGTTGTCAGGATTTTTATGAGAGAGAGATGGAGAGGAAGAGAGGGATGTGTATTAGTTACAGCATCAGACTAGAAACCGGGAGACTGTGCACAAAGCCAGCTGGAAGAGGATGGATAGATGATAGATAGATAGATAGATAGATAGATAGATAGATAGATAGATAGATAGATAGATAGATAGATAGATAGATAGATAGATAGATAGATAGATAGATAGATAGATAGATAGATAGATAGATAGATAGATAGATAGATAGATAGATAGATGGATGGATGGATGGATGGATGGATGGATGGATGGATGGATGGATGGATGGATGGATGGATGGATGGATGGATGGATGGATGGACGGACGGACTGACTGACTGTGTGGTAACAAAGATAATATAAGCATATGCCCAAGTAATACTGCTTTCATTTCCATTTAGAGAAGATACCTTACTCAGTTTTTGGATCTGGTTGGGGTTTCTTCATTATCTTAGTTATAAATCTGAAGACAACAAAATTTGGAGAAAATCAACTTATTTTACTGTGGGGTTGAATATTGGAAAAGCCCAGGTTGAACTTTAACTCTTTGACAAAAGTCACATACTATATAGGAGTTTTGCAGAACTGACATTCAAACACAGTCATATTCTGTATGGTAACACCAAGTTCAATCTATGGTGAGTGTCTTTTGCTTATATAATCAAATTATATTGAAGTAAGATTTTCCCGTATTGCCACATCAAATAAATATAGCTTCTATTTTTTATTTGCTTCCATTAGCTTAAGAAATAATTGAGTCCATTAAAACACTTATGTTACAGTTCTCTTGGAAACATCATGCAATTTATTTTAAATAACATTTGTATTGATACAAAAGTGTTACCATAGCTCTTTTTATCTGCAGCAGAATCACACATCTTCAGTTCTTAGAAATCTGTCAATTGTCTTTTATATTCTAAGCTCCATTAGAAAGTAAGTGACAGAAATAAGCATTATGTTTCATTAAGCAACACTGCAAATGGTTCCTTGTCCCAATATATCTCTACTACAATTTAAAAATAAAGTGTAATGGCCACCTATAGTTTTTCAAGCGTTTTCATCTGCTATAGCTTAAGAAAATCAATGAAAATACATACATACATGCAATAATGGAATGGCAAATGACAACTAACATTAACACATATACAGTATATGTACAGTAGCAAGTATCTCTAATCAAGGTGGTTTCATCCCACCCTGTTTGGGAGCATAATCAGGTCTTTAAGGCTTTCCAGACCACTGTTAGGACAGGAGGTGTCCAAATTGCAGGGAGGATAAACTGGCTATATTAGGGCTGGGCATTTCAGCTGAAGAAGTCTATGTGCATATATTTCCACAAGTGTGGCAACAAAATTTGATACCAGTTTTAGGAAAGCACATGAATTTCTTCCTAAGAGTGCTAGAATTCTATACAAATATTCCACACTGAGGTCCCCCTGGCTCTTCAAGGAATTCTGTAGTTCCCTCCCCACAATCCACAACACTTCTACATTCCTAAACAGAGGGTGTTTGGTATATGTCACTTTTATTCCAGAGAAAATGTGTTTCTGCCTCATTAATTAGAAAGAAGAAAGTGAAGCAAAGCAAGGTTTTTCCTTTTCTGTTGCTAAGCAGATTTGCTGGGACATGTAATAGGCTAACCAACCTGTTAGAATAAGTACTGATTCAAAAAGAAAATATAAGTTTTTTTATTATGTAGATTAAGATTAAGGAACTAAATGAAAGTCAAAGACAATGGGAGAATAAGAAAAAATAAAATAAAATACTGTAAACTGCTGCAGGCTTTAATTCAGCAACCACACTTTCATTCAAGAAATACAAGTCTATGTGTATAAATGCAGACTGAACAAAATTTACTAAGGTACATTTGAGATAACCTTATTTACATAAATAGACAGACCTCTAACATAAATCAATAAAAGAATCCAAACCTGCAAATACTGCTTCTATTCCCTAGATATCTATTTTCTTCTGATTCTCTAATCATTTTTTTTCAGCCTTAGATAGATTTCTTCTCTAGTGAAAGTCGTTATCTCATTCTTCTCTAATTAAAGTTACAAGCAAGGAAGAATCAGAACATAGACAAACATGGAACTGCCCCCCTCCCTTTTTGATAGGGGAGAAAGGAGTTCCTGTTCCTGATTGTTCAGAGTTTGAGTTTCCTGAGCTTTGATAATCTCTGCCTATTTGCTAGATTATCAGGTCCACCAAAAATTCCATTTAACTCTTTTGTCAGAATATTTTGGGATGGGATTTCACACTTGTGGGTTCAGTTTATTCGCCCACAATTTTTTTCTGAGCTTATCCATGGGATGTGAACATTAGTAATGATGTAGCTCCATAATTCATGACACCTTTCTGGATTTAGCAAGCAGGGTAACACATGCATCAGCTATAGTTTCTGGACTGAATACTGGGATGGCCCCATATGAAGCACAAAATAATACTTTGAATATGAGTTGTCATATATAAAGAACAGAGACTAGATCATCTCTATTGAGAATGGGACATAATTAGTTAGTCAGCCAAGGTCAGTAATAGATACACATTGCAATAGAAATAGACCCATTACTACAGTTAGGTTTCATGTAATCATGGATTGAGATACAGCACCTCAGTCTCAAATGCATGATCACTACCCCCACTGGTCTCATAAATGTGATAAGGAAAATAGAACAAAAAAACCCCATACTTTATTGCACCCTATTCTGCAATTAGCAAGATTGTTCATATACTACAATCTACTGGGTCTACAAATAGCACTGTAATGAACAGTTCCTTCAACTCTTACCAAACAAAAATGATTCAGAAAGTTACTACAGTCAACTTCATTGAAATACACTGAGAGATTCAGCAAGATCAACAAAGATGCACTTTCCAAGTCTGGCCTGAATTCAGACTAAAATGGGCCAAAATATTGGTTGGTTGGTTGATTTTCAAGAATCTTTGCAGGTGCAATGCTGTGCCATAACACTCTGTCCTCAAAGAGAGTATTTGTGAATAACTTTAGCTGGCATAAAACTCTGAACCCAGAGGGATAACCAGTGTTACTCTTAAGACTGAGAACACTACTTTACCAGGAAAAGAGCCGTTCATAACTTCTTGGATCCCAGCCCTATTTTTGTTGTTAGTTGCGAAGTCGTGTCTGACCCATCGCGACCCCATGGACAACGTTCCTCCAGGCCATCTTCTGGAGTCCATTTAAGCTCATGCCTACTGCTTCAGTGACTCCATCCAGCCACCTCATTCTCTGTCGTCCCCTTCTTCTATTGCCCTCAATCTTTCCCAGCATTAGACTCTTCTCCAGTGAGTCCTTCCTTCTCATTAGGTGGCCAAAGTACTTGAGTTTCAACTTCAGGATCTGGCCTTCTAAAGAGCAGTCAGGGTTGATCTCCTCTAGGACTGACCGGTTTGATCGCCTTGCAGTCCAGGGGACTCGCAGGAGTCTTCTCCAGCACCATAGTTCAAAGGCCTCAATTCTTTGGCGCTCAGCCTTTCTTATGGTCCACCTTTCACAGCCATACATTGCAACTGGAAAAACCATGGCCTTGACTATACGTACTTTTGTTGGCAGGGTGATGTCTCTGCTTTTTAATATGCTGTCTAGAATTGCCATAACTTTCCTCCCCAGGAGCAAGCGTCTTTTAATTTCTTGGCTGCAGTCCCCATCTGTGGTGATCTTGGAGCCCAGGAAGATAAAATCTGTCACTATCTCCATTTCTTCCCCATCTATTTGCCAGGAATTGAGAGGGCCGGATGCCATGATCTTGGTTTTCTTAATGTTGAGTTTCAAGCCATCTTTTGCACTCTCCTTCTTCACCCGCATCAAGAGGCTCTTTAGTTCCTCTTCACTTTCTGTCACTAGAGTGGTATCATCTGCATATCTTAGGTTGTTGATATTTCTCCCGGCAATCTTAATTCCAACTTTTGATTCATCTAGCCCTGCCTTTCTCATGATGTGCTCTGCATATAAGTTAAATAGGCAGGGCGACAGAATACAGCCTTGCCGGACTCCTTTCCCAATTTTGAACCAATCGTGGTTCCGTGTCCAGTTCTCACTGTTGCTTCTTGACCCGCATATAGGTTTCTCAAGAGACAAATAAGATGGTCTGGTACTCCCATCTCTTTAAGAACTTGCCACAATTTGTTGTGATCCACACAATCAAAGGCTTTAGCATAGTCAATGAAGCAGAAGTAGATGTTTTTCTGGAACTCCCTAGCTTTCTCCATGATCCAGCGTATGTTGGCAATTTGATCTCTAGTTCCTCTGCCTCTTTGAAATCCTGCCTGTACTTCTGGAAGTTCTCGATCCACATACTGCTGGAGCCTAGCTTGTAGGATTTTAAGCATAACTTTACTTGCATGTGAAATGAGTGCAATGGTGCGATAGTTTGAACATTCTTTGGCATTGCCTTTCTTTGCAATTGGAATGTAAACTGACCTTTTCCAATCCTGTGGCCACTGTTGAGTTTTCCAAATTTGCTGGCAAATTGAGTGTAGCACTTTTACTGCATCGTCTTTTAAGATTTTGAATAGCTCAGCTGGAATACTGTCACCACCCACTAGCTTTGTTGTTGCTCAGCTTTCCTAAGGCCCATTTATCTTCACATTCTAGGATGTCTGGCTCGAGGTCAGAGACCACCCCATCGTGGTTATCAGGGATGCTAAGCTCGTTCTTGTATAGTTCTTCCTGTGTAATTTTGCCACCTCTTCTTAATCTCTTCTGCCTCTGTTAGGTCCCTGCCATTTTGGTCCTTTATCATGCCCATCTTTGCATGAAACGTTCCCTTGATATCTCCAATTTTCTTGAAGAGATCTCTGGTTCTCCCTATTCTATTGTTCTCTTCTATTTCTTTGCACTGTTCATTTAAGAGGGCATTCTTATCTCTTCTAGCTATTCTCTGGAATTCTGCATTCAGTTGGGTGTATCTTTCTCTTTCTCCCTTGCCTTTCGCTTCCCTTCTTTCCTCAGCTATTTGCAAAGCTTCCTCAGACAGCCATTTTGCTTTCTTGCATTTCTTTTTCTTTGGGATGGTTTTAGTTGCTACCTCTTGTACAATGTTGCGAACCTCCATCCATAGTTCTTCAGGTACTCTATCAGATCTAATTTCTTAAATCTATTTGTCACCTCTACTGTATATTCATCAGGAATATGATTTAGTTCATACCTGAGTGGCCTAGTGTTTTTCCCTACTTTCTTCAATTTAAGGCTAAATTTTGCAATGAGAAGCTCATGATCTGAGCCACAGTCAGCTCCTGGTCTTGTTTTTACTGACTGTATAGAGCTTCTCCATCTTTGGCTGCAGAGCATATAGTCAATCTGATTTCTGTGTTGACCGTCTGGTGATGTCCATGTGTAGAGCCGTCTCTTGGGTTGTTGGAAAAGAGTGTTTGCTATGACCATCGTATTCTCTTGACAAAATTCTATCAGCCTGTGCCCTGCTTCATTTTGTACTCCAAGGCCAAACTTGCCTGTTATTCCATTTATCTTTTGGCTTCCTACTTTAGCATTCCAATCCCCCCATGATGATAAGGACATCATTTTTTGGTGTTGATTCTATAAGGTGCTGTAGGGCTTCATAGAACCGGTCAATTTCATCCTCTTCAGCACCAGTGGTTGGGGCATAGATTTGGATTACTGTGATATTGAATGGCTTGCCTTGGATTCGCACTGAGATCATTCTGTCATTTTGGGGATTGTATCCCAGTATTGCTTTTCCTACTCTTTTATTGACTATGAAGGCTACTCCATTTTTTTTTGAGGGATTCTTGCCCGCAGTAGTATACCTGATGGTCCTCTGAATTAAATTCACCCATTCCTGTCCATTTTTAGTTCATTTTTAGTTCACTGATTCCTAAGATCAGCCCTATTTAAGATAGCTTAAAAAGCAAAGATAGACAAATGTCAAAGGGAGCACTGCTGGTCAGTTGAATAGGTACAAGGATTTGTCCACAATCTCAGGTCTGAAAAATAAAATTGTTCCCAAGTAATTAGACCTGACAGTTTTTTGGATGTCTCACTGGATATAGTATCAAAACCAGTGAGCAAGCAATTACATCCTCATAATTTATAGGATAACTTATAATTTTGTTACAGTAATTTGGGATAGCTCAAGTATGGGAATTATCCAAAGAAGATGATGGCATATAATGGATAGCTGCTTAAGAACACCTACCATATTTTGTAGTATTCATTGCTACATGATAAGCACAATTATATGTCCTACCCAAGTCCCAGTTAACTTCCCAATAAGGAGACCCATCACCTAGTCTGTCTCATTTGCGCAAAGCTCCTTGCTGAAAAACCAACAAGAAGCTCAGGATTGACAGAGCGGAAGTAATTGTATGTATTATGATAATTTCTGGTTTAGAGTTCCTGGCCATTTGATTTGGATTGTTAGAACTTCTGTTTAGTGAATGATACAGATCTTTGAGCATTCAAAAGCTAATTACATTTTTTTTGTGTGTGAGAGAGTAATAGAAAGATTCCTAACTTATTGCCAATTTGGCCTTCCTCATCCTGATTAATAGAATTCTGAAATATTACATTACAACATTAGAAATAACATAGCTGACTGCTAGTCAAGGAATGCAAATTTAACAGCTGACACAGTGTAACTAGAAGCAAATCTGTTCACAGGAGTATCAGATAATCACCTTTCCATAACAGATTCTGTTAATAAAGCTTTGGCTTTATGATGCAAAGCTTAGGTGAACATATAAACACTGGAATGTATAATCAAGTGCCAGAAACATGCACTGAGAAGAACAAAGGCTAGAAATACAGAGCATATGGTATTTATTGCAATACTATGCCAATTTATCTAACATACAGGAGGACAGTGTTTTAGTTGTAAAGAGAAATGCTTAATATTTCAGGGCGAGGCTGAGTTTGGAAGACTGTGGGTAAAGAAGTTGGTTGTTTTAACACTGATACACCTATTTTGGGTATTACAGTTTCACATGTGTTTCTCACCTCAAAATGGCAGAGAACTATGCTGCTGGTTTTCTATAAACATAGAAGAAAGGGACTCTGAGGCCAGTCAAAAAAGGACGTAGAGCTGTATGTAATTTAGTTGCCCCTCCCTGAATTAAAGTTAAAGATAAGAGAATTAAAAACCAATCCCTGATAAAATCTAGGGCTCTGTCCCATATAACTCATCCATCAAATATTGCTCAAAGTGGCTTATTTGTTTATTTTGCTAATATGCTACTTCAATCCCAAAACACTGAATAGTTTACAAAATATGGTATACAGCAAAGGATTGTTAGCCCTGCAGAGGCAGACCAGACCAAAAATTAGATTCCATGAAAGTCTAAAAACATTTCAATTCGGATTGACTTAGTAACATAACTTTGCAGGTCTGATTGTACTTCCCTTTCTCATCCTCATGTGAATTAAGGAGATGCCCATCTGAGACATAATCCATCCCATCATCTGAACTCAAGCAACACTTCCCTCTTTGCTGCTTTGATAACATATCTTTCTTTTTCTTCATCAAGGTTGTCCTTTTTATTCTTTACAAGAATTAAATAAGAGTAGAACACAAGAAACAAAAAAGCAACACAGAGAATTGCTCCAACTGCATCACACAAGAACATCTACACCTTGGGGAATACCACACCTGTCCTTCTAAGCCCTCTAAAAGATCCAGCTTTTCAGCAATCTTTGTAAACTAAATAGATAGGAGGCAGTTGAAATATTACAATAGGATTATGCTTGCAATAGCATTCCAGGATGTGATTTTGGCGTCTTTACAGAACTTACTTAAGATAAGATAAGATAAGGTAAGATAAGGTAAGATAAGATAAGATAAGATAAGATAAGATAAGATAAGATAAGATAAGATAAGATAAGATAAGATAAGATAAGATAAGATAAGATAAGATAAGATAAGATAAGATAACCTTTATTGTCATTTTTATATTGTGGGCACAATGGCACACATCAAAAATGAAATTTAGTTGCCTGATCTCAAAGTGAAACACATACATAACACACACCTAAACATACTATGAACAACATATGTATAGACCCACATCCCTACATATACATAGCAAATAAATATTAAATACTGTCCATCTTGAATATATAACGCAAGGAGGAAGCTTGAGAGTTTGCAAGGTTAATGCTGTATGGAATGAAACTATGGCTGAATCTGGATGTTCTGCTATGGATACCACGAAGCCTCCTCCCAGAAAGTATATTGTGGGCACAACGGCACACATCAAAAATGAAATTTAGTTGCCCGCTCTCAAAGTGAAACACATACATGACACACACCTAAACATACTATGAACAACATATGTATAGACCCACATCCCTACATATACATAGCAAATAAATATTAAATACTGTCCATCTTGAATATATAACGCAAGGAGGAAGCTTGAGAGTTTGCAAGGTTAATGCTGTATGGAATGAAACTATGGCTGAATCTGGATGTTCTGCTATGGATACCACGAAGCCTCCTCCCAGAAAGTATATTGTGGGCACAACGGCACACATCAAAAATGAAATTTAGTTGCCCGCTCTCAAAGTGAAACACATACATGACACACACCTAAACATACTATGAACAACATATGTATAGACCCACATCCCTACATATACATAGCAAATAAATATTAAATACTGTCCATCTTGAATATATAACGCAAGGAGGAAGCTTGAGAGTCTGCAAGGTTAATGCTGTATGGAGTGAAACTATGGCTGAATCTGGATGTTCTGCTACAGATACCACGAAGCCTCCTCCCAGAAAGTAACAAGGAAAACAGGTCGTGAAGAGGATGTGTAGTGTCCCAGATAATCTTACGGACCCTGCTCAAGCAACGCTTCTGTGCTATGTCCTGGATGGGAGGGAGGGAACTGCCAATGATCTTTTCAGCCATTCTCACCACTCTCTGCACTGCCTTCCTGTCTGAAGCAGTGATGCCTCCAAACCAGAGTGTGATGCTGTATGACAGGATGCTCTCGATTGTCCCCCTGTAGAAAGTGGTCAGGACATGGGAAGGAAGATGTGCTTTTCTCATGCGGTGCAGAAAATGCAGGCGCTGCTGTGCCCGCTTCACCAGTTTCTCACTGTTGAGCGACCAAGTCAGCCTACTCGTTAGCTGCACACCCAGGAATTTGATTCTGGTAACCATCTCCACAGGTGAATCATTAATGCACAGAGAAGTGTGGCTGTGCCTGCCTTTTCTGAAATCAACAATGATCTCTTTGGTTTTTCCGGTATTTAAAACTAGGCTGTTTTCCTTACACCAGTTCACCAACCCCTCAACCTCCTTGCAGTAAGCTTCCACCTTGTCATCCTGAATAAGGCCCACTACTGTTGTATCATCTGTGAACTTCACAATATGATTGGTGGCAAACCTAGCACAACAGTCATGGGTCAACAGGGTGAACAGCAGCGGACTTAAGACGCAGCCCTGAGGAGAACCTGTGCTCAAGAAAATGGTATTAGAGGTATTTGTTCCAACTCACACATATTGGGGCCTGTTTGTAAGAAAATCAAGAATCCAGTTGCACAAAGGAGTGTTTAAGCCTAAAAGGCCCAGTTTGTCTACTAGATGCTGGGGAATGATTGTGTTAAACGCTGTACTGAAGTCGACAAACAGTAAACGCACATAAGTATTTCTTTCCTCTAAGTGCTTCAGGCTCAGATGGAGAACGGAAGAAATAGCATCCTCCGTAGAGCGATTTGGTCGGTAGGCAAACTGAAGCGGGTCAAATGCTGGCGGGAGGTTAGATACAATAGTGTCCTTTATCAGCTTCTCAAAGCATTTCATGATGGTGGATGTCAGTGCAACCGGACGGTAATCATTGAGGCCTGTAATTGTGCACTTTTTTGGCACTGGCAAGATGATGTCCATCTTAAAACACGATGGGACCACTGCCTGCTGCAATGAGAGGTTGAAAATATCTGTGAGAACACAAGCCAGCTCCTCTGCGCATTCCCTGAGGACACGTCCAGGGATGTTATCTGGGCCTGCTGCTTTCTGAATTTTAACTGTCTGCAGTGTTTTCCGGACAGAGGTGACATCAAAACTTGGCACTTGCTGATCAGGATGGGGCACCGCTTTCCTAGCAGGAGTGCTATTTGATGCCTCAAATCTACTAAAATATGCATTCAGTTTGTTTAGGAAGTCTGTGTCATCCTTACATCTCGATGGAGCCACCTTGTAATCCGTAATGGCCTGGATCCCTTGCCACATTCGCCTGGTGTTTGTTGGGTCCTGAAAAAAGTTCTGAATTTTCTGGCAATGGGCTTGCTTTGCACCTTTTATGGCACTTTTCAGATTTGCTCTGGCTGTTCTAAGTGCCAGCATGTCACCAGATTTAAAAGCGACATTCCGTGCTTTCAGCATCTTGCAGACCTCATAAGTCATAAGATATGCCAAATATTGAATTTGAGAACTTGTTCTTCCAGTGTCTTAGAGAAAAATATTCTTGTTATCTTTTCTTGAGCCCTAAATAGCATCAAGAAAGCAATGTTTACCCAAATTTCAGGAGTATATTTAATGCCAATTGGGAATAAATGCAGAGTTTTGGAAAGTATCATAGGAATTTTCTGCCCACATTTATAGTGAGGGTAGAGTCTCTTCAAGTGATTTGAAATGCTTCTTCTCTATTTTGGCTAAGTTGCCATAGTCAACAAACTCATCCACTAATTGTGGCTTGTTTGGTCTATGAAGCCCTCCATTCCTTTTTCAGCTTCCCTGTAATTTCTCACCCTTTCAGGGCATTTTGAGGTGCCCTATGAATCTCTATGTTCTTGCTTCCTGTAATAGCAACAGTCAAAAATCTAAAAAGACTCATGGGCATATGTGAATGCAGTGTTATGCATCATCGCAGTGTTATGCATCATCACAGTGCTGCAGAATATGTAATACATCTACCAAATAAGTTTTATTCCCATTTTTTGTCCTTTTATATTTCAAGGACTCTTTGATATGTATTCCATCATTTCCAACAGTGTGAAATTATGCCAAGGTAGTTTGTGGATGCAAAACTATTAATTCAAGCCAATATAGATATCACATAGGAAAATGAAGTTGCTAAAAATATTGGTAATTTTTTTTTAAACAATGCTCTGTAAATTCCCCCGATTTTTTCTTCTTCTTATACAAGCAAATTGAAGCTGATAGGAATCATCAGGCAATAGGATGGCATATGGGCACATAAATTATCCTATATTCATTAGATAAATTAAATATCTCTGTCAGGACTATGACTTGAAAGAATTGGAGTGCAATCAAGATAAATAAACAGGATGTTTGTGTGAGGGGAGCAACATGGCAAAATAGTTCTTGCACATCTGTTGATGGGAATAAGACTGAAATATAGATTTAATAAAATAATTAGTAAATGTAGGAATAGCTGGCTCTACTCATGGTTGAAATCTATAAGAAATTCATCAGATGTGGGTTTTTAATTCTACAACTAAATTATAAATACTTATTTTACCAGAAAAAAATCATCCACTGCATTTCCCCAAAGCATTTGCATTAGTCAGAAGAGTTTACAGCAGTGATGGCGAACCTTTTAGAGACTGAGTGCCCAAACTGCAACCCAAAACCCACTTATTTATCGCTGGGTGCCAGGTGGGACGTGGCCCACTGGGTGGGCATGGCTGTGGTGGTCATGGCAGACTGGGTGGATGTGGCCAAAGTGGGCATGGTCACCTCGATGTTGCTCGTGGGAGGGATGCCTGTGGGGGCCGGGCAGGGTTGGGGGAGATCCAGGGGGTCTCTGGCAGGTGGGGTGGTGGGCAGGAGGCTCGTCCTGCGGGGTGAGGTGAGGCGAGGCGAGGCGAGGCAGGGCGGGGGTGCCATTGCTGCGGAGCAAGGCGAGGCAGGGGCCGGGGCAGCTGCTGCCTGACACCATCGGCTCCCACACACAGAGGCCAGTGAGCGCATGGGGGCCGACGGTGTCCGTCAGCAGCCACAGCCTGCCGGCTCCTCAGCCGGCGCACTCTGGGGCTCCGCAGCCCGCCGCCAGCAGTTCAGAGAAGCCGCCTCTGAGCTGGACAGCTGGCCGACAGCTGAGGAGGTGATGCAGTGGGTCGTGCCCGGGAAAAGGAGAGCATGTGAGGCCAGGAGGGACGGGATGGGGGGGGAAGGGCAAGCAGCCGTGCCGGGATGCATCCAGCCACGTGGGACCTTGGGCGGCTGGTTGAAGAGGGATGGTTGCCATTTCCGGGGCATGGCACGCATGCCCACAAAGAGGGCTCTGAGTGCCGCCTCTGGCACGCGTGCCATAGGTTCGCCACCACTGGTTTACAACAACTCAGTAAACAAAATAACCCTATAAAGCAAATGAAGCACCCACATAAAATGGAAACATTTACAGATGGCATCTTCCACCAGCAAAGCTTGCCAAGATGTTCCAGAACAACTCGCCGACATGCTGGAAATGTAAAAAGGTACATGGAACATATTATCATCTATGGTGGACATGCCCAGTTGCGAAAAAATACTGGACTAAAATAAGAAGATGGATGGAAGAAATAATAGATCAACCTGTAGACTGGAAACCAGAGATCTTCCTGCTGGGTATTTTAAATAGAAAATATAGTAAAGAAACACGGTACTTAATGTTACATATAACAACGGCAGCAAGAATACTTTACGCACAGTTCTGGAAAAATGAGAATATACCATCAGAGGAAGAAGTGATAAGGAAAATCTTAGACTGTGCGGAGATGGACAAATTAACAAAAGAGATAAAAGAAAAGGAAGACACAGAGTACTATGTAATATGGAATAAGTGGTATGATTGGTTGGAGATTAGAAATAATAAATGAAAATAAATGTGGAAAGGTCAAGAAAGGGAAAATGTGTGTATAATAATGTATAGTAATAATATGTATTATTCTTAGTATGAAGTATAGTATGAAGGAAGAAAATGGAAATAAGAAACAATGGGACAAGGACAAATGTTTTTTAAAGAAGAATAAGGGGGGAAAATGTAAATAATAGAAGATTACCGTTACGAAATTGCTGTTTAAAAAAAAAAAAAGAGTATACACTGTGTTTATGTGTGTTATGTTTTGTTGTTTTAAAAAAATAAAAATTTTATAATTAAAAAAAAAAATGGAAACAGGCTAGATAGAAAATTTATATATGAGATATTAGCAGTTACAAGTTCCAGAATTTTAGCAAGTTCTGAATATTAAAGTGTAAAATTAATAATCTCCTCCTTTATTTCTCAGGCAGCTGGGGTGCCATGCAAGAGAGCATATCATTTGAACTTAGATAAGAAAATATGTGAAAGACAGAAGTAAAATCCATAGAGCAAATTTGAAATTGAGCACTAAAGATAAACTGAACATATCAAAGGTTTCTATTTATTTATTTATTAAATTCATATGCTGCCCATCTCCCTGTGCAAAGGGACTCTAAAGAAAACATTATACTTCATTAAATACCTGAAAGAATGGAACAACTGTATCCCCAAGTAAAACAAAATAAAGAAGGAGCCAATCTTTCTAATTATATTCCTATTGTAAACAAATAACTGTATGTAATATCTAGCAACCTTGCTTCTGCAGACTTTGAGGCATGTAACATGTCTTCCAATTATTTTTTCTTAAGTGAAAATTCAACCCGAAGTCTCCATCTTAATGGCATTTCTTGTACGGATGGAACTAGTGCAATGAGAAGCAGTTTTTATTGCAGCTGTTATTAGTATGGTTTGTCACACAGTCAGATGTTCAAACTGGATTTGGCATTTTTATCCACCTAGTGTGTCCTTCCCAAAGACCTGGCATAAACAGATGTTGATGTTTGATGGTGTTAAAGGTATTGCCATGAGATGTAAGCTGTTCCAAGTAAACCTACCCTTTCTAATCAACTGATGGTGATCCTGTCTTCAAATGTGCACTGTAAAAAGACATGTCTCAGAAAGGAGAAGGAGAAGATATCCTGTTCAGGAAGCTTAGAACAACTTTATCCTCCCACAAATGTGGCTTTTTTGGAGTTCATTCCCAGTTATTAGAAATGAGCAGATGATTCCTATGTGAAAGATCCACAGTAACCAGGAGATCTTTGAAAGGTGCATATTTTTCTAAGTATCCAGATGAAATTAGATTATGGATGACAAAAATATATATATTATCAGGTAACATTATGATTATCACACTGAAAGAACTACGCTTTTTTATCGGCGCCCATGTGTTTGATATGCCTTATATTCATGGCTAAGTAGGTTTCAGTGTGCTCATCTGGCTAAGTAATGGGAGGTTTGATATACCCTGTAATCAGGCCTAACTGGTTTTCAGCATTTGCAAGCTGGCAACTCTCCTTCTTCAAGACATGCTAGCACTCTCACTAAGCTCCTCTTAAAACAGCAGTAAGTTAGTGTACAGATTGAATGAAAAGTATCATACTCTGCCGTTCACTACTGTAAATCTGTTCTGCTATTATTTAATAGTGCCGAAATGTTGGCTGCACTTGCATATGAGTTAATCTATACTTAAAAATCATAATATTCAGTTTAGTTTCAGTATCAGAACATCTAGTTATTCAATTATCTCAGTTCATTAATTAAATTTCAAGGATAAGCTTAGGCAACAGAGAAGAGTCATGTTCATCCACACCTTACTGTTGAATGAACATCCATAAGTGACATATTATTACAATACCTGAATGGATGATGGTGAAGTTTTCACCCTCTCAGAGATCTACCCTTCCTGGTTTCAGAAAGCTACAACACTGACAGAGGGTACAATGAATGGGAATGAACTTTAGAGGCAGATTAGTTCTGATGAGTTGTCCTGAGACTTCCAGTTAAGAGCTAAATGTCCTTTTTGCAGCAGGATGATGCTATGATGAAGATCAGTGCGGGATGCAGGTTCCTGGCTGTCAAAATTCTCTCCAAATTAAGGAGATGTCTGAGATGCCCATATCCTGTAACTCCTTACAGCTGCTTCTTATGAGGATTCCCCATTTTGTGGTTTGCTTATGGATTGAGTGCCTCAAGGAGGAACCGTCTTTAATGAAAGTCATCACAGTAATGCAGCCCTTTATTTATTAATCAAACTTGCAGTTGCCTATCTTACAAAAAAGTGACTCTGAACAGCATACAACAATCAAATAAAACAACAAGTATAAAAATATAAAAATCCACATTAAAAAAATTATAAAAACAAACATACAAACCCTAGGCAAAAAGAGGATAACAATGGCCACTGCAGCAATGGAATCATATAAACATGTCTCTCATTTCATGGGAACTCCAGGGCTGATAACATAACGAGGTCTTGAGAGACTTCTGGAATATTAAAAAAAAAGGGATGGAACTAATATAATTGTTTTTGTTCAGTCAAGATAAAGGATGTTTTCAGGGGGGGCGGTGATATCACTCTCTTTCCCTCCATCATTTTGGAATACATATGAAATATGGGATATTTGTATGAAATCAGATTTAAGTTGAAAACTTCAGATATATTAAGGTACCATTTGTAAGTCTGGCTTAAAGCTGATGTGGAGTGACACATTTTATCAAACATAAATTCCCTAGCTGCTACCACCATGCTGGTACTATTCTTTTCTTCTATAGAAAAACTTAGAAGGTGAAGAAAAGCATATCAGTCCCTTTGAAGCCAGGGACTCCTTGATATTTCTAACCATGGCTGCAGGTAGCTGGAGTGGAGTGCAATGGGAGGGAAAAGTGTCCATGTCTGTGTGTTTAAGCTCCAGGAAAGGCAAGCTGGATTTCAATAAAGGGAAGTGCAAAGGAAACTGTCAAGGCTTGCTTGAATTTAAAACACAGGGAGACATCGACTTCAAGCTGTGTTCTCTCTCCAAGAAATACTATGGCTAATGTGTGTCAGAGCGGTCTTTACTACTTCTGGGGCTGTGATTTTCACAGTTCTGCAAAGCACATTGACCCTTGTGTGGTGGAGGTTTTCTTTACCGACATGCACACCCACACCTACTGCTGTGATGGAAAATTATATGGGGGAATGATATTTTGTAAAAAAAAAAAGCAAAACGAAAAAAAGAAAGAAAAATAATCAAGCAGCCAGGTCATTCATACATCATTCTTTCACTGTTAGTAAAAGCCTCAGAAGTTGAAAGACAGCATTTCAGTGGCATTACAGACAACTGCTTCCCCCAATCTATCTAACTAAGACTGCAGGCTGTTGGAGAGGGAGAGTTAAATGCAGAGTCTACGGCAGGGGTCTTCAAACTTGGCCCTTTTATGACTTGTGGACTTCAACTCCCAGAATTCCTCAGCCAGGCACACTGGCTGATGAATTCTGGGAGTTGAAGTCCACAAATCATAAAAGTTTGAAGTTTGAAGACCCCTGCCCAAGTCTGAAGACCCCTGGTCTAGGGTCTAGGGTCTAGGGTCTAGAAAGCAAAGGTGAGTCTCAGTGATAGCAAATAGAAATTAAAGAGCTAAGACTCGCTTGAGCCCTGGCAATAGGGGAATACAAACTTTGCACAGCTCAATTCTTTTCTGATTCCATTCCATTCTTGATGGTTGACACTAGGTATGCTGTCTTCCATGCTCAAAAGAAAATGTTAGCAGAAATGTTGGTTCCTTTGAAGGAAACCATGAGACAAGTAGGGACTCTGGAAGTGCAGAGAGGTGCAACATCAAGGCAATGCCTCCACCCATTGCCCATCCCTGCTGAAATACTATTCAGGAGGACCCCTTGATGGCTAAAAGCAGAAACAAACAGAAGCAGTTGTTACCATTCAATACCGGCAATGTTAATACAGGAAGTTAAATGGGTTTGAGCGTACCAGTTCTGAGCTAGAACTGAATAGGCTCCAATCTTCCTCCCCTCTAACTAGGGTTACCAGATATCCAAATAGGCAAAGAAGGACACGGACAATTTGAAAGGAGGAAAAAAAAAGTTGTGGTGGGGAGGGAGGACCCACTGTTTAACCTTCTTGGAATCCATGACAAAAATTACTACACAATACAGCAAAGAAATGTACTTAGGCCTACACATATATGAAAGTACTCTTTTCAGCATTAGAAAGGTTTTGCAATTGCAATACGTTTCCATATTTATTTTCAAAACGTATCTTGGGAATAATGCAGAATTGACAATAACACACATTTCAAATTCCACCCTAGAAATATATACTGAATTGTATGAACTACAGATCACACTGATCAAAGATTTGAAGGGGCTGGATTGAAGCTGATTGCTGGAATCAGGATATATATTAAATAATGCAAATCTAGGTTGTCCAGTCTGTTGATGGATGAGAATAAGAAACAGGCAGACAATTTACAAGACACAAATCACAAAAGTTAGAATGATTGTTGTTGTAAAAACAGTTTCCTCAAAACCTCAAGACACTCAAAAAGCCAGACAATATTAATGTTAAGATTATGCCTACCAGATAGAAGGCATGAGGATTAAAAGGAGGACACTTCAAGGGGTCCTCCTGAAGAGTTTTTCAATAGGGATGGACAGTGGGTGGAGGGCACTGCCCCTACTTATGACATTATGTGAAAAGAGGTACAAATCTATAATGGTATGTGAGAGTGACTTTCCAAGACAGGAAGAAGAGCCACAGAATACACAACCATCATGCAGAAACTTATCTGTCCATAGAAACAGAGCTGATATGAGAAGTATTTCAGAAGAAACCTTCTCTAGTTTACCAGAGTATAAAAGGAAAAGAAGGGAGAAACACTTGCAAGCTTCTGGTAATGTAATCTTATAATAAAAATAGTAATCATAGCTGTGCTTCTTGTCTGGACTACCTCGAAGGGTTAACACCAATCTTCTAAGTCTCAAAGTACTTCTCTCCTTTCCTTATACTTTCCAGGAAATCAGGGAATACTTTTCACATTCCCTCTGTTTTTGTGGGTTAAGATACCTTTAGCATGACAATTATCTAGTCAGCAACTCTTCCTTCTGTCTCCCAAGGTCATTTCCGCATACCGTTACAAAATCTCATTCTAAAGTGTGGTCTAAACTTAGTCTGATAATGCTGTAAGAGCAAGGTTTTTTTTTTAATAGCTTGTTTTGCATAGGTTTTAAGAGTATGCTAATAATATGTTTATTTTTTTAGTCTATACATATAACTTAAAAAGTAAAAAAAGCATTTATACTGCCAAAGAAGAGAAGCCAGAAGAGTGTTTTTTATTTATATACTTCTCTAATTCCCTATGCATTAATGGTTGCAGAGACAGTAAATCAAGGATACTGAAACTGTGAGAAAATGCAACACAAAGTTAAGGATCTATTTTCTCCTTTCTTCCTTTCAACAACATTTGGCCATATTCCCATTAATCTCTGGGTTATTATTAGATAAAACATTCACTCTGCCTTTTCACCATTCTCACCAGCCACAGGCATCACCTTAAATACACTGCAATTGAACATGACATTTAATGTCAAGCTCGAAAGTACTAATGCAATTGCAATTGTCTCTGGGACAACCTGTAGCATGACCTTCCCTCTGATACCTGTGAGCCACATATTCCCCTTCCCTTCCTTTTATCTTCCTAAATTACTGATTCAGCCATTCTGTTCAGGCAGCACTGACAAATTCTGCACACCACCTCCTTCAAATTAATTTGATCCAATATCTGCTTTGCTGGCTACCATACTTTAGACAGAAATAGACTTTTATGTGTGGCCTCTGGTGGGAGTGAAAAACACCTACAGGATGCTCTGCCACATTCCATTAGAATCTGCAAGAATAAAATTTATTTCACCACAGTAACTATATTGAAAATGTTTTCTTTGGTTGATTAGAATGAGGCACCAATATCTTAAAAAGGTGATACACCAACACTATTTCTTTCTTTCTTTCTTTCTTTCTTTCTTTCTTCCTTCCTTTCTTTCTTCCTTCCTTCCTTCCTTCCTTCCTTCCTTCCTCCTCTTCTTCCTTCTTCCCTCCCTCCCTCCTCCTACACATGGCAACTGAATATTCTGCAGCTCCACAAATCTTAGTGGGATATGAATCATGTTTTTCCCCCTTTTATATATTGCCAAGTTTTTATTACAAATAGGAAGTTAAGATTAATTGCTTAAGCATAATCATCAACAGCATGTAATAGGATACATAAATGTAAGAAACAAACAAACTAGATATGGGTCAGAACGATAGAAGGAAAACAATACATAGCTTTTGTAATAAAGTTTGTGTATTTATTTATTTACTAAATTTCTACTTATCTCATCTACATGACTCTAGATGGCTTACAATTAAAACAGAATAAAAATAACCAGAATTAACAACAACAACAACAATATTATAAAAACAGTAGCTGAGAAGACTCTCAACCACTCAAATAATCCATGACCCAGAACCACCCATGCTATCAGGGCAGAAGGTATTAATGTTGTTATTATTATGGTTGGTCACCCAGCCAGCCAGATGTTAAAACTGAATAGGCAGAAATTGTTGTTTGATTGTGTTATATTGTCCCAGAATATAAGATGTTCCAAGTAAAACTGCCTTTTACAATTGATTAATAATGATTTTATCAACATTTATGTGATGCTCTAAATGTTTTGAGATTGCATCCAAAGTGCCTATTAGAATTAATATTATACAGTATTTGTTTTCTGGTTTTTTTGTCTTTAATAATATTTTTTTTCCTTTGTTTTCAGTCTTTGTACATTTGTGATCAGTAAACAACTTTTCTTCCAGTAATCCTACAGCTGCTGTCCCTGGTTGCTCAGCCAACAGTCCTGAATCCTACAGAGCATTTTTCACCAGATATCCAGGAACTCCCACACCTAGCACAATCCTTGTGGATCCAGGCAATGACTGATCCAGTTTGGATTTCGGTAAATCATGTCTCATTACATTATTTATGAGAGAGACACACTTTATCTGGCTTCTCTGATGAGACTTGTCCAGTATGCTTGAACCTCTGGCATAGCTCTCATCTTTCACAGAGCACACAAGCCCCACAACCACATCAAGGTAGTGTCTCACTGGAGATTATAATTATTACTGTTCCACATCTTTTTATTTTTATTTATCACTGATTTTTTTGCCCATCTTTCCATCAATTTCTACACTGAAGAAGGCTTGCAATAAAATCAAAACCAAAATTAAAACCAATAATTTAAATAATTAACAATTAAATAATTAACAAATAAAATGAATGTGAATTCATAATCTTCCTAAATAATGGAAGAAAGTAACAACATGTATCTCCTTAAGGAGCACATTCCATAGCTTGGAAGAATCAACCTTCCACTCCTACCCCTTCCATCCTCGCCTTACCATCTATTCTATTCTATTCTATCGTCTCCTCTCCTCTCCTCTATATCTATATCTATATCTATATCTCCTCTTATCATTTCCCCATTAGATACTAACTTGTCTTGCTTATTCCCTAAATAATGGAAGAAAGTAACATCATGTACCTCCTTAAGGAGCACTTTCCATAGCTTGGGTACTACAGAGGTGGTAGGAAAGGGTCAAGGGTCAGCTTTTTCAATTAAAAAATGGAATTAAAATTACTGGGAGAAACAACTTCATATATAATATTACCACTTTAATGCCTGAATGTGACGAAGACTTAAACAAACTTTTGTTGAAGGTGAAAGAAAAGAGTGTAAAATCAGTCTGAAATTCAATATTAATTCCAACCAACAACAATATTGAGATTATGTCAATAGGGAAGAAGCCAGGAAAAAAGTTGAACTATTTCAGTAGCAGCATGTATTTTTCTAAGCATAAAAATTCATAGAGATGGTTGCTGTAGACATGAAATAAATAAATGTCCATTACTTAAGAGAATATGGCAGATCTGGATAAAATATTAGCAGTGACATGACACTGACATCCGAGATATATATTTTCATAGTCATGATTTTCCTGGCTATGATTAATGGTTCTGAAAGCTGGACCCTCAGAAAGACTGAACAAAAAAAATCTGATGCCTTTGTATTGTAATCTTGTAGAAGATTATTAAAAATAACTTGGACTCTAAGAAAAAAAATGTTTCAGTACCTGCCCAAAGATGCTTTTTCATGAGGCAAATGGACTTTCTTGTTTTTCTTTGAAGACATTTCGCTTCTCATCCAAAAAGCTCCTTCAGCTCTGACTGGATGGTGGGGAATAGAAAGATTTATACTCCTGCAGACAGCTGTTCATTTACATTCTTTTAGCGAGTCATTAAAGCTACCTGGAAGCTTATCTGTGTCTTCAGGGTCACCTGAGTAGTGCAAATGGATGTGGAGTCTTCTTGGAACTGTTGAAAGGACTGTGTTGTAGACTGGAGATAGATATGTCATAAACCTCCCCCTCTGTTGAGAGAGGTTTGTTCAGTTTTGACATAGATGGTCTCTTTGACCCCTCCTTCAAACCAGTGGTCCCCTCTGTCCAAAATGTGGACTTTGCTGTCTTCGAAAGAGTGGCCTTTGTCTTTTAAATGTAGATGGACTGCTGACTCTTGGGTTTGTTCTCCTATATTATGCCATGCGTTTATAAAGTTGTTGTTTCATTTCCCCAATGTACAGATCTGCACATGGCTCACTGCATTGTACTGTCTACAACACAGTCCTTTCAACAGTTCCAAGAAAACTCCATACCTATTTGCACTACTCAGGTGACCCTGAAGACACAGATAAGCCTCCAGGTAGATTTAACGATTTGCTAAAAGAATGCAAATAAACAGCTGTCTGCAGAAGTATAAATCTTTCCATTCCCCACCATCCAGAGCTGAAGAAGCTTCTTGGATGAGAAGTGAAACATCTTCAAAGAAAAACAAGAAAGTCCAGTTGCCTCGTGAAAAAGCATCTTTGGGATAACTATGACCTGGATGACTGAGAATCTCCATAGACATTCAGGACCAGAAAGGTAAAATCAGATTGTGAATTGGAAGTACTAATCCTGAAGCAAATGCTTAAATATCTTGGACATCAAATGTGAAAAACCTGATGTTTGGAAGATCAAAGACAGTAAAAAAAATAGTGAATGGAAAACATGGTGCCTATATATTATCCCTATTGACACAAACATGAGCTTACACAAACTCAGAGAAGCAGTTACTGACGAGCAATTCTGATAAAACCAAGTGTCTGAATAATGGAACAAGAACAATAGTGAGAATAAATGAAAGATGAACTATGAGTCCCACTTAAAACATACCATAGAGAAAAGAGGATTTGTTCTGGAATATTTCAGCCTGCAGAAGATGTCATGAATGATAACTTTAAAGGGGATATCTTTAAAAAGCAGAGGCCCAGTTCTCAGAAGAGCAAGAGAACGAAAATAGTTCTTTATATGCATTTTAAAAATTGAATTGTGAAACCGCTACAAAGATATGTTTACAACAAAAGGCAGTGTAGTACTAATGCAAAATACTGTGGGACACTGTGAAAAAAAAAGAAGCAGAGCAAGAAAATTGTAATCAAATCTGTACACATCAGAGCAAATATGCATGAAAATATGCATAATCTTCATAGTTATATTTTCTGATGAAAAATTGAAAAAAATGGGACAAAAGGAAATTATGATTGGCGAAATAAGAAACTGCATGAAAAAGTTTAACAAGTTTTTTCCCCTTTGTAACTACATATTTTACCCATGCATCCAATGAATGCATAGAACCTTCCATCCATGTTCCATTTCAGAAACAGTGAAACAATATAAGAAAAAAAGGGAATCTGGCAAATTGGTGCAAATAAAGCATGCATATAAATCCATTGATATAACAGCTGCATTTCCCTGACATAGATATATAGACTGTTGGTTCTGAATAGTATAGTTTCAGTTTGTTAAATCTATAGAAATTCTGCCACCAAGGGGTTAAGATACGCAAGGTTTATAGCATAGGCTATTTTGAATAGATTTGGCAGCAGGTACTGTTTTCTATAGAATGACGGGGGGAAATGAGGTGTTGGACACTGACAGCGAAACTCTAATGTAATAAGAAACTGACAATGGTCAATTAAATCTCCTGGCTCTGGTTTCCAAAGAATAACTTGACAAGACCTTCAGTGTGATTTGGACTCTTAAAATGACCTCTCCATTCTAGGGAAAATGTTCTTGAAATGTCTTTCTCAAGGGAAGGGAAGGGAAGGGAAGGGAAGGGAAGGGAAAGGAAAGGAAAGGAAAGGAAAGGAAAGGAAAGGAAAGGAAAGGAAAGGAAAGGAAAGGAAAGGAAAGGAAAGGAAAGGAAAGGAAAGGAAAGGAAGATAGTAATAGAATTGCACTTAGATTTATATACCGCTTCACAGTGCTTTACTAAGCGTCAGCAGAGTCAGCATATTGTGCCCAACAATCTGGGTCCTCATTTCACTGACCTTGTAAGGGTGGAAGGATGAGTTAACCTTCAGCCAGTGAAAATCGAACTGCCGAACTGCAAACTGCTGGCAGCCGGCAGTGAGCAGAAGTTGCCTGCAGTCCTGCAATTCTAACCCCTGCACCACCATGGCATGGTGTTTCCATTGTAGCTGCAATTGTCTGGCACCTTTCAGTCTATACATAACTCAATAATCTTACTATTTTAAAAATGAATTCTTCTTAATCAAATTGCCTTAGCAATAATTGAATAAATAATCTAATAATCATATTATGAAATTGACCATCCAGGTAATGTATTGGTCTGGGCTTTTAAGAATTTTCTTTCTTCTTCTGTTCAGGTGTATCCAATTCTCAGAGGATGCCTGAAGAGGTTGTTGCAACTTTCTTGGCAAGGTTTTTTGTTTTTTGAAGTGGTTTGCCATTGACCTGGCCCAAGGTCACCCAGCTGGCTTATAACTAGCTTAAAAATACACTTGGTATTCATGTGTCAACTTCTACATGTCAGCAGGATGTTTTTAAAAGATTTAAAAGATTCAACCTTATCTTCTGGAGAGCCCACAGTAGGCATATAACTAAATGAATAAAAGGAATGTGCCATGCAACATAATCTCTCCCTTCTATTTATGTGGCATCACACACATACGAAATTGATAGAGCTTGCCTTGCAACACTGTGATGTTTCATTCATCATTTTTTCTACTTTGATTCTCCCCCCCCCAACATTGTATAAGATAGGATTCATGTATTCTGTTACAGAAGAAAGTGATACAAATAAGCTCTTAAAAAGTACTGGCACACACATGACTTTCAGTTTGCATTGTAGCAACATGGCCAAGGGATTGCAGGGCTCCACACTCCACAGCTGGTTTCACCCTGCCATGGAACCCTAAATGGGTCTAAAATCTCCCCAGAGAGGCGATGAAGAAGGAGGGGACCCCCGTTGATCATGGAAAGATGGCGGCTGATCCGTTTGATCCAGGAAAGCCCTCCAAACTGGCAGGAAAAATGGCTAGCTGCACTTCCGTGACTAGCCTGAGCTACCGACAACCGAAGCAAAAAAGCACCAACTAGAACAGATTGTGAACAACATGTTTGGAACTGGGTGAGAATATCTATCTTTTCTCTTCTATTTTACAACTGGATTGCCTGGAAAAGACCCCCAAGAAGCAAAAAAACCCTCCAAAAGTGAAAAGGAAGGGGATTGCAGCCCTCCCTTCCATAGACGGAAGCGGCATTATAATTTTTATGGGGGACAGAAATATATTGAAGTGGAACTAATATAAAGCTATAGTTTGGACAAACAAAACTGAGGAAATTGTTAAGATTTTCTCTTTGAAAGAGTACTGGGATGAAATTACAAGAAAATAACTTTTTGTTTTAAAAGTTGGAAAATGAATATTTAATGACATCTAGTGGTGGATCAGAGTATAGCACTACAACTGTCTTGACTGAGAAACTGGCAAGACACCCAGAAACAGATAACAACCTGTTCCTTTGATCCCCAGTGACTCTTAGTTTAATAGAGAACAGCTGGGAACAGAGGAAAATACATTGAGAACTACTGTTGACCTCCCTGGATTATAAACATCTACTGAGCTTGGATTTTTAAGCTTAAGAACTATTTTCAGAGAAAGAAAAACCTTGACTTTGACTACTTTTGTAGGGGGAGGCTCTTGGACTGCTCTTAGGTGGTTGAACATTTTGGACTGCAAACTTTGACTGATTGATAATTGCTGGAACCCTGAGTAGAAGAACTGTTATAAAACATTCATTTTAGTGGTGGATTAACAATTGGGAACACATTGGATTATAAAGGCCATACATAAAGGCCATAAGAACTATACAAGACTTTGCTGCACGGACCTTAAGACTGGTTGTATTAGTTAAGGCTAATACTTGGGGATTATGGTATTTTTGATAGAATATCTGGAGGAGGGAGATAAAATGGATGCTGCATACCTAACCAAAAGTGGTAGAAAACCACATCCAATATTTTCATCTGAAGCTCCAGCCCGGTATATCAGGGATCTGCAGGAGTGACACCTCAAGACAAGGCAAACACCTTCCAGGAGGAAATGTATGCTATGTTGCAATTAATTCAAAAGACAATTCTTTCACATAAAGAAAACACAAGAAAAAACCATGATGAGATTAAAAACAATTTAGACAACATAAATGAGCAAATCTTTAACCTAAGCTTATAATTAAAAAACTCTCAGAAAACGAGGACAAAGAATGAACAAACAAGTCAGAAAATAGAACATAAACTACTAGAGGAAAGTGACCAAAAGATGGAGGCTACAAATGAAGAGAACTACAATCTAGCACAGGCAAAGAAAAATCTGCAAGATTTTATTATAATACTGGAAATGGAAAAGGAACCTTATCTTTCAGGACTTCAAAATATACCCGAGGACAAGAAAGAAGATCTGATAAAATGGAATATAGAGTTATCAGGAAAATCACTAGAGTTTTGGAGAGAGAAAATGAAAAGAGAAGTTGAGGGAGAAGGAAAGTAGGAGTGGTTTAATAAATACAAATGGGTAAAATTCCCCCTCAAAATACTCCACCTAAATTGTCTCCCCCATTCCAAACAATATCCATAAAAATACAGAAAAAAATTCCTTGGTGATTTGAATACACTGACTTGGAAAGTGGCTTGGCAAAGGAAGAAGGCTAGAGTTAGACTTAAGAGAACAGATGATTTGATTTACCAGATGGGGTATTACATGACCAAACATTTGTTTGAATATGGTTAAAAGAATAGATAACTTTTAGATATAAATGGATTTTATAGTAAGAGGGATGTGATTTATAATTAGAATAGCACTTTTTATGATATAGGAAATGTAAAAATATTGGGATGGCTTACATGAGTGAAATGTCTGGACATTTAAATGTAACTAACCTTGACAAAATCATAACTGACAAGAATATTTTGAATACTGATGGGAAACAAAATTTAAATAAGAGCTTGAAAAACAGGATTTACATTGATTCAATAAAAAGACCTTAATTGCAAATACAAATAAAATATAAGCTGGTTAGAAAAGATGCTATATACTGATATTATTGTTATTTATACACTAAAAAATGTTTATATCTAATTTTGTATGTATCGATAGTACCAAGAACTGTATTTGCTTAATGTTGGTAAAATGAGAATATTACTGGAAGAAGAGAGGATCAAGGAAGTGTATTACTATCTAACATGTTAACTATGGAATTATAGAAATTAATTACTATTAATCATTGTTAAATATGTGAACCCAGACAACACGTTGTTTATTAAGCACCAAAGATTATTACTGTAAAAACCAATTTATATATTTATATATAGGAGCTTGCCTATAAAGCCGGTCATTTTTGCACTCTGCTCATTGACCCTATATATATATAGGGTTATTAAATTATTTATGAATTTATTTCTATTTACCAAAATAAACAACATAATTATATGTCAAAAGATTAATTATTAAAGTTTACATGTTTATTAAGAAGTTAAAATCATAATTAGCTGGATAGTGTTCAGCACAGTGTGGAGAGAGAGAGAGTTTTCATTGAACCCACAAATTTACCTTTCAGAGAAAAGGGGGTTCTTAAGACTTCTCATATGGAAATTGGGCACTGAAAAGTGAAAGGTCACCCCTTAGAAGAATGACTTAGAAGTTACAGTTTTGGTGATTATCCAAATGATTAATCTCTTCATCTTCCAGTCTTGTGCAAGGGAGTTTAAAATGGTCCTAAATTGAACTGAGCAGTCTTAATAATACTGTATATTCAGACATCAAGATGTCATGAGCGTGAGCATGTTTACATGATCCGAATCTAGCATTTACAAAAAACCACCAACCAATCACTGTTAGTCTTTTCATTCAACATTTGGAACCCATGTTTCAAATATTATTGTGGGACATATTCTTTCCCATACATTCTCAGAAGGAAAGAGAACAGCACAGTCCTAATGCTCAGTCCCCCCCCCCCCCCCCCCGTATTATTATTATTGTTCTCTAATGTCAGACCTTTCTGTGTAAATTCTTTGAATGTGATTAGAAACTTTTTGTGATCAGGATACCTCCATGTCAAGGATTAACCAACAAAGCTAATTTACAAAATCCCACTGTTCCTTCTAAGCAGTTTGAGCAAATATCTGAGCAAGTCAAACATCTATAGCATTCTTTAAAAAAATAGGTGTTCCTGCTGGGTCAATCGGGGTAAATGATAATCTTGTGACACATCTCAATGTTGTATTGACTTCTGTATCATCAGAAGAAGATTTCTCAAGTCACAGCTGATGTGGTCAACAACTAGTTATATTAATTAATTGTTATTTTTGTAGCCTTCTCCTCTAGGAGCTCCTCAAGGTAGCACATATACTACTGTAATCCCTCTGTCCGTTTTCTTCATAGCAATCACCCAGAGAGGTATGCTAGCCTAAAAGAGAGTGGCTGGCCCCAAGTCCCTTGAGAATTTTTATGGCTGAGTGCAGACTAGAATAGTCCCTTAATCTTAGTCTAACAGATATAATTAAAAATGTTATTAATTAATCCTGAAATGAAATGATCATCAAATTCCATGTGATATCGCTTGAAACAGGTGAGAAACATAATCCTTCTCATTTCAGTTCTTTTCTCTTACCATCTAGTTAGGCTAAAGAGCTGGGTGTTTACGATCTTTGAATAATCAATAGGGCAGCTCATTAAAGAATATAAATAGCTAACCAAAACACTTGCGTTATTTCTGCTCCAGTATTCTGTCTAGCATTCTGCTGTGGCAGAATACAATGACCTGTCTAAAAAATTGTTAGTGTGGCATGATAATAGAATTGAAAGTTATCCCAATTCATGTCATGGTCATCTGTGGTATGGGAGACAAGGGAGTAAATGACAAATGTGCATTGCAGCACTGTAATGCCAACTCTGCCCTTCTGTACTTCTGTTGTAACTTTGCAACAATTATTCATTTCACAGCAAGTCAGATGCTAAAATCTAATCTTGCTCTTAGCTAAGCCTGAGTGTCACTCATCCAAATGGATCCCAGAGTTTGCTGCAAGGATCAACAGCCTGGAAAACTCCACTAATAAGATGTAATTGCCAGATACCAACAGCAATTTGCACCAGTTAAGCTACAGCTTCTTTTTAATTTCTTTGCTATTTTTACCATCATCTGATGTAACTACCGTGTTTCCCTGAAAATAAAACCGGGTCTTATTTTGTTTTGCCTACAAAAGAGGCACCAGGGGTAGGCCTTACCTCATCTCCACCACCGATAGCCCCACCCAGTCGGTCCACTTCTTCTGGGCCCGAAGTTCTGCAGTTGCATTCTGGCCTGCATTTTGCAATCAGGCCTTTCCAGAAGGCCTAAGCAGTTTGGTGCTCAGCTGCTGAGGTCTTGCAGAACTGAGCTATGGATTGAATCCGTAGCTCAGTTCTTGGCTGCACAGGCCTTCCGGAAAGCCCTGTGACTGAGAAATGCAGGCCTGGCTGCAAAAGAGGCCTCAGAAGAAGAAGTGGGCCGGCAAAGAGAGGCCTGGTTGCAAGGTAAGTGGGTGCGGGTCAGGTGGGGCAGCTCCACACCCCCACCCCCACCCTAGCTTGATTTTTAGGTGTGTGCCTCGCCCCAAAACTAGGGCTTATTTTGGGGGATAGGGCTTATATTAGGCCCACCCCCAAGCTAGGGCTTATTGTTGGTGTAGGCCTTACTTTTGGGGAAACACAGTAGAAGCTGTTGTATATTGAAAAGATCTGTGTTTGGATCTGAACTGTACCAAGAGTCAATCCCATTTAACTTTTAAAACATAATAAAACTTAACTTGGATATTTAGAAAACCTCAGAATGATAACTAATGTTGCCTAATGTGAGATTTCAGATCCATATCTCATGAGGTTAAAACAAGATTATATGTTCCATTACCCTATCCTAATTCTTCTAATATTGAAATCAAGATTAGGAAAACTAGTGATTGGTTACGTCATTCTGAAGGTTATTGATCACTCAGCATAGGCATAGTAGATTAAGGAGAATAACTCTTATCATTCTAGTGTATTTGCTTGCTTGCTTGCTTAGGTACTTATTTATTTATCTGACAGTTCAGACTAATATAGGGACTGCAGTCCTAGTCTTTAGAAAAAGTTGAGTGTTTTCAGATAAACTTGTCTGAATAGAAATGCTTCTAGAGATCACAGACATGGTGTAATAGTTTGCTTTTAAATAACTGAATCAATCATTTCTTTGTCATCACCTTGCTGGCTCAGATATGCAAAAGTTCAACATGTTACATTTATTCAAGCTTATAACTGTAATTGTATCCTCAGAAATCTCTGAAATGCCTAGAACACTCTATATGGCACATAATTGTTAGATTGATGATAAGTGGTCAATATTGTTATTGCCATATAGACAGCCTTAGTTATAAATAACAATGCCACTAATTTTTGAAATTTCAGGTAATCTCCGGTAATCCATGCAGAAAACTTATTCACTGCTGAATATTGTTCATTATTGGAAAGCAGGACAAAATAGTATAATTTGTGCTGCATTTAACTGAAGCTGTAACAGAATTTTGCCACAGCCCGACAGGTTGCTTTCATTGGAAATTGCCTACAATGGTATCCACAGTTATTTTCTATAGTTTGTCAAAGAAACTGTAAACAAATGTAAGTCTATTGAAAGATTTTTTAATTTAATTTAATATTATTTTTGCTATACTTACACTCTATTTCAAACTCTAATGTTAACTGACAATACGCTGCTGCTTTTTATCTGGGCATCAGCCATATAAATGGAAGTATATAAATTGACATTTTTGTATTGGCTCGATTTGGTTTATTGTTACTTGGGGCCCATCCAATAGGGACTGATGTGAAAGCAAGGTCTTTTAACCAAAATAGGTTTAAAAACCATCATTCCCAGAACAAATACAGATCTCAAAAAAGGGGGGAAACATGCCTCAGAGGACGGAGTTGGATTTTAGACAGAAACAACACAAGGAAATCAGTGGGAATTGTCATTTAAGCAGTACTGAACAAACAATAATCCTTGAGACTAATGATGGAATTACATACTACATTTTTAGGGAACATACCAAGTCCAGCGCATGCTCTACACAAGCATTATTTTCTTTTCTTGACAAAAAAAGACATACTATAGGCTTCAGAAACCTGTGGAAGGAGGAAAAAGGCCTCTATCAATAGCTGTTTTGGGCGAGGTCAGCTTAGAAAGCTACTTGCCTTCCTAAAGTCACCATTGCCCTGGAGCTTTCAAAGGATCAACATTAACCTATCACTCCTTCATCTGAACTTTTCAGGCTTCCTGGCTTGAACTGGCTTGAACTTAAAAGTAAGGTTCTACATTTAGGCAAGAAAAACCAAATGTACAGGTATAGTATAGGGGGTACCTTGCTCAATAGTAGTAACTGTGAGAGGGATCTTGGAGTCCTAGTGGACAATCACTTAAATATGAGCCAGCAGTGTGCTGCAGCTGCCAAAAAAGCCAACGCAGTGCTGGGCTGCATTAACAGAGGGATAGAATCAAGATCACGTGAAGTATTAATACCACTTTACAATGCCTTGGTAAGGCCACACTTGGAATACTGCATCCAGTTTTGGTCACCACGATGTAAAAAAGATGTTGAGACTCTAGAAAGAGTGCAGAGAAGGGCAACAAAGATGATTAGGTGACTGGAGGCTAAAGCATATCAGGAATGTTTGCTGGAATTGGGTATGTCTAGTTTAATGAAAAGAAGGACTAGGGGTGACATGATAGCAGTATGCCAATATCTCAGGGGTTGCCACAAAGAAGAGGGAGTCAAGCTATTCTCCAAGGCGCCTGAGGGCAGGACAAGAAGTAATGGATGGAAACTAGTCAAGGAGAGAAGCAACCTAGAACTGAGGAGAAACTTTGTGACAGTTAGAACAATTAACCAGTGGAACAACCTGCCTCCAGAAGCGGTGAATGCTCCAACACTGGAAGTTTTTAAGAAGAGACTGGACAGCCATTTGTCCGAAATGGTATAGGGTTTCCTGCCTGACCAGGGGGTTGGACTCGATGACCTCCAAGGTCCCTTCCAACTTTATTATTATTATTATTATTATTATTATTATTATTATTATTATTATTATTATTATTATTATTATTATTATTATTATTATTATTATTATTATTATTATTATTATTATTATTATTATTATTATTAACTCAACAGAGGCTTCCCAGACATTTGGCACAGTGTGGTTAGATGAGGCTGTTTACTGCATGCTAGGATTAAGCCATTTGAAACAGCTGATTGGATTCTATCAACATGAAGTGAAGACAAGTCATATATCTGTGGAGGAACCTCTAGAGGCTGTGCGAAGGAGGCAACATACTGCAAGGGCTAAGTTCAGGTCTTGAAAGGCCAGCAGCTTCCTATGAGCTATAATTGAAGTCCCCAGGAGGCTTTTGCCTGCTTCCTGATCAAAATGCCTAGGGCTCAAGTCTGATCTGTTAAGGAGATCTGGACTCAGATTGCTCAAAAAGCTTCTCTGGGATAAGCAAAGGCTTCGAAGTAAGGTTGCAACAGCTTCCCATGAATGACATTAGCTAAAAATGCAATAAAAGCCTTAAAATGATGTTTCTGTAGAGGACAAGCAAAACATTTATGTAATAGAATGCTAAAAGCTGGCAGTTTCCCCTTAACTAAGTCAAGATGGAGAGAAAGATTTAGAATAAGTCTCTCTCTCTCTCTCTCTCTCTCTCTCTCCCCCCCACTCTTTAGCTGGCTCCAAAATCATTTTTTCTTTCTTTTTGCAATATCTGCATGATCAAACTTGCCTAATTCCACTATAGGCAAGTGATTATAGGGCAAGAAGACACACCATTCCTTTATTGACCTGAAGCCCACTGCAAAAAAAGGCAAACTCCGCCCATCTTTTCTTTCTATGCATCTTTCTGTGCATCAAAAGCATTTTCTGACTTCTGCCTGTTCAAGCAGTGCCATCTAATTTACTTGCCCTGCTTCATTTCATTGCAGGCAAGTCCTTCCACTCCAGCTGACTACTATGAACAATGACAGATACAACCATTTTCTTCTGATCACTGATCACTCTCCTCCGTGGCCATTTTATTATTTTGCGAGTGATTTTCTTTCTTACAAGGTTCACTGATGAAACAATAACCAAAAAGATGGATTCTTAAAGGTGAAGCCCAGTTTACATTGAGAAAAATATATGATAAAGGTTTGGCCTTGTCCATCCTTCAAGAGGGGAATCCAAAGACAGATTATGAGGCCCTCACTATTGCCAAAGCAGAGGAAAAATTGAAATCTGGAATGGGATATCTTAATCAGATTTTACTTCCAATGAGTTTACACATTAAAGTCAAGCAATTTAAGGCTGCAATTGGAAAAAGTTTTGCATCCCCAATGTGGGTTATTCAGGGGCAAGTTCATAAAACTTCCCACTCGTGCATTCAGTGTGATTGGTATTCATAATAATATAATTCAATTAAACTTTCAACAGAATATCTGTGTCTTTGCACCATCTTTCTGTTATGTCCTGGGACTTGCTGAGTCATTCAGCAAGGCTCAGGAAGGCTGCAGGAAGGCTGCAGAGACCCGGACAGACCACGTGTCTTCCCGGAACCCAGAGAGGCTGTCTCCGGCCTTGCGTGCATGCGCGAGGCGGGAGAACGGCCTGCAATGATTGGATGTGCATCCCCTTGCAAGGGGATATAAAAGGCCAGTGGCTATTGTGTTCTTGCTTCTGTTCTGTGATTGTGTTTCAATAAAGAGATCTTTGTTGTGAACCAGCCTTGTCTCGATGTCTTCTTTGCAAGAACAGAACATTGGCGACGAAGGTGGGATTCGCCGCAAAGGAAGCCAAAGGAAAAGAAGGTATGGCCAACTCACCTGAAGGCCTGAAGTGAAGAGAAGCGCGGCGTCCAGGAGAAGCAACTGCCTGCTAGTACGAAGACGCTGGAGGTGGGCTTGGCTTCGTGGGACCCCTTCTCCTTCCTTGCGGCGAGAGACGCCGAAGAGGCTATCGGCCACAACGATGTCCAAGCTGGGCCATCTTGTCGAGTTTGATACTTCGCACCCAGAACGTTGGAGCTCTTACACAGCTCGCGTCGAGAATTACTTCAGGGTGAACAAGATTCAAGAAGATGGATTGAAAGCTGCTACCTTGCTGTGTGTCTGCGGGCAAGAGACTTTTGACATTGCTGAGAACCTTGTAGCCCCAGCACCACTGGAGTCGATCGCCTATCCAGATTTGAAGAAAATGCTGCGCGAGCATTTTGAGCCCAAGCTTTCCATAATAGCTTGGAGGCACCAATTCGAGCAGCGGGATCAATGGCCGGAAGAATCAGCTGTGGACTTTGTCGCAGCTCTGAGGCAGGCTGCTAGACCATGTGCGTTCCAAGACTTGGGAGAGAGGCTCCGAGACCGGCTCTTTTGCAGATTGCGAAGCCGTGAGATGCAACAAAAGTTATTTGCTAGAGCTAATGTGTCCTTCCAAGATGCCCTGAGAGAAGTTGCAGCTGAAGAAGCAGCCGGCGGTGCGGTGAAGGCCTTGCGGTCGACCAAGAACCCTCCAGCAGCAGTTCCCGTCCATCAGGAAGTCATGCGAGAGGTATCCAAAGAAGAATCCGAGGAAGAAGAGGTGGACAGCCTTCAACAGTCGGCGGAGAGAAGACTGCAAGAATGCAGAGGAAAGACGCCTGCATTCCTTCGGTGTTTTGGCTGTGGGGGTCGCCACAGGAGGGCTGACTGCCGTTTTCGTTCTACTGTTTGCCGGGCATGTGGCAGGCAAGGCCACATCGCATCAGCCTGCTTGGGTCGCCAGAAAAACAGGTCCCCCGAAGAGTTGCCTCTGAAAGGTACCAAGGTCCCCAGCCAACACAGGGTGGGCTTCTGCGCGTCCCGTAGGGGGGTATTCAAAACTGGGGTTCACCGGCCCCTTAAGAAAAAATTTCGCATTGATGTAAAGTTGCAGGGAGTTCCCCTGGCCATGGAGCTGGACACTGGGTCCGCTCTTTCTATTATTTCTGCTGACACTTTTAAGAAGATTTGTTCCAGGAGTGGCTCACGAGTCAAACTCAGGCCCTCCAATCTCATCCTCACTGACTTTCAGAATTCCCGAGTCAGTGTGAAGGGGGAGGCCATGCTTAGAGTACAGCGTAAGGAATTTGATGGGTTGTTAGAAGTGGTGGTAGTTGGGGGTGATCGCACGAGTCTTATCGGACTCGATTGGTTCGAGGCACTTGGGATCCAAGTGACTGGGCTTAACCAGCTACAAACTGCCAGCCTTGCAGGAGTCTGCAAGGAGTTTGCTGATGTGTTCAGCCCAGAGCTTGGCTCATACAAGGGGCCTCCTATTGCTTTAAAGTTAGATCCAGCCATCACACCCATCAGGGTTAAACCAAGGAGGGTGCCTTTTGCCCTCAAAAGTAAAATAGATGCTGAGTTGGACAAACTGCTCCAACAAGGCATTCTAGAACCTGTGGATTCTAGTCCATGGGAAACCCCCATAGTGACACCATTAAAAGCCAATGGTGAAGTCCGAATTTGTGCGGACTATAAATGCACACTAAACAAGGCCTTACAGCAGCATGCATATCCAGTGCCTGTGGTGAGCCACATTCTGGCCTCACTGAAAGGGGGGAAAGTATTTGCTAAGCTTGATTTAGCTCAGGCCTACCAACAGTTACCTGTTGATGAGGCAACAGCTGAGGCCCAAACTATAGTTACTCACAGATGGGGCTTTTAAGGTAAAAAGGCTGCAGTTTGGGGTCAATGTAGCCCCTGGCATTTTCCAAGGGGTGATGGAGCGAACGCTCCGTGGTATTCCTGGGGTCTGCCCCTATTTCGATGACGTCCTCATTGCAGGGGAGTCATCTGGGAACTTGGCTGAAAGGCTGAGAGCTGTCTTGCTGCGTTTCCGCCAAGCTGGGCTGAGGTTACAGCAAGACAAATGTAAGATTGGTGTAACATCCACCAAATTTCTAGGTTTTCGTATTGATGCTGATGGCATCCACCCTGCAGAGTCTAAATTTCAGGCCATTCAACTGGCCCCAAGCCCCCAGTCAAAAGCTGAACTCCAGGCTTTTCTGGGCCTGCTAAATTTTTATCATTCATTTCTCCCCCACAAGGCTGAGTGGCTGAGCCGTTACACCAGCTCTTGGACAAGCAGACTCCATGGAAATGGACGAACGTCCATGAAAGGGCTTTCAAAGAAGTCAAGGCCTTGCTATCTTCAAACGTGGTACTGGCGCATTTCAATGAGCAATTGCCTGTGTGCATCGCATGTGATGCATCCCCTTATGGGGTAGGAGCAGTGTTGAGCCATCTCAAGGCTGATGGGACTCAGGTCCCTGTGGCCTATTACTCCAGAACTCTCTTATCTGCAGAGCGTAATTATGCGCAGATTGACAGAGAAGCCTTGGCAATAATATCAGGCATCAAGAAATTTCATGATTTCTTGTATGGCCACCATTTCACGGTATACACTGACCACAAGCCCTTGCTGGGTTTGTTTACAACAAACAAACAAACCCCACATATCATCTCCCCCAGAATGCTGAGATGGTCAATTTTCTTGTCAGCTTATGACTACACCCTGGTTCACAAACCAGGGACAGAGATGGGCCACGCTGATGGCCTTAGTAGGTTACCTCTGAAGCAAATAGAGGCAGACCCTGCTCCTGCTGTACACATTCTCTCCATTCGGGAATTGCCTGAATCTCCCCTCAATGCTAGGGATGTGGCTGCTGAAACTGCCACTGATCACACGTTTACACGCGTGCTGACATGGGTCTTGTCAGGATGGCCTGACACGTGTCCTGGTGCAGAATTCCAACGTTTTTGGTGTAGGAAACATGAGTTTTCCACTTTCAAAGGGTGTATCCTGTGGGGTAGCAGGGTAGTCATCCCGGCCTCATTGAGGACTAGAGTCTTGCTCTCTCTGCATGAGGGACATCCGGGAATTGTGAGGATGAAGGCGCTTGCGTGTAGCCATCTTTGGTTGGCCTGGACTCGATAAGGACATCGAGGCCCAGGTTCAAGGGTGCCAAGTGTGCCAACAGTCATGGCCTGAGATGCCCCAGGCCCCTGTACATAGGTGGGAGGAGACACTCACTCCATGGTCACGCGTACACATTGACTATGCTGGGCCCTTTCAGGGGCAATTCTTCCTTCTCCTCGTGGATAGCCATTCCAAGTGGCTAGAGGTCGTTCCTGTATCCTCCACTACTACTGCCAGGACCATCCAGGTGCTAAGAGGAATCTTCGCTTCCCATGGTCTTCCTGATGTCCTTGTCTCAGACAATGGTCCCCAATTTACCTCTTCTGAGTTTCAGGCTTTTCTTCAAGCCAACATGATCCGGCATGCTACGTCTGCTCCTTTTCACCCTGCCACCAACGGTCAGGCTGAACGCATGGTGCGTACCACCAAGGAGGCATTAAAGAGAATCACTCGTGGACCCTGGCATCACAGGTTAGTCGATTTTCTCCTTGCACACCGCACCACACCTTGCACAGCTACAGGAAAGAGCCCAGCTGAACTACACTGGGGTCGCAGACTCATCACGAAACTGGACAGGTTGCACCCAGACTGGGTGGCTTCACAGGTGTCACAGCCACGGGCACCTAGGAGACTCCAAGTGGGTGATCCGGTATGGGCCAGAAACTACGGGCATGGACATCTCTGGGTCACTGCTGTGGTATGCAAGGTCTCTGGGCCACTGTCCTACGAAGTGGCCTTGGAGGATGGTCGTGTGCTTAGATGCCACAGTGACCAATTACGCTGGAGGCTTCCTGGCCACGTGTCCGCTCCTGGCTCTGCTCTTGGGGGGGAGGGGAACCCCAATTATGATTGTGGACCACAGTCTCTCCACGAGGGCGCTTATCCAAATGTTCCTCCACATGTTCCAGGTGGGGGTCTTGCCATGGAGGCGGCTCCTGACTCTGGCATAGACTCCGGGGGTCTTGCCATGGAGGCGGCTCCTGACTTTGGCAGAGGTCCCTGGCTAGGGGCAAATGGCCGTAAATCGGCTACTCAGGGTACTCCTGCTGCTGGTCTTGGGCTCGAGGGACAGTGCTCCGAAGAGGAGTCCAATGGA